>OX459107.1:6388223-6988223 GCA_949775045.1 Metridium senile
GGGGAATACAGGGGTATACAGGGGTATACAGGGGTATACAGGGGTATACAGGGGTATACAGGGGAATACATATGAATACATATGAATACAGGGGAAGTACAGGGGTATACAGGGGTATACAGGGGAATACATATGAATACATATGAATACAGGGGAATACAGGGGTATACAGGGGAATACATATGAATACATATGAATACAGGGGTATACAGGGGTATACAGGGGTATACAGGGGTATACAGGGGTATACAGGGGTATACAGGGGAATACAGGGGTATACATATGAATACATATGAATACAGGGGAATATAGGGGTATACAGGGGTATACAGGGGTATACAGGGGTATACAGGGGTATACAGGGGAATACAGAGGAATACAGGGGTATACAGGGGAATACATATGAATACATATGAATACAGGGGAATACAGGGGTATACAGGGGTATACAGGGGTATACAGGGGTATACAGGGGTATACAGGGGTATACAGGGGTATACATATGAATACATATGAATACAGGGGGTATACAGGGGTATACAGGGGTATACAGGGGTATACAGGGGAATACATATGAATACATATGAATACAGGGGAATACAGGGGTATACAGGGGTATACAGGGGTATACAGGGGTATACAGGGGTATACAGGGGTATACAGGGGTATACAGGGGAATACATATGAATACATATGAATACAGGGGAATACAGGGGTATACAGGGGTATACAGGGGAATACATATGAATACATATGAATACAGGGGGAATACAGGGGTATACAGGGGTATACAGGGGAATACATATGAATACATATGAATACAGGGGTATACAGGGGTATACAGGGGTATACAGGGTATACAGGGGTATACAGGGGAATACAGGGGTATACATATGAATACATATGAATACAGGGGAATACAGGGGTATACAGGGGTATACAGGGTATACAAGGGTATACAGGGGTATACAGGGGGAATACAGAGGAATACAGGGGTATACAGGGGAATACATATGAATACATATGAATACAGGGGAATACAGGGGTATACAGGGGTATACAGGGGTATACAGGGGTATACAGGGGTATACAGGGGTATACATATGAATACATATGAATACAGGGGTATACAGGGGTATACAGGGGTATACAGGGGTATACAGGGGAATACATATGAATACATTGAATATGAATACAGGGGTATACAGGGGTATACAGGGGAATACATATGAATACATATGAATACAGGGGAATACAGGGTATACAGGGGTATACAGGGGAATACATATGAATACATATGAATACAGGGGAATACAGGGGTATACAGGGGTATACAGGGGAATACATATGAATACATATGAATACAGGGGTATACAGGGGTATACAGGGGTATACAGGGGTATACAGGGGAATACAGGGGTATACATATGAATACATATGAATACAGGGGAATACAGGGGTATACAGGGGTATACAGGGGTATACAGGGGTATACAGGGGAATACAGAGGAATACAGGGGTATACAGGGGAATACATATGAATACATATGAATACAGGGGAATACAGGGGTATACAGGGGTATACAGGGGTATACAGGGGTATACAGGGGTATACAGGGGTATACAGGGGTATACATATGAATACATATGAATACAGGGGTATACAGGGGTATACAGGGGTATACAGGGGTATACAGGGGAATACATATGAATACATATGAATACAGGGGAATACAGGGGTATACAGGGGTATACAGGGTATACAGGGGTATACAGGGGTATACAGGGGTATACAGGGGTATACAGGGGAATACATATGAATACATATGAATACAGGGGAATACAGGGGTATACAGGGGTATACAGGGGAATACATATGAATACATATGAATACAGGGGAATACAGGGGTATACAGGGGTATACAGGGGAATACATATGAATACATATGAATACAGGGGTATACAGGGGTATACAGGGGTATACAGGGGAATACAGGGGTATACATATGAATACATATGAATACAGGGGAATACAGGGGTATACAGGGGTATACAGGGGTATACAGGGGTATACAGGGGTATACAGGGGTATACAGGGGTATACAGGGGAATACAGAGGAATACAGGGGTATACAGGGGAATACATATGAATACATATGAATACAGGGGAATACAGGGGTATACAGGGGTATACAGGGGTATACAGGGGTATACAGGGGTATACAGGGGTATACAGGGGTATACATATGAATACATATGAATACAGGGGTATACAGGGGTATACAGGGGTATACAGGGGTATACAGGGGAATACATATGAATACATATGAATACAGGGGAATACAGGGGTATACAGGGGTATACAGGGGTATACAGGGGTATACATATGAATACATATGAATACAGGGGAATACAGGGGTATACAGGGGTATACAGGGGTATACAGGGGTATACAGGGGTATACAGGGGAATACAGGGGTATACAGGGGAATACATATGAATACATATGAATACAGGGGTATACAGGGGAATACAGGGGTATACAGGGGTATACAGGGGAATACATATGAATACATATGAATACAGGGGTATACAGGGGTATACAGGGGTATACAGGGGTATACAGGGGTATACAGGGGTATACAGGGGTATACAGGGGTATACAGGGGTATACAGGGGAATACAGGGGTATACAGGGGTATACAGGGGAATACATATGAATACAGGGGTATACAGGGGAATACAGGGGTATACAGGGGTATACAGGGGAATACATATGAATACATATGAATACAGGGGTATACAGGGGTATACAGGGGTATACAGGGGTATACAGGGGAATACATATGAATACAGGGGAATACAGGGGAATACATATGAATACAGGGGAATACAGGGGTATACAGGGGTATACAGGGGAATACATATGAATACATATGAATACAGGGGTATACAGGGGTATACAGGGGTATACAGGGGAATACAGGGGTATACAGGGGTATACAGGGGTATACAGGGGAATACATATGAATACATATGAATACAGGGGAATACAGGGGTATACAGGGGTATACAGGGGTATACAGGGGTATACAGGGGAATACAGGGGAATACAGGGGAATACAGAGGAATACAGAGGAATACAGGGGAATACAGGGGAATACAGGGGTATACAGGGGAATACATATGAATACATATGAATACAGGGGTATACAGGGGTATACAGGGGTATACAGGGGTATACAGGGGTATACAGGGGTATACATATGAATACATATGAATACATATGAATACAGGGGAATACAGGGGAATACATATGAATACAGGGGAATACAGGGGAATACAGGGGAATACATATGGTTATTATGATACCCACTTAGAGTATTTCGATCGATTACATTTACGACAAATGAAGTACCAACCGAATCGTGACGAGTACTGCAGCTGGATATCAAGTTGGGCTTCCTGTTTCAAGCCTCACTTCCAACCCAAGATGGCTACCTAAAAGATATCAAAACAGACGTAAAAAGATTGTAAAGTAATCGCCATATACTAAGTAAGGGAGTTATTTTCATTCGTTAAATATTTAAATTTCAAAGGTTTAATGTTTGTAATATGTATAACTGTGAAAATAGGGCATGTCTCTGTTCAATATATATAGAAATAGATGCCTGTTTTGTTGACATTCAGCTACATTCACTTGTGAATAATTTAACGCCAATGTAAATACTTGTATTGAAACGGCTCAAATTCTCCATCGATCTTTGAAATATTTAGATCAAGGTAAAGATATTTCTATCAAAATGTTATTATTTTATTGATAACGCCTGCAGCACAGGTTAATTTTAGTGTCAATGCTGTAATTCCAAGTAACTTGTATTTATAAATTAGAGAATATAATCGATCGATCAGTCAATCAATCAATTGATCGTTCTACCAACCAACTATTCAATGCGTCAAATGAATCAAGCAAGTAAATCACATAAAATCAAAGAGTCGGTCTATCATTTTGTTTGCAGTAATGAAGAGCAGATCAAGCAATGTCAAATACCACAAGATCTCCAGTGATGATGGCTATGTAGATGCACAGGTGTGTAAACATGTTGTTGTTCTGTATGTTTTGGGGTGTATGTTTTGGGGTGTATGTTGTTCTGTATGTTGTTTTGTATGTTTTTGGGTGTATGTTATGTGTGGCATAGTGGTTTAGTAGTCAAGCACTGCTCTAAGCATGGAGTTTACTCCGACAAAGGGCTAAAGCTCAAAATGTCAGTAAAGTTAAGTCAACAATTTTTACGGTGTTACAAATTTTATTATATTACCTATTGTTTATATCAAACACCGACGCAGCCTATACTAGTTTACTCGCTAGTTTCCATTTGTTTGTTTGTATTTACTGAAGAATATAAAAGAAGATTTTGTTGTGTGTGTAAATGTTCAGGATTACCGTATATTCACTTGAATAAGCACCGCCCAAATAAGCACTGCCCTCAAATAAGCGTGCCTCACATTAACGCTATAATGATACTCTAGAATAGCATTGGAAATCAATTTTTATCAAAAGCTATATTGTTCAGTTCAAAGTAATTATATTTCACCGCTCGCCCATTAAGTTATCTCGCCAATATTCATAGTTCTGATCAAGAAAGGGTGATGCAGTGAGAATGAGAAAAATTTATACCGTACCTTGATGCAAAAGCTTAACATTTGATCATGTATAATTTCTATTGTTAGTTTATCAAGCCTCCCCCTAAAGTACCATGGAGGGCAATATGTCTTGCTATAGTTCTTTTCACATTTGGGACACTACTCCTAGTCATAGGATCACTACTTTTTACAGGGCACTTTGATATAAAGGTATGTTGATGAAACACAAAATGTCAAGTTTACCAAATCTTATTCACTTGTCTTGAAAGATAGATCTTATAATTTTGCTTGCCTCAATGTTAACAAATGATAAAGCACTAATATTTAGTATCAGCAGTTCTTTCAGCTGGTAGTAAGCTGCTCCCCCAGGAAGCCAACAGTGCACCTTTTCCCTCTTCCTTTCCACATCAATGTTCCATTTTACAGTTATTTAAAGCTACTCAAAGCTAATATTTAGTATCGGCAGTTCTTTCAGCTGGAAGTAAGCTGCTCCCCCAGGAAGCCAATGGTGCACCTTTTCCCTCTCTTCCTGTCCCCATCAATGTTCCATTTTACAGTTATTTAAAGCTACTCAAAGCTAATATTTAGCATCGGCAGTTCTTTCAGCTGGTAGTAAGCTGCTCTCCCAGGAAGCCAACGGTGCACCTTTTCCCTTTCTTCCTTTCCCCATCAATGTTCCATTTTACAGTTATTTAAAGCTACTCAAAGCAACATGGAATGGAAATATTTTGAAACAAGAGTATGACCACTGGTGATACAGATACAGATGATGGTAGACACTTCCCTCAGAGCTTTTCAGTGACTATTTACAATTTCTTATGAACAGGTTCCCATTTAAATCTGTACTTTCCCATTTAAATCTGTACTTTCCCATTTAAATCTGTACTTTCTCATTTAAATCTGGACTTTCCCATTTAAATCTGTACTTTGTCATTTAAATCTGTACTTTCTCATTTAAATCTGTACTTTCTCATTTAAATCTGTACTTTCCCATTTAAATCTGTACTTTCTCATTTAAATCTGTACTTTCTCATTTAAATCTGCACTTATGCAAATTTTGTTGATGTGTGCTAAACACACAGATCAACCAATCAGAGTATATTATTTCTGAAGTGAACTTCTCTGATTGGTTGATCTGTGTGTTTAGCACACATCAACAGAATTTGCATAAGTAAAGATTTAAATGGAAAAGTACTAAGATTTAAATGGGAACCTGTTTATGTTAGATGTGGAGGACTTATCAGACTGCTAGAAGCAGTTTAAATCACGAGTGTGCATTAGTGTATACCTCCGAGATCTAACTGTTGTACCAGAGACAATCCCCTACCCTTTGCGAACAGCACAAGAGGATCTTTAATGCCCACCCAAACTTGGGATGTCTCACTCAGAAAGTCGTATTTTCCTAATTTCATCTTGAGAAATATGTTTTTAGACGTGTAAGGTGAACATTGTTTTGGTTCTTCCCAATCAACAAACAACGAAAAGTATCCTCTAAGAGAATTGTTTCAGTAAAACATGTTGTTTTGGCAAGCAAACAAAGTTTCTAGTGTTAAAACTTACTAATATTTTCTAAGATAATCTTATGATATATGTTTTGTATTTTACAGTATGCTGACAGAACATACCCTGTTATTATCCTTGGCTCATTGATGTTTATACCTGGTTTTTACCATGTACGGTTGGCGTATTATGCATGGAAAGGCTATAGAGGATATTCTTTTGATGATATACCTGACTTTGATTAAAGTTGTAAATTATGCTTCAATCATGTGCAAAATACCTTGGGACATTATCTCTTTTTTACAGGAAAAATAGTTCAAAATCATTTTTCCGTTTCCCCCTCTCCCCGTATCAATGTTGAATTGTGGAAATGTGAAAGGGTTGTCATTTGAAAGACCAATCAACATTGCTTAGGGGGAAGGGGCTTTGCAAATCAAATTGATAGATTTTGTATATTTTTTGAAACGTAAACAAAAACACTCATAAAAAAGTGACAATGTCCCAACAATTTTGCACATGATTGTAGTTTGAAACAACAACAATGGAGGGAAACACTATAACCATGAGATAAAAACTAATAGTTCATAACTAATAGTTTCTATCAGTATATTAATTGAAACTAGGGAGTAAACTAGTATAGGCTGCATCATTGTTTGCTATCATAAACGATAGGTAATATAATGAAATTTGTAACACCGTAAAAAATGTTGACTTAACTTTACTGACGTTTTGAGCTTTAGCCCTTCAACGAAACCCATTCAACGAAGGACCAAAGCTCAAAACGTAAGTCAACATTTTCTATATATATTAAGTGACTATTTGGCCACTATCACTCAACAAGAAACATAAAACAAAAGGAAACAATACATCATTACACAGGGGCGGTGTCTTGTCTTATCTATAGGGCAGTGTCCTGTCAAGCACCAGACACCCAGTGCTCCGCAATTACCCCTATTTTATTTATGAAGACATTGAGGGACCAGATACGCCCTAACATCCCTTCATTTGCAATTGGGACACCCCCAGACAAATATCTGGATCCACCCCTGATTACAACTTTACTGTTGTCTTTGATAGTGACTTATATTCAATTATACAATAGGAATTTGAATTTATTTCATGGATATAGAGTTTTTGCTCACACACACACTCCACACTGAATTCTGTATTTACAAGCACACTACATTCAAACTCACCACTGTTGATTTTTACTGAGGAAGGAAAGCCAGATTAACTGGAGAAAAACCCTCATGGCATGAGAGAGAACAACACATCAAACAAACTCTGTTCACTTGTCGACCCAGCCTGGAAATAAAGCCAGGCTACAGTGGTGCAAGGCAAAGGCCACCCAACTCCTCTGCAGGCATCTTTCATGGGCTTCCTGTGTGGCTTCGTGTGTTCTCTAATAGTCGCACTGGAAACCCAAATCCGAATTAGATCACAGAGACGCCTGCGGAGGAGGCTAGGCCACCCACATTGTATTTATTATTATTGGCATAATAGAAAGAAGTAGTAAAATTATCATGAAATAAAGTTGATTTAGAAATTTAGAATGTGTACATTTAATGTGTGAAGAACCTATTTTATATGAGAGGCGTGGTAGCCTAGTGGTCAGGGGACCCAATTCCGGGCCTCATGGTCTTGGTTCGATTCCCGGCCCGGACGATTACGTTGTGTCCTTGGGCAAGACAATTTACTCTCTATGGGCCTTGTCTTCTCGGATAAGGACGTAAAGCCGGAGGTCCCGTCTGCCTTCTCTCTAATTCCTATATAAGGTGGACGTAAAAGATCCTGTTGTGCTTTTCGAAAAAAGTAGGGGATTGCCTCCCGGCACAACAGATCTCAGCTTACTACAGGGCCCACAGTAACTGGCGTAAGCTGTTGTGGTGTCCCTGCCTTCGTATGAAGGAAAAAGCTAAATAAATAAATATTACCAAGTAAAAAGATTTGAAGTCACAACCCTCAAAAAGCTATGGCTTGGAGAGCAATAGGCTATGTATTATAGCATCATATATTACCAAGACCAGAATGCTTTGCCTACTTTCTTACGTTAAATAATTAGTGTTGATTGTTCTAGTATTCACAAGAGGAGTGAAGACGGATTTAAAATTGGAATAACATAGAAAAGTCGCAAAGCATTCTGGTACTGGTAGTAAAATGACGTCACCATGCAATATTGCTGCTCAAAGATTGGACTTCTCAATACTAACAGCATAGACCAGGATAACGAGTATACTGAATAATTCCATTCCATTTAGTACATATAATAATAATAATAATAATAATAATAATAATAATAATAATAATAATAATAATAATAATAATAATAATAATAATAATAATAATAATAATAATAATAATAATAATAATAATAATAATAATAATAATATAATAATGATAATAGCTTATAGCGCATATGTTGTTTGCCTTACCACAATGCGTTTCGGTCGTACAATCACTATTCAACGTTCACTCGGACAACCGTTTTAAAACAAGTGTATACATACATACATATACCTATAGTTACTCCGGTGTGATAGAGCGGTTTTCGTACGAGTGGGAAACTGACCGTACCGTACCGTAGCCGTAACCGTACCGTAAGTTCTATAAAAACATTCGAAAATTCTACACTAACAGTACCGTAACTGTGCGGTAAATATTAAGGCCAGTTTCCCACTCATATGAAAACTGCTCTATTCAATCACGGGATAGCGTGTGTTAAGCCATTGGTGGAAAATTGTCCTGTCCATCATAGTTATTTTAATTTGAATTGTCTCGATTCCGGTGATCTTTCGAGACGTTTCCATTTGTCCGGTTTTCCTCGGGTTTTTTTGTTTTTGTTTTTGTCACAAATAGGGTTTGTTTTTGAAAAGAGTTATTTTTTATTTGGATGCGTTTTAAGCGCGGCAATACGCAACGCAATGTGGAAAGTGGGGAGGAAGAATATCCGACTCTAAAAACGTCTGCGCAGGAGATTAGCAATCACCAATCGACAACCTTTTTGAAACAGGTGTCAGTTTAGGTCTTAAGAAGGGCGGTGTAATATTCCCTTGTAAACAACATGTTAACTCCATGGTGAGAAGTTATTACGAGGTTTAGTAAATTAAACACAAAAATTAGACAATAATTAGACATTTTTCTACAGGATACCAATTCAAAAGTTATTTTCGAGAAAAAGTTTTGATATATCGCACATTCTCATGAAAAAGAAAAACTTTTTTTGGCTAAAAAGAAAGTAGGGAAAAAAAAGCAAATACGTTGGAAATGAAGAGAAAAAATAAGAGAAATATCAAAAGAAACACACAATATTCAAACCTGCGCGTGATATATTATAACGAATCACTCAGTTGTAACGATCACTGATGAAGGTCTAAGTATAGACCGAAACGTCTGAATAAATTTAACCAAAATCAGGCCAGAGGCAAACCAATTTGTATTTTATTTTTAATAAGTATCCTGGCTGCAAATTCAACATTTTTTAAAAATAATCCCTATTGCTCCTTCCAGGGGGTTTTCAATTTTCTTTCTATTTCTGGTATTTCCATGTACGATTTATAATATATTTTGCAGGTTTTTACCCCACTTTTGATGAAGATAACTAACTTTCTGTACATCATTTATTTGTTATTGATTAAACAGTCACAACAGTGGCCATACATAGTCCAAATCAAGTTGTATGTCTGTTATTTTTGCTTCATCAAACTAGTGCGACGACACACAATACTTGTTTACTCTAGAGAATGTTAAACCAAGGCGTGAAGTAAAACGAATATTATATGGAAACCGTTCAGATCAAAAATATACATTTTTTTATAAAAAGGGGCGAACAACGAAATAAGAAATAACTTCAATAACAAAAGAAAAAAAATAGGAAAATATTGAAAATTTTAGGACATACAAAATACTTTGATGACCGTTTTCATTTAAAGTTTCAAAACTACAAAGTTGCTTTGGCAAACCTTTCCTCTTCGATGCAATTTTAATTGGCTTTTCTCTTGAGAACTATTTCACATTCCCAAAATTCAACATTGATTCGGGGGAGAGAGGGCACGTAATTTTTTTAAAAGAACTTTTTTTTGTTTGTAAAAAACAGGTAATGTTCCAAGTTATTTTGCACATGATTAAAAAAAATAATTAATATGGTAAAAACTGGTTGGTTTATTACGCATGAGGCCCTGTTAGGGGGGTCTGAATAATCCATAATTCTGATTGAAGTTCATAAATAATCGGTAATCCTAAATTGTAAATAATGATTTACCAAAAATAAATTACAAACGAGTAATCCTAAATCCTAAATGCTGCAAAAATAATCCATAATCCTAAAACCCTAACAGGGCCTCACACATGTCGTTATGAACAAACAAAATATATATTAAAAAATATAATCGAATCTCCGAAATTGTTTCTCTACAATTTTAGCCATTTTTTATTGGTTGAAATATTTTTAATAATATTTTCTTTTTCGAGGGGAAAACACCTGGTTTAAGAGAAACTTTTAGTCTAATTCACTTTTAGTCTAAATCTGGCACTAGCTTAGGGTGTAGTGAACTGCAGTGTTGATTGTTTCAAAATGAACTACTTATTAGACGTGTGGATTTTATTATGCATCGTAAATACTGGTAAGAGTTGACATTTTTCTATCAAATCGAAATATTGAAATACTGTTCTTTATTTGTTTTCAATGTTAACGTATTATTGTTTATGTCATGCAATGATAGTTCTTTAATCTTTAGCCAACTCAATCAACGTTTTAATATATTTTTTGCTTCGATAAATATCAACATCAAGCTTTATAGAAAGAATATATAAAGAAAATTGAAAACTGATTCACTTTTTAACAGATGTATTCTAAATGTTCTACGTCATACAAGTTTGAAAAAATTATCAAATAAAAAATGTTATGAAACACTTTAAACTTTACATTTATCGCTATTTGTCGCTATTTTATTTGTTAGCAAGTTACGGTTATAAAACTTATAAAAAACTTAAACATATCAAGATATATTTGTTTCAACGTTAGTTTCGTCCTTAGTAATGCTGTAATGTAAGAAATTTCAAATATGAATGATTTTAATATGCCTTTTTGGCAGTCTATTTACCGAGGCCAAAATTGAATGCTTTTGGGTAATTTTTTGTATTACTGAAGGAGTGAAAAGTTCCGAGCTGAATTTCTATCTGAAAACGTCGGAAATCGTTTCAACGTATATTATACTGCGAGAAAAAAATGATGAACCTTTCTTTTTATAAGCTTTGTATACAACTATTGAACTGCAAGATTGTTGTCACATGAAAAAAGAACATTATTTATTTAGTATTAGAGGAATAACCAGTTAAAGGGACTATGTATAAACATACTTGGAGCTGTAGGAGCTTGTAATTGTAGAGGAAGAGAAAAATCGTAAAGAAACATAAGTACAATGCGTGGCCAAATTATGATCTCAAATATTTCATAATTTTTTCTATAAAATTGTTTAAAAAATATATCTAAATAATTTCATAAGTTCTCTGTATTTTTAGTTTATCAAACGTTCTTCTTTTGGTCAAAAAAATTGCGGATCACTGGAAATTTAGTGATTTCGAATGCAGACGTAAAAATATCTATAAAAAACCTACTTCCAAAAGCTCCAACACTTGTTGGTTGTTTGAACTAGCTTTGGACTACAAAAAAGTCGCTTTTCGCTCCATTATTAAAGTATTAGCTTGAAAACTCCTCGCAAAGAAGTCAACATACTTGTTCCTCATTAATAACTTAATAACTTAATAACTTAGCATTTGCACCTGACAAAATTCAAAGCAAAATATTTTTTCTTTTTAAAACAATCTAATTTAAAATAATAACAAGAAATAACAATAATATTTTTGTAAAAGTTTAAGAACGTAGTATTATTTAGAATAAAGGGGAGGGGGGAAGCTCAAAAAAAGATAACTTAACGTCAAACTCTCACGAAAAGGGCGCCGAACATGCATGCTAGAAAGAGTGTAATCTAAACTTGAAATATTGATTCAGGGACGGTTCCAGAAATTTGACAAGGGGGTTCAATTTTATATCCTTTTGGCGAATAACGGCAGAAACAAGAGTGCAAATATCGTAATGTGCCCGCTTTTCTTTGCTAAAACGGGACTTTACTGCAAAAAGGGGGGGGGGGGGGGGGGGGGGGGGGTGAAAAGTCACCCAGGCACTTTCCAATAACGGTTACGGTGTACTTTCGTGAGGTGCTCTCAGTTAAAAATTTGTTTACCGCGTCATTTTACAAAAAGATAGACAAAGTATATATCATTTTAAAGCTTATATAACAAAGATTAAGACTGTGTATGTTTTTTATGAAAAATAATATCTGTAACCAATGCTCCACTTAAAAAGATTTTTTAAACAGGCATAACAAAGGTTTTGATTTAACTAAATATATATATATGCTAATAAAGTCTCGTCAAGTCAAAATACCCAGAAAGACATTTCGGGTTCTCGAAACAGGAATATATCAAATTACTTACTGAAAATCTTCCCTTTCTGACCTGTAATCAAAGGGCGGTGGCCCTGGAGAAGTTAAAATATTCTTTATCAGTATTTTCAATTAGAAGTACGTTATTTATGTATATATTTTAAGATGAATTAAGAAAGGCGTATTTAAAAATCACGCAACATTGGCATTTTTTAGAAAAGGAAAAATTTATTATTTATCTTGAATAACTTTTGATGGGAAATATTTAACAAATGTCCATACGAATTTGATATCGAAATCTTGTCCTACAAAGTAGAGAGATTCAGATTCGTCACCACTACATATCGTGTCACGTGTCATACTGTTTCAAAATTTGGCAGTGATTATAGAAAATCGCGCACGCTGATTGGTTCACTTCGGACTACTTTTCGATAGTCAACTACAGCATTTCGCACGCTTGAAATGAACAGTTTTTCTTAAAAACAATTATTCTCCTTAGGCTCGATAAATATCGATTAATAATATAAAATGCCCTTTGCGGTAATTGAACCCCAGGGCTTTCTAGTCCGACGTGTTACCACTACACCACAAGGACCAACCACGCTGGATACGCTGGTAACACGTTGGACTATAGAAAGCCGAAACCGTGGGGTTCAATTCCAGCCAAGGGCATATGATATTTTTCTCATGTATCTTTATTTCACTTATACACTGAACGCATTTCAATTCGTGATTAATAATAGCCTCGACTTTGTCTCGGTTATTATTTGTCAATATTCGAATAACTGTTAATGTGCCATGTCATTATACTTAAAATAATCTATGCTAATGTGCATTTTCAGTTGCAGTACACTGCTTACATAGTATAACAATTAAATCGTAACAACAATTTCTATATAATAAATAGATGATTAGAAACTAGGAAAAAATTATAGAAAAGTTCTCTGTTAGTCGCTAGCTCTTTCAGATACTTGAAAAAAAAAATTGTATTCAAAATAATTTCAATTTTCATTTCTTTTCTGACAACCTATTTGAAAACAAGTGTACTGATAAACTCTTTTGTTTCCATAGTAAACGCCGGGTGTAAACAAATGAAGTTTGATCAGGCAGATTTCATTGAAAACAAAGCCTTAAAAAGCCACGTCATCAAGAAAGAGAAGGCCTCGGACGAGCGTCATTGTAGAATCAAATGTTACATGGATGATCGATGTATCTCTTATAATTATGGACTGGATGCAAAAAACATAAAAAATATGTGCGAATTGAGCGATTCTGATCACGTGATACATCCTAGTGATCTGATTGGTCGGCAGGGGACGGTTTATCGAAGAGCAGAGGTGAGATATTAAAGCTAGAAACGTGTTGATATTTTAGATGATATTATTTTGATTATTTTTGCTATTTTAATGGCTATTTTTATTATCATTATCACAATTATTATTATTATTATTATTACTATTATTATTATTGCTATTATTATTATTATCATTATCACAATTATTATTATTATTATCATTATCACAATTATAATTATTATAATTATTATTATTATTATTATCATTATTATTATTATTATTATTATTATTATTATTATTATTATTATTATTATTATTATTATTATTAAAATAAATACAAACGCTAAGTTAGTACAACGTTTCGACATCGTCAGATGTCATTATCAAGTGATTTTATTAATAAGAATTACAAGTAAATAAGTAGACTGATAAAGATATGCTACATTGATTATGTACAATAAAGTGGAATAAATTAAGTGAAGAGTTTAGCTTTGATCGAGTCTGTCTGAATGTTAAGGTTGGGTGATTTTTCCTTTATCATCAACATTTCATAAACTAGGCAGTCAATCATTATTATTATTATTATTATTACCATTACTATTTTCACTATCATTGTTATCATCATCATCATTATCACTACTATTATCACTATCATTGTTATTATTATCATCTTCATATTAGCATTTTATCATTATCACATTATTATTTTAGCTATTAACAACAATTACCTAATATAATTCTTTTTCTTAGAACAACTGCAACTGCACAACAGCCCAAGTGTGTCACTTCGTTGATGGTAGCTCTTATTGTACATGTAAGGGGAGGTTCACTGGACCCAACTGCGATATAGGTAAAGATAGATACATGATGGGTTGGTGAATTAGTGAATAGATGGATAAATGGATGGATGAATGGATGGTCAAATGAATGAATTGATGGATGGATAAGTTGATAAATGAATGAATGGACGGTCAAATTAATGAATGGACGAATGTATGGATAAATGAATAAATTGAGTAGATTAAAGGATGGATTGATGAATGGATAGAATAATAAATGAGTGAATGGATGGATGGTTATATGAATGAATGAATGGATGAATGGATGAATGGATGAATGGATGAATGGATGAATAGATGGATGGATAGATGGATGGATGGATGGATGGTTATATGAATGGATGAATGGATGAATGGATGAATGGATGAATAGATGGATGGATAGATGGATGGATGGATGGTTATATGAATGGATGAATGGATGAATGGATGTATAAATGAATGGATCGACCAATAAATGGATAAATGAATGAATGAATGAGTGAATGGATGAATGAATGGATGGATAGATGGATGAGTGAATGAATGGATGAATGGATGTATAAATGAATGGATGAATGGATGGATGGATAAATGAATGAGTGAATGGATGAATGGATGAATGAATGGATGGATAGATGGATGGATGGATGGTTGTATGAGTAAATGAATGGATGTATAAATGAATGGATCGACCAATAAATGGATAAATGAATGAATAAATGAATGAATGAATGAATGAATGAATGAATGGATGGGTAAATTAACAAATGTATGGTTCGATAAATGGATAAATGGATGGATAGTTGGATGGATCAGTGGATGGATGGATAAATAAATGAATGAATAAAAGAGTAAGTGAAAGAGAGAGTATGTATGAATGAAAACTATGAAAAATGGAAGGACGAACGAACGAACGAATAATCGAATAAATGAATGCCAATTGCTTAATCAATTAATGCAAATGTTTGCTGTAAAGAATTCTTCTGTAATTAGCTTTTCAAATGATGAATTTATTATATGAAATCTAATAACTCGATTGATTTTTAGAGATGAAGCCATGTGAGTCGTCCCCTTGTCACAATGGCGGCACTTGTTCAAACCAAAAAGATACCTTTACTTGCAAATGTGCCGCTGGCTTCATTGGTGACCGCTGTGATACTCCAGGTAGATAGGAAAATGTATATTCTCTACTTCCACAATAACCATAATGCATTCTGTTTTTGTGGGGTAGCTATTCTAAATAACATACCTCTCCCCCTCCCCCTATTCCCCCCACCCCCTTGACCACCAAAAAAACCGGAAGGTATTGTGTTATGTGAAAGTAAAATATGCTTCAATTGAGAATATAAATTCTTCTGTACCTAGCTTTTCTACTGCTGAATACATATGTGCAATCTAATAACTCGATTGATTTTTAGAAATGAAGCCATGTGAGTCGTCACCTTGCCAAAACGAAGGCACATGTTCAAACCAAAAAGATACATTCACTTGCAAATGCACAGCTAAATTCACTGGTGACCGCTGTGAAACTCCAGGTAGATTAAGAAATGTATATTTTCTACTTTCATAATAACAATAATGCATTCTGTTTTTTTTGTGGGTAGCTATTGTGATTCAAATCAAACCAATTGTAATTCAAACCAAACAAATTATAACAACACTTCTCTCCCCCTCCCCCCCCCCCCCCCTCCCCCACAAAAAAAGAAGGCATTATGATTATGGTGAAAGTAGAGAATGCTTCAAATGAGGATACACCTGTTTCAAAAAGGTTGTCGAAGTAAACGGCGATTGAATGACCGAAAGGAATTGTGGTTATACAACATATGCGAATGTTTTTTTTTTATTGCTAAGCAAAGTTTCATGAATAATATTATATGCACACCTATTGGACATAAGATCGCGCTCGTATACAGTGAGTAGAGAAGGAAACAAAATTGCGGTGCCTTTTACCATACTTAGTGACTGCAAAATAAAATATTTACTAGCTACACAATAGCGATCTAAAAAAATCAAAAAATTAAAATATTTGAAGTTTTGAACATACCTTTTTTTTCTACCAGAATCATTATTATAAGCTTTTGCACACAAAAAATTAATTGATTGATTGATTGATTGATTCTTTGGCTACAATAATTGTAAAAATGTCACATTTCGGACACTTTTGGGGGTGGTCTATCATTCTTTTATTTATTAGGGTATATATCTCGACCCCCTTCCCCAAAGCTGTTTTTATGAAAGAATACAAGTGTTGGGCAAGGTTAATTTACCCCTCTAGCTACATTGTCAGGGGGAGGGGGGGGGGGGGGGAGGGGGTATTAGAAAATAATGAACAGCAAAACATTGAAAATCGTGCCAACACTTTTGTGAATGATTGTAGTTATTAGAATATTAAAGTTGTCCTTCTGTAGCAGTGTATATAATTATAAGAGTTGATTTAAGGCCATACACTACTGTTTGTATTATCTAAGCTTTAGTCGGGCATCGACATCATCAGAAGAGTGAAATGATTTGTTCGAAATTTGCATAGTAATGCGAGTTTAAAATATAAGCTTCAAAACTATAGTGTTAGTTATAGTTAGTGTTAGTTGTAGTTATTGCTTTATTGATAGATTGGTTGATTGAATGATCAATAAACCTATTTATATATGGTATATCATCGACTACAGTATCCTCACCGTGTGACAGTTCTCCATGTCAGAACGATGGCTCGTGTGCTACTGATGGCAGCTCCTTCACATGTACATGCGCACCAAACTACAAAGGGACGTTATGTGAAACTAAAGGTACGTAAACTTTAAATCATCATGTTCATCATCATCATCTTTATCACCATCTTTATCATCATCTTTATCATCATCATTATCATCATCTTTATCATCATCATCATCATCATTATCATGTTCGTCATCAACATCATCATTATCATCATCATCATTATCATCATCGTCATCATCATTAACATCATCACAATCATTATCATCATTATCATCATCATCATCATTATCATCATCGTCATCAACATCATCACAATCATCATCATCATTATCATCATCATCATTATCATCATCGTCATCATCATTAACATCATCACAATCATTATCATCATTATCATCATCATCATCATTATCATCATCGTCATCAACATCATCACAATCATCATCATCATTATCATCATCATCATTATCATCATCGTCATCATCATTCACATCATCACAATCATTATCATCATTATCATCATCATCATCATTATCATCATCATCATTATCATCATCGTCATCAACATCATCACAATCATCATCATCATTATCATCATTGTCATCATTATCATCATCATCATTATCATCATCGTCATCATCATTAACATCATCACAATCATTATCATCATTTTCATCATCATCATTTTCATCATCATCATCAGCAGCAGCAGCATCATCATCATCATCATCATCATCATCATCATCATTATCACCATTCCTACTCTAGGCCATTGCCCCGCTGTGCTAAATTACAATACAAGACGATCTAAAGCCCCGATTAAACGGGCCCAACATGTTGGACCAACATTGTTGCGATACGGTTTGTTGAACACGAGAACAAAAGAAATGTTGAATGAGTTTCATCAAACATCATCCAACAGGGTGTTTAAACGGGCCCAACAAGTTGGAGCAACCATGTTGGTCCAACAATGTTGCGTGCGTTTGCACGGGCCTTAAGGGAGCATTCATTATAAGTGTAT
This sequence comes from Metridium senile, assembly GCA_949775045.1. NCBI lineage: Eukaryota > Metazoa > Cnidaria > Anthozoa > Actiniaria > Metridiidae > Metridium > Metridium senile. The sequence goes on from OX459107.1 coordinate 6,406,660, forward strand.
CATTATTATACACCAAATTAAAAAATCGTTGTCTCAATCAAAGCGACAGTCCACATTCTGAAGCCTGCAAAGGATGTCAGTATTTGTTATTGATTTATTCATAGCATATTATGGCTGTACGTGTTTGTGTGATATGACTGGCATAACAAATTGTTGCAGTGCTAGATAACGGAACAAATATTCTTAAAAAAAAACCCCGCATAATTTATCACAAACAATGTTGATATAACCGACATCCTTTGCAGGCTTCAAAAGGTTGATCAAAGTTCCGGCTGCGACAACGATTTTTGAAACGGGTGTATAAAGTGTTTACATCAATAGCAGCCGGCTTGTTGTATCGGCAGATAAAATCAAAAGCCTCAAGGCGCGTGATTGTATAGGTGGACGTACAGTGACGTATTTTCTTATGGTTTTGCCAACCAACCGTTGTTATTAGAACAAAGAAAATTGCAAAAATCTATTGTTAAAATGGTTGTCAGCATCACAATACCAACAGGCAACACTACGCTCACCTATAGCCGACATATATCAACGTCCCATGAACTATAATGAGTTTGATAATACATGGTTACATGGTCTTACCAGAAGTTCCTGTCTTACATGTTTTTCAGAGTTCTCTTTTCAAGATCCATGCAATTCTCAGCCATGCGAGAACGACGGTAGATGTGTTTCACAACTTGGGACCAATCAATTCACATGTACTTGTGCGTCAGGGTTTAAAGGAACGCTCTGCGATACAGGTAAAAAAATATATCAAAAAAATATAATATAACAAAATATCCTCTTCTAATCTGGGATAACAGGAAGTTAGAAAATACATTATAGTAGATATGTGCAGGGCTTTAATGATGCAAACGACTTAAAAAACTTATTATTATTATTACTAGGTCAGTTATCTCATATTTTACCAAAATTTACAAAATAAAAGTGAATATCGCCACGGACTGCTTAAAGAAAACCCACATTTGCTGTGTCAAGCATTTTACAATCTACCCTCCTTGGCAGAAATTTCCTTATTTCCCCTTTCTGTAGAGAAGGAAAAGAAACCTCTGCATGGAGCTGCATGAGCTCGTCCACAACTTTAGACGAATAAACTAGCCTCAAACCGGTTTTAAACCAGTTATGACCAGTTTAAATTAAAATGTTGAAATGTCCGCATGTTTGATAGAAAATTTAGCACACCCGTGCAGACGTTTCTTTGAACATCCGCCTTATTGATGTCCTTAACCGAGAAGATAAAATTATTTTTTAGGGATAGATCAGTTTTGATAGACGGTATACACCCTATGCAAAAAGGCAATTCCTTACTTAATCAGTATTAGAAGACACCATTGCTTTTATTAGAAAGAGCACATCAAAATTAGAGATATTCCAAAATTTCAATGTAGTAACATAAACTGATTAAAAGTTACAGCTTTTTGAATTTACAAAGATTTGGCTTAAAATTTGCACTTGTGCCTTTAGAGCCTCGCTTTCGCGTTTTTGGTACATTTTAAATGCTGATAACTCTGGAATGATTCAATGTATGACAACAGATTTCTACAAACTTACTAATTTAGACATGCTCTTTCTTGTAAGGGAAAAATATTATTGAAATATTTTATTGTTCATGGTGTTTTGTGTTGGTCGTTCCCAGTCCCTTGCTCTTTTTGCATAGGGTGTATGTAAGTTATTTTTGCTCATGAGTTTTGAAAGTTACTAATCAAATACATTTGTTGTTTATTTCAGTATCCGATCTATAAGACTTGTAGTCTTTTTGCAGATTCCTATTTTCGTGGTCGTAGTGTAGAGGTGGTCGTTGTTTCGGGTTGATCGTTGTGTTGATGTGATCGTATGTAAATATGGTCGTAGTGTAGAGTTGGTCGTTATATAGAGGAAGTTGTTGTGTAGAGGTGGTCGTAGAGTAAAGGTGGTCGTTGTGTAGGGTTGATCGTATTGTAGATGTGGTCGTAGTGAAGAGGAGTTCGTAATGTAAAGGTGGTCGTAGTGTACAGGTGGTCATTGTATAGAGGTGGTCATTGTGTAGAAGTGGTCATTGTATAGAGGTGGTCATTGTGTAGAGGTGGTCATTGTGTAGAGGTGGTCATTGTGTAGAGGCAGTCGTTGAGCAGAGGTGGTCATTGTGTAGAGGTGGTCATTGTGTAGAGGTGGTCATTGTGTAGAGGCAGTCGTTGTGTATAGGTGGTCATTGTATAGAGGTGGGCATTGTGTAGAGGTGGTCATTGTGTAGAGGTGGTCGTTGAGCAGAGGTGGTCATTGTGTAGAGGTGGTCATTGTGTAGAGGTGGTCATTGTGTAGAGGTGGTCATTGTGTAGAGGTGGTCATTGTGTAGAGGTGGTCATTGTGTAGAGGTGGTCATTGTATAGAGGTGGTCATTGTGTACAGGTGGTCATTGTGTACAGGTGGTCATTGTGTACAGGTGGTCATTGATTTGTGTAGAGGTGGTCATTGTGTAGAGGTGGTCATTGTGTTCAGGTGGTCATTGTATAGAGGTGGTCATTGTGTAGAGGTGGTCATTGTGTAGAGGTGGTCATTGTATAGAGGTGGTCATTGTGTACAGGTGGTCATTGTGTACAGGTGGTCATTGTGTACAGGTGGTCATTGATTTGTGTAGAGGTGGTCATTGTGTAGAGGTGGTCATTGTGTTCAGGTGGTCATTGTATAGAGGTGGTCATTGTGTAGAGGTGGTCATTGTGTAGAGGTCATCATTGTGTAGAGGTGGTCATTGTGTAGAGGTGATTATTGTGTAGAGGTGGTCATTGTGTAGAGGTGGTAGTTGATGTATTTATTGTATACGGAGGTGGTCGTTGAGCAGAGGTGGTCATTGTGTAGAGGTGGTCATTGTGTAGAGGTGGTCGTTGTGAAGAAGTGGTCATTGTGTAGAGGTGGTCATTGTGTAGAGGTGGTCATTGTGTAGAGGTGGTCATTGTGTAGAGGTGGTCATTGTGTAGAGGTGGTCATTGTGTAGAGGCAGTCGTTGTGTATAGGTGGCCATTGTATAGAGGAGGTCAGTGTGTAGAGGTGGTCATTAAGCAGAGGTGGTCATTGTGTAGAGGTGGTCATTGTGTAGAGGCAGTCGTTGTGTAGAGGTGGTCATTGTATAGAGGAGGTCAGTGTGTAGAGGTGGTCATTGAGCAGAGGTGGTCATTGTGTAGAGATGGTCATTGTGTAGGTCTGGTCGTTCTTTAAAGGCGTCTTTAAATATAATTATAGCACAACATTGTTCTGAATTATGCCACAAAACGCAAAAGCATGCAAACAATATATTTATCATTGTGAAGAGGTGGTCGTTTTTTAGGTATTCATTGTATACGGAAGTGATCGTTGAGTAGAGGGAGCTTTAAATACTATAGCACAACATTATAATGCCACACAATGCAAAAACAAGCAAACACTATCTTATAACTTCCTCGTTGTTATGTAGGGGACAATAAACCAGATAATAATGATAATAATAATATTTCAATATAACATCTCAACTACAATCACACTAAATCACCCTCAGCAATTAGTATAGGAAATTACACTGTTCGACTCGTGGTATTAATTCACTTTTATCAAATACGCGCGGTATTTTTCATTAATTCTTCGAGAACATAGGTGTAATTTCCTATTAATATCACATATATAAAAAGTACAAGTTTCTGAGAATAAAAGTACAGGGCAATGAACCATTTGAAAGCAGCAAAGTTCCCGGATGTGTGCAATTAATTAATTGCACGGTATTAAGAAAAAATTCACAGTTCATCAGCCTATCAGAATCGAGTATTTGTATAGATGTGATATTTAATAATAATATTGTACAATACACCACCGTCATACAGTATATTCAAACATAACTAAATATCAATTTTCTAATTATACTATTATGTTCAAACTTTTGGATATCACTGGAGTAGATCGGTGTGCCTATTCGCCATGTTCTCAACGACCTGGGGGGACTGTGTTCGAGTTGCGATCGCAAAGCATGCATGGATTGTTGATGGAAGCAGCTGTTATTACAGTGGTATGAATATGTTTACAAACAATGGAATCAAGTCACGGCTTATAAGCGAAAAAAAAAAGCTTGGACTGAAAGCCTCAACTTGAGTCAAAATTATTTGCATATAGGCCGAATCGAAATATTGCGGCCTGCTATTGTTCTTGACTGACTAGCCTCGTGTTCATGATGGAATACAATGGAGTTTTTACATGAATGAGAGGCTAGTGAGTCAATAACATTGGTCGCCATATTTCGATTCGGTGTATAACTGTGAAAACAGCTATTTACTTCACGCAGTAATCGTATTTATACTCAGGCCCTGACTCGTTTAGAACATCGCGATTTGTTTGAATTGCTTGGTTCTAGCTCGAGTATGTTCTTAGTCAATCAATAATTAAATATATTAATGGTTTCCCTGAATTCTAGAATACCCAACCATTTTGTTTATTCAAATAATAATACAATGTTTGTGTTATTGCGTTGTTCTCAAAGAGTGCCGCTACATGAGTTTCCATAGTGACCGGGTATTCTAAATTTCAAATTCTTCAAATTTCTTATCTTTTTATTATATTTGTTAAGTCTCACGTATACCGAGTCTAAGCAAGTCTTTATAATATTTATTATAGTTAATAGTCTCCTTCACAGTTCCCTGCGCCATCTTGGAAGGTAATGGAACCTTTGCATCGAAGCAAGACGAACGTTGAGCTTGCAATTAACACCTTGTGGGACAATTATTCACATGTCTCTATCACGTTCGGTTTGCTTCGATGCAAAGGCCCAGCTACAATCAATCAATCAATCAATCAATCAATCAATCAATCAATCAATTTATTAAAGTCATAACGTGGGATAAGGTCGCCCTTACATCCGAGCCAGAGGCTCATGTAAAAAACGTATGACAATTATACAAATATATTTAAAAAACTCATTAATAATTCATGAGCTATTAGTCCAATCGGGGCATTCCAATTTGGTCACATGCATGACCTTTATACCCCATAAAACACTGACATAGGTACATTATATAAAAACACATGTGTCTTTATGATAAAGGTACGTGTGTCTTTATGATAAAGGTACGTGTGTCTTTATGTACCTATGACACTTGTAAAGGTCTCAGTTTTAATCTCTCATCATTGACCTTTACTAGAGGCATCACCCGAAACAATGCTATCAAGCTCCCACTATATTATACACGACCTTTCTCAAATGTGGGATGCCAAATGTGGTGCTTAATGGTGCGTGGTGTGATATGAGCATGCGCAGTGTACCTTGCAAATAAAGTTTGTCTCCAAATTGGACTTTTCTTCAAGAAACTTTTATAATTTAGTTTTGAATAAGTGTTGGAGTTTTTTAAGCTATATAAAAAACTCGCAGCACGTGTTTTATCAAGGATCAAAAACCCTCGCTGCGCTCGGGTTTTTATCCTTGATAAAACACTGCTGCTCGTTTTTTATATACTACATATACCTTTCAAGATGGCGCAGGAAACTGTGAAGGGGATTATTTTAAATCACTTGTAATTAGGAGGACCCTTCTGTAAACCACTTATGTGATGTAAGCATCCTCAATAAAAATATTTAAAAAAAGAATGTCTAATTTTTACATACTGCTATTAAATTGCTCCAAATGTTTCAAGGATTTAAGTACAATTCATTGGGGGAGGGGGTGTTTGGACGGAGGGTTTGGTGGGATGTATTTCCCAAAAATGTCTTAAAGAGGACCTTTGAAAAACAATTTCGCAGTTTCTTTTATTGTGTGTGTCTTAAATAGGGAAGATACTTTTTTAAAGAAGGGAACAATTTCCACAAAGCACCTTACCATGTGTTCCATGTGTTCGATTTGCCTTGAATAGGGTATGGACATTTTTATTCTTAAATAGAGTAAGGTTTTTTTCATATCCCTATCCAAAACCAGGTCGAGTACCACCCCCACCCCCTCCCTCTTACGCAAACATTCCTCCCCCTATCGTTATTCTCATCATTGCCTTCATCGTCTCCATAATTAGCCATCACAGTTGTCAATAAATCAATGTATCAGTAATCTACAGAATCAGTCATTATCATTATCATCCTTGCCATCATTATCATCATCATCATCATTGCTAAAACAAGGGCGGATCCAGAAATTTGTTAAATAATGGGGGGGGGGGGGGGGGGGGGGGCAATTGCAAATGAATTTTAAGGTGTTAGGGAAGGTCCTGTCCCTAAATGTTTTAAATAAAATAGGGATAATTACGGAGCTAGGGACACCCCCTAGATCCGCCCCTGTAATAGCATTATGATCTCTGTCAACATCATCACCATCATCACAGTCACTATTATCATTAGGCTTTTTATAGTTCACACCTGCCAGATGTCCTTGTCAACAACCCAGGTTTCCCACTAATTAAGTTTACCTCTAATTAAGTTTACCTCCATCACAAGTCCACCCATCATTCTAATGTCAAAGAGCTAACGATAACACGTAAAAAAAAACAAGAGCTGGCTTGAGCGAACGACATTTTGAGATTTCTCGATTCAAATACATAGAATTAATCGAAGTTGACGGCGATCTCGATCAAAATCGAGCGGATTAATCGACAGCCTAATGCGATGGTTCGCTATTTAGTGTATCTTTTTATTATTACCGCGTGAAAAAAAGATTGTTTGGTCCCAGCTACGACAACAATTACGTGAAGCGCAAAAGTTATTAACTTCTGTTGAAATGAAAAAACTCCGTCACCAATAGACTGCATCGGTGTTTTAAAGATTATTGAACTTTTACACTCTTGAAGCGTACTGACTTTTAGAAGTTGACGTCCTGCAGAAGAAGGGTGCGTCGATATTTCCAAGGAAACAATTGGAGTAGCGGAAGATACAAATACATTTAATTGTTCGTAGGAGTACAAGTGTGCTTGTTACATGGGAAATATACTTCTTCAATAATAACTATGGTAAACGTCCTGTTTTTAGCCCTTTGTATACTTTGTTTCGCTGACATAACAGGTGAGCACTTTTTTATTATTAAGTGTATTTTTTAGTTCGTCTCCCTTATAAAAGGAGATACTATAAAAACTACCATTTATCTGCAATTCTCAAAATACAAAGAAAAGTTCCAGCATTCTGATGTTATGTAATATTTTAGTTTGCGTTTCGCGACGTCCGCGGTCCAAAGCTTCGACATTCGTGAGACTGATATAACATTAGCACAATTTTAATAATAATTACAGTGAAAACGGTTCAAACTTCGGTTCAAAAAGACACAACGTCTCGGTGGCTGTGGTGTATGATCAATTATGGATGTACGCTGCACGCTTCTTCAAGGATGTTGGAAACAATTTAATAACAAAGAATAACTACTTAACAACGAGTAAAAACAAGCACAGAGGGAAACACAACCATTGATGTCATTCTTGATTATTTTTTTGTGTAAAAATTCCTATTTTCAAGACGTGAAAAAGTTGTCTCTTCCCGCGGGATACATTAATTGATTTTTACATGAAAGTGACCGGGAAGAACATATGTACATATAATTGGGATAAGGTTTATGTTTTCTTTCGATGCACTTTTAAGAAACAAGGATCTAAAAAAACATATATTTACATAAAAAAATTGCGACTAAGGAATCAAATGTCGAAAACTATCAACAATTATGACATCTTTCGAAATTTGTATTTTTAATGTTTTATTATTAGAAATTTTAATAAGGAAACCTACTTAATAAAAATGTGAAAGATATATGTATATATTTAAAAATCTAATTATTATAAATATGACTTAAGATGAAACTGTTTTTGCATCGTTCAGTCTTGCTTTTTGGCAACTTGTAAGGTCTTTTGTTCCTCAAAGAGTAGATTGGTTTGTTCTTTTTAGGTAATAAGTGGTACAGTTTGTGATCCTCGTTGCTACGAATCTCGTTGAATACCTTTGAGGATATTTCTTAATAATAATAATAATAATAAACTTTATTTAAAAACACGCTTGCCCCGTCAACATATGCTGGTTTCCACAAGGGGCGTGTGGATTACAAATAGAAGAATCTTAAAATTTATTATGATAAAAAATGAGATATATAACCCTCAGCCCTCCCCCCTCCTCCGATACCCTAATCCCAATTAATTAAGACAAAAAAAGAAATATCAAATAAATATTGTAAATACACCTTAGTTGTCTAAATACAAATATATAAAATAATTTAATTAATTAAAAATGCGACAGGTCGCAAGTGGCAATTTTTAACTTAAATTCACTGAGTGATTTGGCCTTTCGTATGTACTCAGGTAAGGAGTTCCATACTTTTGGCCCGTCATATGAAAAACTTCTTTTTCCGTTTTCTGTTTTTGGTAGAGGGAGTTGCAGTGAAGTACTTGAGCCCCTTAGGTTGTAATTAGTCACATCTTGTTTTTTGGTAAAGATGTCAACTAAACAACTTGGTGCCATTCCGTTCAGTATCTTAAACATTTGTTTAGACTTCGTTTCCTCTCTTTGTACTTTGAGAGGTTTCCACCCAAGAGCGTTTAACGCATCTTGGTGGGGAGTATCATTATTCATGAACATAATCAAACGTGCAGATCTATTTTGTAGTTTTTGAAGTCGCTTTGAAAGGCCTTCACCAAGAGTGTCCCACACTTCACTACAATAATTAAAATGTGGCTGCACCAATGCATTATAAACATTAATTAAGGTTTTCCTATCAACAAATTCTCTGATTCTTTTGATTGCTCCTAGTCCGGATGTGATTTTTTTGGCTATCTTATCTATGTGTTCGTGCCAAGACAGGAATTGGTCAATTTCCACACCAAGCACCTTGCTATGGATAACTTGCTTTATGGGATTTTGACCAATCCGTATGTCGGGCTGAGTATGAAGATTGCGCAAGTTATAGTGGGATCCAATTAAGAGGAATTCCGTTTTTGCCACATTGAGATTTAATTTATTTGCAAGTAACCATTTCCTAACCGATTCCAGGTCACTATTCATCGCTCTCTCTAACTCCTCTATTGTACCACCAGACGCAGTTAAGTTGGTATCATCAGCAAACAAACGAGATGTTGTTTGCTTTAAGCTCTCTGGCAGGTCATTTATATACAGTAGGAAGAAGAGAGGGCCAAGAATAGAGCCCTGAGGAATTCCGCACGTAATTTGTTTTTCCGCCGACGACACTCCATTTAGCCGGCATACCTGAGTACGGTCTCTCAAGTAGGATTTTAATAGGTTTAATGCATTCCCAGTTATACCATACAATTCCATTTTTTGAAGGAGAATTTCATGGTTTACTGTGTCGAATGCTTTTTTCAAATCCAGAAAAACAACCAGGTTAAATAAATTACGATCCATGTTAACATACCAGCTATTTGTACTATCGAGTAAAGCCGAAACAGTGGAGTGCTGTTTGCGGAATCCAAATTGACGGTCACTTAGGATATTATTGGCTAAAAGATAGTCATATAGTTGGTCATATACGATTCTTTCCATTAGTTTACTTATGACAGGCAAGATAGAAATTGGCCTGTAGTTTTCGGGTTGGTCACGGGGTCCACTTTTAAAAATAGGAAGCACTCTTGCCATCTTCCAATCGTCAGGAAAGCAGCAAGTTTTGATCGCGTAATTAACAATGTATGTAAGAGATGGTGAGATCGCTTCTGCAGCGATCTTAAGAATTTTACTGGAGATTGTATCGATGCCAGTAGCCTTGGCAGTTGATAGTCTTTTCAAAATTTTCTGAACTTTGGTATGTGTGACGGTTCGGAAGTCTGTCAATTTAGTTGAAGATGGTTTTACAAAATCACGAAAAGAATGATTTGAGTGCTCCATATTTTCCGCTAGACTAGGTCCAATATTAATAAAGTAACTATTGAAAGCCTCGACTATTTCTTCAGGCGTTTTCAGAGTAAAATTGTCGATCTTAAGTTCATTTACAACAGTATTTTTCTGAGATCTTCCAAGAATAATATTGATCGTTTTCCACGTTTCTTTAGTATTATTCTTTTGTGATTCAATTTTATCTCGATAGTATGTTGTTTTGGCTTTGCGCATAGCAATGTTTACCTTATTACGTGAAGACTTATAGAGATTCCAGTCCTTTTCCTGTTTGGTCACCATTGCCTTGCGCTTATGTTTATCTCTAATTTGTATTAGGCCTTTTATCTCACTTGTTAGCCATGGGACACTAAAAGATCTTACTCTTCTAGTTTGGGTAGGGGCATGTTTATTCAAAATCTCGAGAAACATTTCCTTCCAAAGTAACCATTTAGAATTGGTATCTTTTTGAAATGTAATCAGTTCCCAGGGCTGTTTAAGGAGGTCAGAATTAAACTGTTGTTCATTGAACCTTTTCAAGTTTCTGAATTCAATAAATTTTGTTCCATCTGATTTAGTACCAATGTTTATTTTCCTGATTGCATAAATTAGGCTGTGATCGCTGATTCCCAGGTGAATTACACCTGAGCAGACGACTTTTTCTATTGAATTTGTAGTATGGTGGTCAATTAGAGTACTTGTAGTTTTAGTTATACGAGTAGGCTCCTGAATAGTCTGATGCAATTGATATAATTCATAGATTAATCGAAGTTTCCTTGTTGGTTGGTCAGGAGGGGTACCGAGCATATTGCAGTTTAGATCACCTAATATATGCAACTCCTTATTTTCATTATCAACAGCCTTAACAAAATTTTCAAATTGTGTAAAGAAGTCATTTTTGCAATCAGGTGGTCTATAAATCGTTGTAACAATAAATGGTTTGCTATTTGGTTTAAGAATTTCTAAGCACACACCCTCCAAATCATTGTGAATAAGATCATTTCGTACCTTATAATTGATTGTACTTCTGAGATAAATACAGACACCTCCCCCTTTTCTGCATCTATCCTTCCTAATTAGATCGTAGCCATTTATATTGATTAAGTCATTTGTGATCGAGGGGTCTAGCCTAGTTTCATTAAACGCAATGAGATCAAACAATTTAAATAAATCTGAAGTTCGAATTTCGTCAATATATTTAGGTAGACTTACTATATTAAGTGCAGCCATTTTAAACCCTCTAGTTTTAAAAACTGAGTTTTCCCTGCCACTTGCTTCCGTCTCAGTAGATCATTGTAATATATCACTAAAATTATTTGTTAATATATCACTGCCCTTGCGATTAAGGTGCAGTTTCCCGCGATTTAAGCAAGAAGAATCAATGTTTGCATGTTCGAGGAAAAACCACCCTCTAGATTTACAGAAAGACCTTAGCATCTTGTTTGTTTCCTTTATCTTATCATCAAGTAATGGTTTGTCTGCCCTTGTGAGAATGGAAGAAATAGTAATTTTTGTTCTAGGCGAGTTTTGTTCAATGTAAAAGCATAAGTTAGTAATACCTTCAGCTACTTCTTTAGGGCTTCTCTTCTTTCAACCAGTACGTGTAGGTAATCCTGACTCGCTGAGTGCTTCAGCGTACGACAATACGTGAATGATTCGTAGGGCGCGTTTTTGTAATCGTCCCAGGTTTCATGATAATCAGTTATTGCCAATACGATAACTGATATTTTGAAACTTTTGGGATTTAATACGACAGGGCTCCTGCACTAAGCACAGTTTGGATGTAAAATGTTTATCATTTTAAAAGTGTGGGTTTTTTATGCCGTTAGCTAGTTTATTTAGAGTTTGAAATAGCTCAAAAAGCGATACTAAAAATGGCTTACTACTAAGAAAGGAAAAAATGATTAAGGAAAAGTACAAAATAAACTTCTCTGGATAAATGTTTGCAAAATAGTTGACGTGACGGTTTTTCCAAATTTTGATAGAGTAAAATAAATGAAAATTCATCTTCTTGGCTGGAAAGAGAACTTCACAATTAGTAAAATCGCTAAGTTTGAGAAGAAAATCGTATAAAATAGCAAAGATATAGCGCGGTAAAGTCAGCAGATTTTACAGACGTTTGTATGCCAGACAAGAAACCTTGCCTGATAGGCAAGGAGTAGGCAAGGTTTCTCGTCTGGCATACAAACGTCTGTAAAATGTGGAAAAACCGTCACGTCAACTATTGACTATCCAAAATTCTGGCACTCGTAATATTCTAATAGTAAATACTGCTAAATTTGATGGCTGTCCAAGTTATTTCTAGTACGTTCTGTAGTATTTCAATTCAAAAAAGAAAATTCATATTGAGAAAGCAAAAAAGTTGGATATTCAATTTTTAGACAAAGTTAATGTTACATTGATATAGTAAAACGCATTTTTAGCTCAATGTTTGAATTCAAGTTTTGTCTTGTTTCTATTTGGTTATTCAAAACGAGTTTCATAATTCATAATTGCAGCCATCAATACTATCCAATCTTATCTTATTTAAACAATATTTTTTACAGTTTCAGACAAAGTCTATATTGCATTAACATAATGATAACTCTTATTTCATTTTTGTATTTTTATTTCCCAACGTTCTACCGCTTTATAATTTTATAAAAAAAATATTCGTAAAATCCTATCAGTTAATTTGCACCTTATTATCCATGCACTAAGCAGCATAACCAAAACAACCATACTAAGCTTGCATGATAAGAAAGCCGAAATAGTCACGTAATTAAGAATATTGATTAAAGCCGAGTTTTGGCACTACCCACTGATCATGGCACTGATCATGGCCAACAGCATACATTAAAATTACCAAATTAATAACTGTTAATTTTTCGTGAAAAAAAACCATACACACTTCGTTTTCAATCTGAAGTTTGACGGATGCCACGCGTAATAATAATTATAAGTTGACAAAACTTCACGCTATTCTTAAGAAACATACTACAATAATAAAAGCAGTAACTATGGGCGATTTAAACACACAAAGAGCTAAAATAAGATAATTGTCTGTGCCATTGAATAAATAATGTTTACGCAAACATAATACAAAAGCTGAAAATTAATAAGATGATTAGTTCAAGAGCGATTGAATACAGCTTGCTGAAAAAATATTTTCTTATCTTAGTTCTAGCTACTTTTAATACGCTAAGTTTGTCTTTTCGTCTATGATAATTGTCTGTCTTTAGGTGTGCCATGCGCCCAACATAGTGGTCAAACGACAACGCATGCGCGAAAATAAAACAAGTAAAATGATCCAGCACACTTCTGGCACACTGCACTTCCAGCACACTGCACATTTCTTATCTTTTTATTATATTTGTTAAGTCTCACGTATACTGAGTCTAAGCAAGTCTTTATAATATTTATTATAGTTAATAGTCTCCTTCACAGTTCCCTGCGCCATCTTGGAAGGTAATGGAACCTTTGCATCGAAGCAAGACGAACGTTGAGCTTGCAATTAACACCTTGTGGGACAATTATTCACATGTCTCTATCACGTTCGGTTTGCTTCGATGCAAAGGCCCAGCTACAATCAATCAATCAATCAATCAATCAATCAATCAATCAATCAATCAATCAATCAATCAATCAATCAATTTATTAAAGTCATAACGTGGGATAAGGTCGCCCTTACATCCGAGCCAGAGGCTCATGTAAACAACGTATGACAATTATACAAATATATATATACCTTTCAAGATGGCGCAGGAAACTGTGAAGGTGATTATTTTAAATCACTTGTAATTAGGAGGACCCTACTGTAAACCACTTATGTGATGTAAGCATCCTCAATAAAAATATTTAAAAAAAGAATGTCTAATTTTTACATACTGCTATTAAATTGCTCCAAATGTTTCAAGGATTTAAGTACAATTCATTGGGGGAGGGGGTGTTTGGACGGAGGGTTTGGTGGGATGTATTTCCCAAAAATGTCTTAAAGAGGACCTTTGAAAAACAATTTCGCAGTTTCTTTTATTGTGTGTGTCTTAAATAGGGAAGATACTTTTTTAAAGCAGGGAACAATTTCCACAAAGCACCATACCATGTGTTCCATGTGTTCGATTTGCCTTGAATAGGGTATGGACATTTTTATTCTTAAATAGAGTAAGGTTTTTTTCATATCCCTATCCAAAACCAGGTCGAGTACCACCCCCACCCCCTCCCTCTTACGCAAACATTCCTCCCCCTATCGTTATTCTCATCATTGCCTTCATCGTCTCCATAATTAGCCATCACAGTTGTCAATAAATCAATGTATCAGTAATCTACAGAATCAGTCATTATCATTATCATCCTTGCCATCATTATCATCATCATCATCATTGCTAAAACAAGGGCGGATCCAGAAATTTGTTAAATAATTGCAAATGAATTTTAAGGTGTTAGGGAAGGTCCTGTCCCTAAATGTTTTAAATAAAATAGGGATAATTACGGAGCTAGGGACACCCCCTAGATCCGCCCCTGTAATAGCATTATGATCTCTGTCAACATCATCACCATCATCACAGTCACTATTATCATTAGGCTTTTTATAGTTCACACCTGCCAGATGTCCTTGTCAACAACCCAGGTTTCCCACTAATTAAGTTTACCTCTAATTAAGTTTACCTCCATCACAAGTCCACCCATCATTCTAATGTCAAAGAGCTAACGATAACACGTAAAAAAAAACAAGAGCTGGCTTGAGCGAACGACATTTTGAGATTTCTCGATTCAAATACATAGAATTAATCGAAGTTGACGGCGATCTCGATCAAAATCGAGCGGATTAATCGACAGCCTAATGCGATGGTTCGCTATTTAGTGTATCTTTTTATTATTACCGCGTGAAAAAAAGATTGTTTGGTCCCAGCTACGACAACAATTACGTGAAGCGCAAAAGTTATTAACTTCTGTTGAAATGAAAAAACTCCGTCACCAATAGACTGCATCGGTGTTTTAAAGATTATTGAATTTTTACACTCTTGAAGCGTACTGACTTTTAGAAGTTGACGTCCTGCAGAAGAAGGGTGCGTCGATATTTCCAAGGAAACAATTGGAGTAGCGGAAGATACAAATACATTTAATTGTTCGTAGGAGTACAAGTGTGCTTGTTACATGGGAAATATACTTCTTCAATAATAACTATGGTAAACGTCCTGTTTTTAGCCCTTTGTATACTTTGTGTCGCTGACATAACAGGTGAGCACTTTTTTATTATTAAGTGTATTTTTTAGTTCCTCTCCCTTATAAAAGGAGATACTATAAAAACTACCATTTCTCTGCAATTCTCAAAATACAAAGAAAAGTTCCAGCATTCTGATGTTATGTAATATTTTAGTTTGCGTTTCGCGACGTCCGCGGTCCAAAGCTTCGACATTCGTGAGACTGATATAACATTAGCACAATTTTAATAATAATTACAGTGAAAACGGTTCAAACTTCGGTTCAAAAAGACACAACGTCTCGGTGGCTGTGGTGTATGATCAATTATGGATGTACGCTGCACGCTTCTTCAAGGATGTTGGAAACAATTTAATAACAAAGAACAACTACTTAACAACGAGTAAAAACAAGCACAGAGGGAAACACAACCATTGATGTCATTCTTGATTATTTTTTGTGTAAAAATTCCTATTTTCAAGACCTGAAAAAGTTGTCTCTTCCCGCGGGATACATTAATTGATTTTTACATGAAAGTGACCGGGAAGAACATATGTACATATAATTGGGATAAGGTTTATGTTTTCTTTCGATGCACTTTTAAGAAACAAGGATCTAAAAAAACATATATTTACATAAAAAATTGCGACTAAGGAATCAAATGTCGAAAACTATCAACAATTATGACATCTTTCGAAATTTGTATTTTTGAAAACGACTGAAAATAGACATTTGTCATAAATGGCGGAACATGACTTTTACAAGTAAACAAATGTTTTATTATTTTAGCACTGTCATATGAAAGAACAATCATAAATAGACATTGATGGAAAGTTTTGCTGCTCTGTACAAAATATCAATAAAGTTATGCTAAATTAAAAATGTAAGGATTTGTATGTAATTTTCTGTTGAGTGCTTTGTGGCCTCGTTTTGGTGTATATTGTTATTTTCAAATTCTCGTTTTTTGAAACTTTCACAAATTATTGTTATGGAGAATGTCTATCCTATGATAGCTTTCTTTTCCTTATATCAGCAATTTTATATATTATGGATAATTAGTTGGCAGCCATTATGAAAAAGATATATTGCCAATACGATAATTGATATTTTGAAACTTTTGGGATTTATTAAATCCGACAGGGCTGTTGCACAGAGCACGATTTGGATGTAAAATGTCAATCATTTTAAACGTGTTTATTTTATATGCCGCAAGCTGGTCTTGTTAAAGTATGAATTGTCGAAAAAACTGACACTAAAAATGGCTTAGTACTAATAAGTAAAAACTGATGAAGGAAAAGTACAAAATAAACTTCTCTGGATATGAAATGTTTGCAAAATTTACTATCCAAAATTCTGGCACTCGTAATATTCTAATAGTAAATACTGCTAAATTTGATGGCTGTCCAAGTTATTTCTAGTACGTTCTGTAGTATTTCAATTCAAAAAAGAAAATTCATATTGAGAAAGTAAAAAAGTTGGATATTCAATTTTTAGACAAAGTTAATGTTATATTGATATAGTAAAACGCATTTTTAGCTCAATGTTTGAATTCAAGTTTTGTCTTGTTTCTATTTGGTTATTCAAAACGAGTTTCATAATTCATAATTGCAGCCATCAATACTATCCAAACAATCTTATCTTATTTAAACAATATTTTTTACAGTTTCAGACAAAGTTTATATTGCATTAACATAACTCTTATTTCATTTTTGTATTTTTATTTCCCAACGTTCTACCGCTTTATAATTTTCTAAAAAAAATAAAAAATTCGTAAAATCCCATCAGTTAATTTGCACCTTATTATCCATGCACTAAGCAGCATTACAAATTAATGTAACCCAAACAACCATACAAAGCTTGCATGATAAGAATGTTCTTGCAAGCCGAAATAGTCACGTAATTAAGAATATTGATTAAAGCCGAGTTTTGGCACTACCCACTGATCATGGCACTGATCATGGCCAACAGCATACATTAAAATTACCAAATTAATAACAACTGTTAATTTTTCGTGGAAAAAAAACATACACACTTCGTTTTCAATCTGAAGTTTGATGGATGCCACGCGAAATAATAATTATAAGTTGACACAACTTCACGCTATTCTTAAGAAACATACTACAATAATAAAAGCAGTAACTATAGGCGATTTAAACACACAAAGAGCTAAAATAAGATAATTGTCTGTGCCATTGAATAAATAATGTCCACGCAAACATAATACAAAAGCTGAAAATTAATAAGATGATTAGTTCAAGAGCGATTGAATACAGCTTGCTGAAAAAATAGTTTTCTTATCTTAGTTCTAGCTAGTTTTAATACGTTAAGTTTGTCTTTTCGTCTATGATAATTGTCTGTCTTTAGGTGTGCCATGCGCCCAACATAGTGGTCAAACGACAACGCATGCGCGAAAATAAAACAAGTAAAATGATACAGCACACCGTGTGCTGTATCATTTTACTTGTTTTATTTTCGCGCATTTTATTTTCGTTGGCAAATCTGACTTCCGTACAGAATCTAAAGGCCCGGGCTGACGGCATCAACATTTGCTTCATTATCCGTTCGATTTTGTTGAAGCCGTTTTGCCACCCCTTTCAACATAGTTGAAACGTGTTGAATCGATATTGAATTGATGTTGAAAGAGTTGAAAGGCCCGGGCAAACGGCTTGAACATCAAATTGTCATTCAACAAAATCGAACGGATGTTGAAGCCGTTTGCCCGTGCCTTAAAAGACGACTTTAATTCATTGTTTGTTTTGCCTCCCCCCCCCCCCCCCCCCAATATGTAAACAATAAAAAAGTGTAAATTAATGTTAGCTTAAAGGGATCCTCCACTAAAAATGAACTTGAACTTATATGATGATAAAAATTATGCTGATTTCAAATATATATCAAAAAGTTTCACTAGCCAATTTTTCGCGCGAAAAAAACGGTTTAAACTGTGAGAAAAAATATTGTTGGGAACCCTGTGGCACCTTCTGATGACGTCATGTTGCTCACAACGATGGGAAATATATATGAATATGACTATAAATATCGTGCAAAAATGGTTCTGTCTAATACTATCGTGCAAGAATTCCCCAAAGAATGAATATAGGTTCTTCAAAAAAATACCTTTCGAAGTATTCCGAAGTACGATGCTATTTTACCCACTTTTTTCAGATAAAATGATTAAATGACAAATGAAAATTACTCCAAACTTTTGTCTTTCAATCGGTTTGAAATTTTTCTGTTCGAAAGTCTGGAGACTTTGCAAAGTGTTGCAAAGAACAAAGTTTTTTTTTCATTTTCTAACTTTACAGAGGAAAGAAAGCTTTCTTTTTGGATCGTTGTGAGCAACATGACGTCATCAGAAGGTGCCACAGAGATCCCAAAAATATTTTTTCTAACATTTTAAACCGTTTTTTCCGCGCGAAAAATCGTCTGATGAAAAGTTTTGATATATATTTGAAATCAGCTTAATTTTTATCACCATATAAGTTCAAGTTCATTTTTAGTGGAGGATCCCTTTAACAATATAACAAACGTTATGTACACGAAAATACTAGGTCATATATTCAGGGAATTTATTATAGATCGACCTGAAGCACTATTTTTACCAAAATTCCTTTGTTTACATTGGCAAATTTACATCTGTGAAAATTTTTCCACGCATGCGTAGGCGTTTGACCTCTGTGTACACGACCCTCGTTCCCAGTGCTTTTGCCTTTGCTATATATTAATAACGGCATTTACGGCTTTTATATATAACTAGTTTCAGGCAAAAAGTGCAAAACACAAATCTTTAAGGATGCTCTCACACAAAAAGCCTTAAAAAGCCACGTCATCAAGAAAGAGAAGGCTTCGGACGAGCGTCATTGTAGAATCAAATGTTACATGGATGATCGATGTATCTCTTATAATTATGGACTGGATGCAAACAATACAAGCAATATGTGCGAATTGAGCGACTCTGATAACGTGATGCACCCTAGTGATCTGATTGGTCGACAAGGGACAGTTTATCGAAGAGCAGAGGTAGGGTTTGATAATAATAATAGTAGTAATCATGATAATAATAATCTTCAACAACAAAGCCATCATAATCATTAATACAAGCATCATTACCATACGTAGTATTCACATATTTTAAAAAAGGTTGTTGGAATCAGAACGGCGAAATTGCACGACCGAAAGGAATTGTGGTTACGCATACAACATATCCAAGTGTTTTTTTCTGGATTGCTAAACTCAGTTTCATCAATTATAAGCACGTCTTCACTTAATGGAGATGGCAGTGTACAATAAATTCCTTTTCTGCCGCAACAATATCAAAGACCCAGAATGCCTTTCAGTCATGCAATCGCTATTTACTCCAAAAACCTTATTAAAACAGTTGTATAAACTTACATTCTGAATGACAATATCAAAATAGTGAAGCAAAACTCTTGTAATTGGTACCTTGGTAACTGAAAAAAATAAATATTCACGTACTATTGTATATGCAGTGGTTTCAAAAAGGTTGTCATGGCTAAAAAATAATCAAAAATATTGAATACTGCATACTGCATGACCGAAATGCATTTTGGTACATGGAACATTGTTTGAATTAAAACAGATAATAGTTAGTTATTTTGTTATTAGTGCATTTAATTCAAAACAATATATGATCTAATTATAGGGAGTAAATATTGCTGTATATCTATATTTCTATTTCAAATTAATGAGATCACAATGCTCTTTGGTCTTGGAATGCACTATTCGACATTCAACGTTTTTGAAATAGCTGTATACAGAGGTTTCAAAAAGGTTGTCATGGCCAGACGGATCAAAAATAATCGAAAATAATATTCACTAAATATAAAAATAAATAACATAAATCACTATTTGTTCAACCTTATACATCCACAATTCTTTTCCCTCTTGGAATGACCTATCTAGTTGGTCAACCTCGAAATATTTAGTTAAAATATTTGATATTGTGTTCAAGAACAAGTGCAAATGTGAATCGTTTGAAGTCTGTACAATCAACTGGTCAGATGACAGCCACCAGTGTGGTTGTAAACCAAGGTTTACAGGAGCTACGTGTGAAATAGGTGAGCAACATTAAACACTGTTCCACATACTGCGTATTTCACATCATCGTCTCAATGCACTTTACAATTTAATCTGTATTATATTCATATGCACATCGCAGCCATGCTTTTAACAGCTATATGGGGGCTTTTGATTTATTAATGTATGGGAGGGGTTGGCAAAATCACCTGTTGCCAAATACTACCCTACCCCCCCCCCCCCCCCCCTCGGTTGTTAAAAAAATATCATAACCCCCTATATTAGCCCAGTTTATCAATAAAGCTGGATACAATTATTAACAAAGCACCCTCCCCCCCCCCCCCCCAACTCACTGATTTTTACCCCTAGGAGATACGAGCATATCCGATATTTTTACTCCTGTGTCAAACTGTCCTTTTCGATACCTTAAAAGATACGAAGACATTTTGAAATCCTTAGCTTTTAAATACCTTTAAAGATACCAACTCGCTGAGTTTTACCCCTAAGAGATACGAGCATATCTGATATTTTAACTCCTGTGTTAAGCTGTCCTTTTCAATACCTTAAAAGATACGAAGAGATGTTGAAATCCTAAACTTAAATACCTTTTTACCCCTAAGAGATACGACGAGCAAACCCGATACCTTTACCTCTGAGTCACAAACCCCCCCTTCTCCTGGGGAGTTCTCTTGGAGAACAACCGAATACTGTATCGATTACTGTTGTTGTTATTAGTATTATTTGATTTTTGTAGTCATTGTTGTTTTAATACTCTTATAGAAATGAAGCCATGTGACTCATCCCCCTGTCAAAACCAAGGAACGTGTGTTGGAGATATCGCAGCCTTCACGTTCAGCTGCAAATGTTTGGCAAACTTTACTGGAACGTTCTGTCAGTTAAGTAAGTTAGTTCACACCACCACACCACAACATACTACATCACAAGAAAACATAACACAACCGACACAACCTATTACGTTACGTTACATTCACTACGTTTTATTACAAAACGTTATATTACCATATATTACGTTAGATTACATTACATTAAGTTAGCTTGCGTTACATTGCATAAGACAACGTTGCATTACGTTACATTGCATTAGATAACATTGCATTACATTACATTACGCTACATTAGATAACATTGCGTTACATTACATTACGTTAAATTACGTTACGTTACGCTACATTACATTAGATAACATTGCATTACATTACATTACGTTAAATTACGTTACGTTACGCTACATTACATTAGATAACATTGCATTACATTACGTTACGCTACATTACATTAGATAGCATAACATTATATTGCATTACGTTACATTACATTAATACGTTTTGCTACATTACATCAGATAACATTGCATTGCATTACATTGAATTACGTTACGCTACATTACATTAGATAGCATTACATTATATTGTATTAAGTTACATTACATTACATCAGATAACATTGCATTGCATTACATTACGTTACATTACGTTACATTACATTACATTACATCAGATAACATTGCATTGCATTACATTACGTTACATTACATCAGATAACATTGCATTGCATTACATTGAATTACGTTACGCTACATTACATTAGATAGCATTGCATTACATTACTTTACATTACATTACATCAGATAACATTGCATTGCATTACATTACGTTACATTACATTACATCAGATAACATTGCATTGCATTACATTACGTTACATTACATTACATCAGATAACATTGCATTGCATTACATTATGTTACATTACATTACATCAGATAACATTGCATTGCATTACATTACGTTACATTACATTACATCAGATAACATTGCATTGCATTACATTATGTTACATTACATTACATCAGATAACATTGCATTGCATTACATTATGTTACATTACATTACATCAGATAACATTGCATTGCATTACATTACGTTACATTACATTACATCAGATAACATTGCATTGCATTACATTATGTTACATTACATTACATCAGATAACATTGCATTGCATTACATTACGTTACATTACATTACGTTATGCTACATTATATTACATTAGATAGCATTGCATTACATTACGTTAGATAATATTACATATACGTTATTGACCGAGCGTGCGGTCAGGATAGAAGGATATTTGGTCGAGTTCTTTTTTTTTCGCGATTGTACGGACCAAGCCGAAGGCGCGGTCCGTGCCGCGAAAAAAAGAACGAAACCAAATATCCTCCTATCCGGACCGAACAAGCTCGGTCAATAACTTATTTATTATATGGCCGACCAGAAATTTAAGAAACGTAATCGTGATATATATTAAGATTCAAGGCTTTTGTATACAGTCTGAAAACATGTTGACGATCGTTTGTTTACATCAAAAAGCAACTTATCTGTCACACACGTCAAAAACAATTTCAAATTCGCTATCTGATTGGTTCTCCAGTTTGAGTTGCTAAATTTGATTGGCTTAAACTTTGACATGAGCTGTCACTGTTTAGAAAGATCATTTTCAGCAGGGTTTTCAGTGAAGTTTACAAGTAAAGTTATTGTAAAAAGATAAAATATGGAGTCTGCTTACAAAATAACTCATAGGAAAAGACAATATTCGATCAAGGAGGAGATTAATATTACCAAAAGACCTGAGAAGTTACAAACTATATCATCTTCTTCATCGCTCACTATTAGTCGTTGTTTGCGAAGTGGTTGTCTAGTAGTTGGCGGCCATGTGCTTTCATTGAATGATCCATTTCTGCACAAACTGTAAGTTTACCATACATTTTTTGAGCTTGACTCCATGGAGAACAGCTTGATGCCTAATAAAAGGATTGGATTTGCTTGATTCATTATTAAAAACAGACCGATGTCGAGCGACTCGACCGAAGACAAGCTAGTTCCCGCTTCGTTGATATACTTCAGATAAAGTTGATTTCTATGCATGAAAACTCTTCAGACGACTTGGGAACATGGATATTTCAGTCCTTCTGTATGTTTTTTCTGTAAAAAGTGGGATATACTGGACGAGTGTTATCTTTTTTTTCCTTTGACAAAGAAAAAGGTTCGGCTCTCGATAATTTCAAGGTATGCTTTGTTTTTCTCATTTCAGGCAGAAAAATGTTTGACAGACTAGTATGTTCCTTTTTATATTTTTTTCTGTACTTTTTCGGCTATTATATATTTTTCCTTTAAAGATGGCCATTTCTCGTAAAATGTTTGAAGTTTAGTAACAGCTATTTCTTCTAGCTTTTCTCTAGAAAAGTCTATACTGTGATCTTAAATTCTGTTGTTCTTTTGTTCCTTTATGCCTACTTTTAGTTGCATCAAACGAAAATGCTACATTAAAAAGAAGAATAACAAAATAACAACCGAAAAACTAAGATAAAAAAGTGCAAGTCCTGAGCGGTCCGACCGGGCCAAAATATCGGTCCGGACTGCAGGATTCCGACCGCTCGGAGAACCAATCAGATGTTTCCTTTTTTCTTCGGACCGGCCAGCCATATAATAAATAGTGTTATTTTTAAGGCAATATGTTTTTTTGACGAGGACGAGGTCTATGTTGGTGAAAAACAAAGGCAAAGTCAAAGTTATTATCAGTCAATATCAATCGACACTAAAGAAAAGCTGAAGCTTACAGTCGTGTTGTGTGCGCATTTTTAGTAAAATTCTGAATCATGGTTTTGGCTCATTCTGCTTTAGCCTGTTTGTCATCGCCATAATCACAATCAATATCACCATCAACATCACCACAACCACAACCACTACCAAATCCACCACCACCATCGTGATTACCGGTATCATCAATATCATCATAAAGAGTATTGTTTTTAGAATGATTATAGTATATTGAATAATCTTTGAAAGTGCATGTATTAACATTCTTAATAAGCTATCTCCTTTACACTGTTTTCAGAGAAACCCTGCGTTCCAAATCCATGTCTAAATAATGGTTCATGTATTACTGGAGCTGGCAACATTGGTTATACATGCAGCTGTGTTGGTGGATTCCTTGGAGCGAACTGTCAGACGGGTGAGTGCTGTACAATAAGTGTGAACCTAACTGTTGGTTATCACTGATTGGTATGGCTGGAGTTGTTAAAACAATGAAACCATCATCGTTATACAACTTATCTCCATTATCATCACAATCATCATCATCATCATCATCATCGTCACCATCATCATCACCATCACTATCACAACCATCACTATTCGCATTACCACCAAAATCTTTCAAAGTGTCGATCTTCATAGTATATCTCTTTCACATTGTTTTCAGCTGACCCCTGCCTCGCAACCCCCTGTTCTAATGGTGGTACATGTGTTGCTGGAGCTGACAACATTGGTTATACATGCAACTGTGCTAGTGGTTTCCTTGGAGCGAACTGTCAGACGGGTGAGTGATGTACATTAAGTGTGAACCTCACTGTTGGTTGTCATTAATTTTAATATTTTTAAAACAATAATAAAACCATTATCGTTATACACATAATCTCCTTCATCAACCCCATTATCATTTACGCCTGGTTTGAGAAGTTTGCACCCAGCTCCCCGTAAACTGGCTCGGTCATTTACATCTGACTTAATGGAAGCAATGGACCTTTAAATCCCCACCAAGACTATGAGACGCCACAGACGAGGCCTGGCTTACTTCACATATTTAAGAGCACTAAAGAGCCTTCCACTCGGTCGATACTACTTTGTGGCGTCACTACAGACACAAGGTCAAAGTCGAGATAACAAGAGAAAAAGGTCGTTCTATGCTGACAAGGTAAGGATAGTGACACTCGGAAGTGGTGGTCAACAGGATGGTAGGACGTCTAGAGAGAAATGAAAGCCAGCTCTCTTTGGAGACTGATGGTCAAGCTCTTAAGGGTGTTAAGCTGGCTGTGACCTTTAATAAACAAGTATTGTGTGTCTGTTAACGCGGATATCCCACCGCTCGATGTGAATTCTCTTCCAGCCTTTCTCCCAGGATCTGATGACATCCCAGTAATAGAATCTCATGAGGTGTGCAAAAATCTTCTCTGCTTGAAAACTAACAAGGCAGCGGGCCCTGACAACATACTACCCAACATTCTGAAGAGTTTGCTTATGAAGTGGAGGAGCCCATCACCACAATCTGTAACAACTTTCTCACAATAGGTATTATCCCTGCTCTCTGGGAAGATTCCAACATCACACCTGTTCCTTAGATACGACAGTCTTCCAGTGAGGGGGAGACCTATTTCTCTTACTGGTATATTAGCTAACGTGTTGGAGGACTTTGATGTATCCTGGATGTTGGAAGACATAGATCACTGTATTGACACCAGACAGTTCGACAGCCTTAAAGGATGCTCCACCATATACTGTCTGCTTGATTTAGTCCACAGTTGGCTAGCCCGGCCTTAGATGACCCGGGGACATACCTCAGAGCATGCGTCATGGATTTCAGCGAAGCTTTTGACCGGATCAACAACGCTTTCGTTATCCAGAAACTTGCCTCAGAGCATGCGTCATGGATTTCAGCGAAGCTTTCGACCGGATCAACCACACTTTCGTTATCCAGAAACTTGCCACAATTGGTATGCGTCCTTCAATCATACCTTGATAATTCAGAAACTTGCCACAATTGATGTGCGTCCTTCAAGCATACCTTGGTAATTCAGAAATTTGCCACAATTGGTATGCGTCCTTCAATCATACCTTGATAATTCAGAAACTTGCCACAATTGATGTGCGTCCTTCAAGCATACCTTGGTAATTCAGAAACTTGCCACAATTGGTATGCGTCCTTCAATCATACCTTGATAATTCAGAAACTTGCCACAATTGGTATGCGTCCTTCCATCATACCTTGGTAATTCCGGCACTTGCCACAATTAGTATGCGTCCTTCCACCATACCTTGGTAATTCACAAACTTGCCACAATTGGTGTGCGTCCTTCTTCCATACCTTGGTAATTCAGAAACTTGCTACAATTGGTGTGCGTCCTTCCACCATACCTTGGTAATTCACAAACTTGCTACAATTGGTGTGCGTCCTTCCACCATACCTTGGTAATTCAGAAACCTGCTACAATTGGTGTGCGTCCTTCAATCATACCTTGGTAATTCAGAAACCTGCTACAATTGGTGTGCGTCCTTCAATCATACCTTGGTAATTCAGAAACCTGCTACAATTGGTGTGCGTCCTTCCACCATACCTTGGTAATTCAGAAACCTGCTACAATTGGTGTGCGTCCTTCAATCATACCTTGGTAATTCAGAAACCTGCTACAATTGGTGTGCGTCCTTCAATCATACCTTGGTAATTCAGAAACCTGACACAATTGGTGTGCGTCCTTCAATCATACCTTGGATATGCAGCTTTTAAACTGGTAGCCGCCAAAAAGTAAAACTTGGCAATAATGTGTCTCAGTGGTTGAATGTGAGTGCTGGTGTTTCTTGTCAAGATGTGTGCCCTCCCACCCTAACCATCGACCGGGTGGAATTGGAGAAATTCCAATCACATAAGGTGCATCACATAAGGTGCTGGGACTTCAAAGCAATTTGAGGTGGAGCATCCAAGTAGATGACATTCTGAGCAAGGCCCCTAAACGCCTGCACTTACATCGCGTTCTCAAGCATTCCGCTGTTACAGCTCCTCATCTATTAACGCTTTATGTTGCCTTGGTTCAATCAGTGCTGGAGTATTGCTGCCCAGTGTGGAGTACGTCCCCACCAGTATATATATCAGAGAAACTTAATTCCGGGGTGCTCCCACTCTGAAGCTTTGAAATTGTCATGAATCCCCAGACGAAAGGCGTGGTAATATCAGCAAGAAGACTTACAGTAAGATCTGCCTGCACTGCTCCCGTCTACACCATTTTGTCCCTCCTACAAGGGTTAGCATGCACGGCTGCTCTCTACGTAAATGTATAATAGGCGGTCGCTATTTAGATGCAGAACTGAACGTAGCTTTCTACCACCAATGTGTAGATAACCACATACGTTTTAGTATATTTTAATGTAGTTTAGTAGTTTATATATTTTTGGATATATATCTTATATATATGATTTATACATATCTATTTCTCTTTCTTAATGTGAATACAATAACCGTAGTTTTTAATATATATAAAATGTATACATATTCAGATAGATTTGAATTTGAATTTGTAATTCACTGTAAATATGGTGCAAATATATTATTTTTGTATTCTCAAACTCATTAATAATTCATGACTTCATAGTCCAATCGGGTGCTTATTTTAGTATCACGTGCATACCCTTGGATACCATGATCCAACATCGGATGGTAATTAGATCCAAACACGTGTGTTTGGATATCCAAACCCATGGGTTTGGATATTCAAACCCACGGTTTTGGAAATCATTAACATAAATTTGTTAGGCTTCTAAAATTTCTCGCTCACTTCTTATCACTTATCTTTTTTTGGTCTTTTTTCTCTTTCTCTTACTTCCTTAATCTTCATTTGACCTAATTAATTTTATTTTATTTTATATTATTTTATTTTATTACCCTACTTCTTACCATTGGCGTGACCTTTCTGTGTTTTTAACTCATCTTTATTCAGTTTACATACATGCAATCAGTTCAATTCATATGCTTAAACATTAAATTTTCTTATGATTTAGAAAGCCAGTAGTTCATCGCAATGGCGCTCATCTGCTTTAACTCCTCGTCGGCTACTTCAACGCTACTGAGCGGGTAATCTTTAAATAGATTTCCGACTTCAAGTTCTGGAAACTTTCGTGCTCGAGACATTTGCCATGACCTAAAAATTTATACGGCCCACCTCGTTTTATATTGAGTAGATTTTGGTGTAGCATTTGCCAATAACTCTGCATCTTCTTCTTGCGTTTTTGGATCACGAAAGCGAGACGAGGTTCCCTCCGCCATTTCAACTGATGGATTGAACTGAATAAACAAAACTACTACAAATTTATTACAAATATCTCTCCCTTGGGGTTTATGTAATAGATAACGATTGATGATACCACTTTCATACCCACAATAAGACTGCTAAATTAATGTAATGAGAATATGTCAATTCATGAATCGGACTAATTACGGCCTATAAGTAATTAGCCTGCTGAAGTCATGAATTATTAATTTGTTTGAGAAACCACATCAAAAACTCGTGCTTCGTGTTTTATCAGGGGAATCCAACCACCTCGAAACAGATAAATCAGTTTCTCGGTGTTTGGATCCCCTGATGAAACACCCGCACTCGTTTTTGATCTATTACATAAAATACCATAGCTAATATCACCACCACCACCACTAGCACTACCAAATCGTATCACTGATTACTGGTATTATGATCATCATCAAGACTATTTAATTGCTATGATTATTGTACAATTGAAAATCTTTCAAAGTGTCTTTAGGTTCTTAATAACCTTCTTTTGCAATGGTTTCAGCTGACCCCTGCCTTGCAAACCCCTGTTCTAATGGTGGAACATGTAATGTTGGAGCTGACAACATTAATTATACATGCAGTTGTGTTGGTGGATTCCTTGGAGTGAACTGTCAGACGGGTGAGTGCTGTACAATATCTATGGACCTCATTGTTGGTTATCACTGATTGGTATGGCTGGAGTTGTTTGAACAATAAAATCATAATTGTTAACTGAACAACACCTCTCTATTATCATCACCACCACCACCATTACCACCCGTACCATCACCGTCAAAATCACCATCACCACAACCACTACCACCACCGTCAACCGAAAATCACCATTACCACAACCACAACCACTACCACCACCATCACCGTCAACTGAAAATCACCATTACCACAACTACAACCACTACCACCACCATCACCGTCATTCGAAAATCACCATTACCACAACCACTACCACCACCATCACCGTCAACTGAAAATCACCATTACCACAACCACAACCACTACCACCACCACCACCGTCAACTGAAAATCACCATTACCACAACCACTACCACCATCATCATCACAATAATATAATTTTATTTAAAGGGTAAGACATTATTACTGGTTGCCCAGTATTGTACATAGTGGCCCTCCTAGGTACATATTAAGTACAAATGGAAAAGTAAAAACTTGTTTTTGTGATATCAGAAGATGTTCCTAATTGCCACATCAGTATTGTGTCAAAGGCGGTTGGCACTAGTACGAAACGTTTTACGACATTTGATTTTAATATTTGTTGAAGCCATAATATTATATATATATGTATATTTAAGGAAGATAATACAGGGAATGAAATACCCACGAAAATTATTATAACAATGATAGAATTTCAAATAACTTTAAAAGCGTCTTTAAGATCTTAATTTAATGATGGTATATTTTAAAATAATTTCAGCTGACCCCTGCCACGCAACCCCCTGTCAACTCCCTGGTGGTTCATGTGTTGCTGGAGCTAACAATATTGGTTATACATGCAGCTGTGCTAGTGGATTCAGTGGAGTGAACTGTCAGATCGGTGAGTGTTTGCTAATTTGTGAAGTATATGATGACGGAAAGATGATAATGATGATGAATGATAATAATAATGATGATGATGATGATAATGAGTGATTATTATAATAATAATGATGATGATGATAATGATGAAAATGTTTGAAATGAAAATGAAAATTAGAGTGTTTGCTAATTTGTGAAGTATATGATGACGGAAAGATGATAATGATGATGAATGATAATAATAATAATGATGATGATGATAATGAGTGATAATGATGATATTGATGATGATGATGATAATGAGTGATAATGATAATATTGATGATAATGATGATGATGATGATGATGATGATGATGATGATGATGATGATGATGATGATGATGATTGAAGTTAACTCCATCCAGGCAAGGATTCTGTATTGCCGAATTCTTAGTTAGGCAATAATTAAACAGTCAATATATACCATTAGGTCTCAAAAAGCTAGCACTAGTCTCGTAGATTTATAGCTTACATTCTAATGTTGTGTTGGTGTGTATGAATTTCAGCGTCTAACCCCTGCTTGCTAAACCCATGTTTAAATGGTGGTACATGCGCAGTGGACGGAATCGGATACACATGTACCTGTAAAAGTACAGCACTTGGAAAGAACTGTAATTCTGGTAAGTAGACTCCTCAGTCATAAGTGTAAACGGAAGGAATTAGATGCTCATTTACAGGTTTTTGTGTTTTTACTTACTGTTGATGTCATAAAGGTTGTCCAGTTAAATATACATTTCGACTTTGTGTCACGTTTTTTTAAATATTCGTTTCTCATACAAAATATGGTTGGTGCATGCACGTGGAACTCACAGCTTCCTGAAAGAATCTCGTTCCCATAGCCGTAATATCTCACTGCGCATGCTCGACGATCTGTCTTGGCTCTGGCCTACCCAACTATTTCCGACCATATGATTGGTCCTGGTCTATTTATTCATCAATCGATTCATTGAAATGTGTCGATGTATAAGTGAAATACAGATACATGGGAGAAAAAAATATGCTATTGGCGGGAATTGAACCCCACGGATAATTAATTAATTAATTAATTAATTAATTAATCTCTTGAATAATAATAATAATAATAATAATAATAATAATAATAATAATAATTTTTTAATAATTAAATAATAATTTTATTTCACAATAATATAAAAATATATAAAACTATCTAAAAAATATACAATTTCGATTATATATAAATATACAAATTACAATGCATTCAATTTATAAAAAGGATCATCTAACAATGTTTAACTAAATATATACACTATTACAAATCTAATTCAATTCTGATCAAAATAATACAGATAATAATAATAATAATATAAAAAGATAGAATAATCTTAATATAATAATAATAATAATAATAATAATAATAATAATAATAATAATAATAATAATAATAATAATAATAATAATAATAATAATAATAAAAAATATTGAAGATAATAATCAAACATCGTGAAGAGGTTCTATGAATATGCATAAGCGGATGAATCGATTGTAAAGAACAATGTACTTAACTAGCCTAGACATAATAGTCCGCTTGTTAATGTAACTATGATACACAAAAGAAAAGAAAACTTGCCATAATAAAGTGGCTGGATGTTACATTTAGCTACTACTTTAATAAATATCAGTTTGTAAAATAAATTGTAAAATGATAATAAAATTAATCAGAATTAAAATTGAAATGAAATTCTCTCTGATGGAAACAATGTATATTCAATGCTATTAACCAAACACCATTATTTCACTTATAGTAATGGTTGGAAAAGGTAAGGGCACATGGAACGTTGCTAACACGGAATGTCAAAAATTGGGAGGAAAACTCCCATCCATACACAGTGCAGCAGAAAATTTAGTGGCAAAGGAACTTTACAAAAAGGTAAACGGATTTATGTGGATTGGCCTAAAAAAGGGATCTGATGGAACATTCACATGGACAGATAGCTCACCAGTTGACTACACTAATTGGAAAGCAAGTGGAAATTTGAAACAATGTGGCTATATAGAATACAGCGGAGTATGGGCAACAGTCCCATGTAACTATAATCATGACTATGTGTGTGTGTCCAAATAAGCATCATTCAAAATATTTCTTCGCTATAGTAACACTGCACTTAGTCAAAAGAACATCAATACTTATGCCCTCTATATTATATATATACTGCGTTGTGTCCTTGGGCAAGATGCTTTATTTTCACATTGCCTCACTTCATCCAGGTGTACAAATGGGTACCAGTAACATAGTTAGACAAACCTAACATGCTGGGGGGTAACCTGGGATAGACTAGTTGAAATAGGTATATATATACTGCGTTGTGTCCTTGGGCAAGATGCTTTATTTTCACATTGCCTCACTTCATCCAGGTGTACAAATGGGTACCAGTAACATACTTAGGGAAACCTAAAATGCTGGGGGGGGGGGGGGGGGGGGGGGGGGGGGGGTAATCTGTGATAGGCTAGTATCCTATCCAGGGAGAGTAGCAGTACTCCTAGTCGCTTCATACTACGTAAATCCGGAGTTAATCACCGGCCATGTGGGCCAACTTGGCCCGTGTATGACTTTACCTTACCTTTATAATATACTCTATGTTACAAAGAATTACTAATGTAACCTCTTTATAGCTAGATTTATATAATTTATTTATCAAGTTAATCAAAATCTCGTGAGTGGGGAGTGACTAGATGAATTTTACCCCTTAAGAGATACGAACTGAAATTAATTAATGATATTATTATACGTAGCAGAAGCGAATATCAATTAGCTTTCCTCTCCTTTTTCGACACTCTAAGAGATAACAGAAATGCTAATTTTCAAAACTTCGCATTTGACACCCTAAAAGATACCAAATCGCTGATTTTTACCCCTAAGAGATACGACGAGCACCCCGGTACTATTTCCCCGGAGTCCCCCCCCCCCCCCCCCCCCCCCCAATTGTCAATTTTATTAACATTGTCCACCAAAACAGATATTAAAACTAAACAACACGTGACACCGTATAAGTTCGCACTAAATGCCTTCCTTATACTATAGCATTAATTGTGGACATAGATTTCAGTATTTCTTTTCCATGTTCAATGTTACTCGTTATACAGTTCAAAATTGAAAATTTAACTGCTGAAAACAAATAAACAAAGAATCGTGTGTCACTTGTTGTAGTGTTAATCTGTACTTTACGTGGACAACGTCTATACTAATTTTAGAATCACTTTCTACAATTTATCGTTAAAAATACGATTAACAAATGCGAATATGAATTTCAATTTTCTCTTGTCAAGAAAAACTGAATTGTTCAGGGTTTTTTTTTCTAAATGAGTAAATTTCCTGTCAAACTTATCTACAAACATTGACAACACAGTTGGCACGAATGTGATAAAGTAATTTTAGGACTGCTGAAATTCCCCCCCAAAGTTTGAGGAAGGAGACATTGTTTGGTGCTTATGTGGTTGACCACAGGCAGCCCAACTATTGTCTTTGAGGATTTTTTTTAATGACAATAAAGTTATTTTTAACCGCGCGCCGAGCGAAATAAATATTGAGCGCGCGGGTGGGGTTCCTGTGGTGTATTTGTTTGAAAGCTCGCGGATGGGATTCCTGTGGCTTTTTGCAAGCAATTCAGTCGATTGCTGCTCGCGTCCTTCTCGGCGCTCGTCGTTGAACTTCCGTGCCTATACAGACTGCGGTGCACATCTATCCATCCACGCCATCGAGTTTCACACCTTGTATCAAGATACTACTTTCTTCGATTTTTCTGTCGTACGTGCGATTCCGCGCGACCGAAAAATTGCTTGCAAAAAGCCACAGGAATCCCATCCGCGAGCTTTCAAACAAATACACCACAGGAACCCCACCCGCGCGCTCAATATTTATTTCGCTCGGCGCGCGGTTAAAAATAACTTTATTGTCATTAAAAAAAATCCTCAAAGACAATAGTTGGGCTGCCTGTGGGTTGACCTGTTAATGGGCTATCATTTCACCACAACATGGATGTGGGGGAAGGGGGGATTTTTTTTATATTTAAAATAAATGAAGTAGTCCCTTTGAGATAAAATACTAAAATCGTGCCAACTACTTTTGACAATGATTGTAGGAAATCTTGTCAAGAAAAAATAGCCGATCTACATGCGGTTTAAACACATCGAGACGTTTTGACATTTTGTTTCGATTTTATTAATATATTGTCAATAAGCATTATTGAATAATATTTAAGAAAAAAATAATAATTACAGGAGTAAAAAACGCACAAATTCTACTATCTTAATTAGGGCTGTAGTTATTTTTACCATCTATCTTTAAAGCAGTTATTCAAAGCAGGTCGAACATCGAGACAAAGTCGATGTTATTTTTCATCGATATTTATCGAGCCTGAGGAGAATAATCGTTTTAGTTTAAATACACGGGTGCTTATTTGAAAAAATAAAAATAAAAAGCCACTTCTAAAGAAAGACTATTTATTTGTTATTGTTACAGCCGTTCTCATTCACACTTGTCTGTTCACTATAAAACTTGGACGTCTATAAAACTTGATTTTGGTGGACGTGAATCAACTATATTTTCAAGGCAACACGTAAGTAGGGAGTTGCTGTCCGTAAAATGGGTTAAATCGGTTTTAATCTCTCCAATATTGATTTCCGAGTATTCTAGGACGAAAAGGTTTTATCTGATTTAAACAATTTATTCGTAATGCTAATTTATCGCCGTTCACAACAGACTATTTTGGCTGAGTTTCCTTGGAAATATCGTTGATTGACTTCCACGAAGGTCAAGTCTAGACAGCAATTTTTTAAATGAACTGGCACGTGTGACTGTGAACGGCTGTAATTCAAGCGCGCAAAACGCTGTAGGTGATTATGGAAAATGCTCCTACATTCGCCAACCAATCAGCGCGGGCGATTTTTTAGAATCACCTTCGTACTTAGAAATAGGAAGAAAAAAAATAACGTTTTTATTACCTTAAACTCTCTTCTTTGCACATCTGAATGCAGGCTGACTGAAGTCTGTAAAAACAACAAAATACACTCATTTTAGAATCGCTTTTTTTTGAAAATACAAGTAATAATGGAAGCAATGTAATGAAACAAGAGAATAGAGGTAGTCATTGTGTAGACGTGGTCATTGTGTAGAGATGGTCGTTGTATAGAGGTGGTCATTGTGTAGAGGTGCTCATTGTGTAGAGGTGCTCATTGTGTAGAGGTGCTCATTTTGTACAGGTGGTCATTGTGTAGAGGTGGTCATTGTGTAGAGGTGGTCATTGTGTAGAGGTGGTCATTGTGTAGAGGTGCTCATTGTGTAGAGGTGCTCATTGTGTAGAGGTGCTCATTGTGTAGAGGTGCTCATTGTGTAGAGGTGCTCATTGTGTAGAGGTGGTCTTTGTGTAGAGGTTGTCATTATGAAGAGGTGGTCATTGTGTATAGGTGGTCGTTGTGTGGAGATGGTCGTTGTGTAGAGGTGGTCTTTGTGTAGAGGTACCGGTAGTCATTATGAAGAGGTGGTCATTGTGTAGAGGTGGTCATTGTGTAGAGATGGTCATTGTGTAGGGGCGGTCGTTGTGTAGAGGTAGTCGTTGTGTTGAGGTGGTCATTATATAGAGGTGGTCGTTGTGTAGAGGTGGTCATCGAGTAGAGGTGCTCATTGTGTAGAGGTGGTCGTTGTGTAGAGGTAATCATTGTGTAGAGGTAGTTGTTCTTTAGAGGGGGCTGTAAATGCTATAGCACATCATTATGATGCCACAAAATTCAAAAACCCAGATATATTTATTATATCTGATAGCTTGCTCACTGTTATATATGTTGGCGACGAAAAATAATATATAAAATAACAGTAAAGAAAATGATAATAATATCAGTGAAACAACAATAAATGTGCATTTTTGCACTTTATTGTTCAAACCTTTGAATATCACCGGAGTAGAACAGTGAGACTAAATAAGACTTCAGTGTGATATGTATTTTTTGGTTCGTGTCTAGGTGAATTCTAAGTCAGTCAATATATAGTACTCTTTATTAACTATGGTTAATAATTAAATAGTTAAGAACTGAATACTTATATACTGCTTATAATATAATATTGCTTTGCCAAATTCTAGAATATTTCCGCCCTTGTGTTATATTGAAATAATAATACAATGTTTGTGTTATTGCGTCGTTCTTAAAGAGTGCCGCTACATTAATTTCTATAGTGACCAGGTATGCTAAAATTTCAAATTTATCTGCATCAATCCTCATTGGGAGATAGACCTTATTTACTTGCCTCAATGTTTTCCAATAGATTCCTCTTGGAAGATAGACCTTATTCACTTGCCTCAATGTTTTCCTAATACAATCCTTTTGGGAGATAGACCTTATTTACCTGCGTCAATGTTTTCCCAATACAATCCTCTTGGTGGATAGACCTTATTAACCTGTCCCAATGCTTTCCCGATACAATCCTCTTGGGTGATAGACCTTATCATATGACTTGCCTCAATAATGTTTTCCTATATACCATCCTCTTGGGAGACAGACCTTATTCCCTTCTCATAATAATAACATCTCTCACACAAATCGAACTAAAAAGAGGATATTTTTTTATTTCTTTCTGATACTAGAAATAAGTCGTATTTTTCGTATTATTGATGATACAGTGGAACCCCGCCTTACGGCCACCCGCTTAATACGGCCATCCCGTTATTGCTGCCAGCTCTTTAGGCCTCGACGAAATGTATTCCCATACATTTTCTATAAAATTTACCCGCTTAATACGACCACCCAGTTAATACGTCCGCTTTGGGCTGTCCCTTCGGTGGCCAGATTAACGGTGTTCCACTGTACAGTCAAGCAAGCCTAAACACGATGCATGTTATTGCAGAACAGTTAGTTAAGAGAGGAGTAGGGTACAAAAATCTGCCAACTATGTTATCATGGATAATAAAAACATTTTTATCCATGATGTTATTTACTTAACTTTTGTGACTAATTTATTATACCGTAAGAGTGTGTGATTAAAGTTGAACCTTAAACGTCAGTCCACCTTAAACAAATAATTACACCTTTTGAACGTCTGAATCTTCTAGACAGACACAGTGTGATACTATCGGTGCGATACTACTCGAACCCCTACATTGAATATTTTATAGAATATTGCATAGTACTTATGAATGTCCAACGTTAGTTCTTTCATATTTTACTAAAATTGTCAAGACAAAAGTAAATCTGGCCGAGAAAATTTGAAACTTATGCAAGTCAGGACGAAATCTGTATGAGATTTACAGATCTCGTCACGGACGTGATATTTTTTGTAAAACTCTCATTAATTATTCATTAATTTCATAACACCGTATAAAAACAGTTATATAAAGTGTGTAAAGCGTACTGACTTCCAGAAGAAGACGTTCGCAAGAAGACTGACTGCGTCGGCATTTCTAAAGACACAGTTAGACTCACGAAAGTAGCTCAAACAACGCCTTTAAAGAAGAAAAAACACTCCTTGACTTTGGACCGCGTCAATCGTTCGTCGGAGTAGAGGTGTATTGCATGGGAGATATATTTCTTCTATAATGACTATGTTTAACGTCCTGTTGTTAACTCTTTGTATACTGTGTTTCGCTGACATCACAGGTGAGTGATATCTTTTTAGATTCTTAACTCTTACTTTTTAAGTTTTTTTTTTAAGTATTTTAACTCTTATTTTGTTTTAATGGAAACTAGCGAGTATACTAGTATAGGCTGCGTCGGTGTTTGATATAAAAATAGGTAATATAATAAAAGTTGTAACACCGTAAAAAATGTTGACTTACTTAGTTTACTGACGTTTCGAGCTTTAGCCCTTCGTCGGAGTAATTTTTGTATGTATGTGTTAGAAGAATGGGTGTTTTACAAATTAATTTTAAAATCAGAAGCTATTTCTCACACTGGCAACGCAATCAAATCATATTTGATATTTGTTGCATCGAACAATACGTCAAACACAAGCACTCGCCCTAAAGGACGGACAAATCTTTCGTAAATTTGTTTGTTTAATGTGACTTCAAAAAAATCAGACGACTTTTTTCGTCTCAAATTGTGTCCGTCAACCAGACGATTTGTCCACCATTAACAATATGGTTGTCTTTTAGCGTGATGACGGTCACTACAATTTTCAGCAAATGTTTAAATGTTGCAAAGAAAAGTTAAACATTTTCAATTTTCTGCAACACTTTTTTCGCTGTGATCGAGAAATCGTTGCCGTCAACGTCGTAGGACTTTTTCTTCCTGTGACAACGATTTCCAAATTGGAGGGGAACATGGGGGATTGCGGTGTTGATGAATATTTTTTGCGGTGTTGCGGTGAAAAAATTCTGAAAGTGCGGTATTGCGGTTGTGTAAATGCCTTCGGTTTGCGGTGTTTGCTTTTCCAAAGCTGTGGTGTGCGGTGAATTTTAAAGCTGTGGTGTTCGTAGTGTTCGGTGAGAGATATTGTGATGCGGTGTTGCGGTGATGCAAATGCCTTCGGTGTGCGATGTTTGCTTTTACAAAGCTGTGGTGTGCGGTGAAATTTGAAGCTGTGATGTTCGTAGTGTTTGGTGAGAGATATTTTGATGCGGTGTTGTTTAATTTTTTTTTTTTTTGCGGTGTTGCAGTGTTGAGGATCATCCCATGTTCCCTCAAATAGTTTCCACCAACATTCCTTGCAAATGATGGAGAAACCTTTTGGGGCGTTTAAAGATGTTACCGATTAATTCCGAGTGACATACGATCGCTTTTAATACTAGATAGACTAAAGGCCCGTGCAAACGCACGCAACATTGTTGGACCAACATGGTTGCTCCAACATGTTGGGCCCGTTTAAACACCCTGTTGGATGATGTTTGATGAAACTCATCCAACATTTCTTTTGTTCTCGTGTTCAACAAACCGTATCGCAAAAATGTTGGCCAACAATGTTGCGTGCGTTTGCTCGGGCCTTAATATCACTAGATTGATATAGGGACTAAACATATTATTGAAGATCAATTACCAAAGCATGGTTATTACCTTTTAGTATAAATACAAAGGTGATTATACAAAATCGCGCGCTCTGATTGGTTTGCTATCTCGGATTATCAGCCGATAATCACAAAATGGCTGCCAGTAGTTGTTTTGTCACTGTTAGCGAAGATGAAATTGAAAACTTTAAAGAAAATGCTGCCAAAATCGACAAAAGAAGCTACTAAGTTTGGTGTCAAGCTATTTAAAGGTATCATAGTAAATTTTCACGTTTTTTTTTTGTCATTACATGCGAGACAAAGTTTACAATTTTACGCTTAACGGTCACGCTTTTAAAAAATAAAATATTTTCACTTTCAATGCTGTTTCCTTCTTTTTTTTTGAAATAATCACCTTTGTATTTATACTAAAACGATTATTCACCTCAGGCGAAGTGATTATCGGTGAATATTTACCTCGCAGCTCGAAGACTCACCGTGATTATCACCGATAATCACTTCGCCTTCGGCGAATAATTGTTAAGTGATGACCGTTGATAACTATAAAGAGACTCTGCGGCTGGCGCCCGTGGAGAAACTGGATTAAATTTACTCTTAAAACGAGCAGAGATTTTGAATTTATATTGCAACACTATATAGAAAAGTGACAAAATAGTTTCTTAATTGACGGGGAAATATTATTTTCGTTTTCTTTTTCGATATTAAAAAATGTGAAATATTTTCAAAAACATATAAACATTTAAGGCCGATAAGTGTTAATCCTTTTAATAAACTATGCTTTACATACAACGGACATAAAAACGAAAAGTGACAAAATAGTTTCTTGACCGGTAAAGATTTTAAATTGTTTTCTTTTTTTCTATATTAAAAAATGTCAAGGATATTTATAAAAACATATAACATTTAAGGCCTATAAGTGATAATAAAATACGCTTTAATACAACGGACTGCATTAAAACGAAAAGTGACAAAATACTGAGTTTCTTGACAGGTGGAGATTTAAAACTTTTTTTTTTTTGCTATATTAATAAATGTCAAGGATATTTAAAAAACATAACAATTTTAATTTTAAAAGGCGTGATACGTGATAATAAAGATGGCTCTGGAGTATTCCTTTTTAATTAAGTGTCATCTGATTGGTAATTGATAGGTTCGTTATACACTGGTTCACTCTGCATGATTTCAAGAACATTAATTTGAAAACACATGTTTACAAACAAAAAACTGGGGTTTAGAATCAAATCGCTGCACTAGGGCGTAAATTAATGCTATACTGGGGCCACAATTAATCAATTTGTCCTCTATAAGTCATGTTATTGTCCTATTATCGCAACGTTAGAAATTTGTTTTCTGAAAAAAGGCTGATAAAAGGATTCCGACTAGTTTTGATTTTTTGGCGATTTTAAGGAGACTCAAACTATAATTGTAAGCGAGGTTCGGAAATTTATTTTAAATTATAACAACATTTCTGAATTTTACAAGGGTGTTTATAGAATTCATCTAAATCTATCGAGTGAAGCAACTGCCAATTGCCAAAATTTGAAGTACATTTTTCTCACTGGATAATTCACGTTTACTAGTATGTCCGCCAATATATAACTTATCCACATGCGCGGTAAAAAAAATTTGCGTTAGCCTACGCGCTAGAAAGAGCAAATCAAATGTATTGAATAAGTTTGATAGGCGAGATCCCGACTTAGTTCCCAGTGCTTTTACTTTAATATTAATAATAATAATATAATATAGCTTGTATAGCGCTTATACAAGCCTGTTCTTTTGCCATTGGAACGAAGTTACCAGGCTTCAATCACTCACTCCATAATTCCCGACCCCTCCCCCCCTCCACCCCCCCCCCCCCCACACACACACACACACGCATTATCGTAATTTCAGCAACGTATGTAAAGCAAGTAAAGCGAAATATGTTGAAAATTCACCCTTTTATATCTAGTTTCAGGAAAAAAGTGCAAAACACAAATTTTTAAGGACGCTCTCCCAGAAAAAGCTTTAAAAAGCCACGTCATCAAGAAAGAGAAGGCCTCGGACGAGCGTCATTGTAGAATCAAATGTTACATACATGATCGATGTATCTCTTATAATTATGGACTGGATGCAAAAAACACAAAAAATATGTGCGAGTTGAGCGATTCTGATCACGTGATGCATCCTAGTGATCTGATTGGTCGGCAGGGGACGGTTTATCGAAGAGCAGAGGTAGGGTTTGATAACAATAATAGCAACACAGCCATCATAATCATTAATACAAACATCATTACCATAACATAGTATTCACATATTTTAAAAAGGTTGTCGGAGTCAGAACGGCGAAATTGCACGACCGAAGGTAATTCTGGTTATGCTACTGTACGTAGCCCGGCTTGGCGACATGCCACGAGTCTGTCGAATATTTTCAAAACATAAGGCACTTGCTAGAGAGAATTGGTAACGATTCCCTTGATTATCTCGACGTAAAACAATGATTTATGTATTTAAATTTTAACAGTCGTGCAAACGCAATTCACCCTGACAACCTTTTTAAAATAGTTGTATAAACTTACATTCTGGATGACGATGTCAAAATGGTGAAATCGAAAAATCTTGCAATTGGTAATCAAACTGAAACAGATAAATATCTATATAATTATGATACAACTTGGTACAGATACAAGAGGACGTATAGTATCTATTCATTGGTCTGAAAATGTTGTCGTGATGTCAATGAAACGTCTTGTATCTCCTAAAGATATACACCTAATTGCAATAACATTGTCATATAAAAAAGAAAATTACAAAATAGGAATTAATTAAAAGACAAAAGCAGATTACTCAAGCTGAACTTCTTTTTTCTTTTAATTAATTCCTACTTTTTTTTTTTTTTTATATGACAATGTTATTGCAATAAGGTGTATATATATTTACACCTACTTGCAGTAAGGTTGTCATACAAAAATATTCATTTGTTATAAAGAAAATAGAACATTTGTGATTTAGTACGATAGGAATTGATTAAAAGACAAAAGAAGATCACTCAAGCTGAACTCTCTGTTTTGTCTTTTGATTAATTCCTTTCGCACTAAATCACAAATGTTTTATTTGCTTTGTGACAAATGTTCTATTTTGTATGACAACCTTACTGCAAGTAGGTGTATATATTTATTGTATATACAGCGTTTTTTAAAAAAGGTTCACAATAATAGTTTTATGTTTATGTCACTTCTTAAAAAGTCCAGTAATGTTAAAATGTTTATTTGATATTGTGTTCAAGAACAAGTGCAAATGTGAATCGTTTGAAGTCTGTACAATCAACTGGTCAGATGACAGCCACCAGTGTGGGTGTAAACCAAGGTTTACAGGAGCTACATGTGAAATAGGTGAGCAACATTAAACACTGTTCCACATAACTGTGTATTTCACATCATCGTCTCAATGCACTTTGCAATTTAATAGTTATATGCATTATAATGACCGTTTTAGAATGCGTACATTGCAGCTACGCGGATAACAGCTATAAGGAATTAATGTTAGTTCTACCCAGGAACGAACTAAGAGGTAAAAGTATCGGGTATGCTTTCCAGGAATTATTACAAGATACCAGAACACCTTTTAAAATGTCGTGGCGATTTTTAGCCCCTTAAACAACACATAAAAACAAATTGAAGAAAGTGCAGCTATGTAAACCGTATCAAAGATATG
Organism: Metridium senile; assembly: GCA_949775045.1. Taxonomy (NCBI): domain Eukaryota; kingdom Metazoa; phylum Cnidaria; class Anthozoa; order Actiniaria; family Metridiidae; genus Metridium; species Metridium senile. Next base: position 6,448,760 of record OX459107.1, read on the forward strand.
CCTATTGTTCAGGGGCCGGTTGTACGAAGGGTGAATAGCGCTATCCACCGGATAAGTCCTTATCCAGCGGATAAAATCTATAAAAAACCTATGCAGTGGATAGCTTTTATGACGGATAACCACATTTCGTACAACCTGCCCCTGTTGAGATCTCAACCTGTTAAAAAAAAAGAAAAATCTCGCGCGCTTATCAAAGTCTTTTGTAACTTCTCAACTACAATACCATATATGGTAATAGTATTGTTTTCAAAATTGCATACGGTATTTCTGATACGACGTCATTTATGAGTACTTCCTTTTTCGATACTCTTAATGATACCACCTTGATTTGTGTTGTTGTTATTAGTATCATTGTGATTTTTGGTAGTCAATGTTGTTTTTGATATTCTTATAGAAATGAAGCCATGTGACTCATCGCCCTGTCAAAACCAAGGAACGTGTGTTGAAGATATCGCAGCCTTCACGTTCAGCTGCAAATGTTCGACAAACTTTACTGGAAAGTTCTGTCAGTTAAGGCTGGTGCCTAGTAATTGCAACCCATTTTTATTTCATTGAAACTATACCAGTTATTTCAAACACCCAATGGACTATCTAAAAGTGAAAAAATATTGGGGGGTCACCTCGCATCGAAGCGAGATAATTATTGTTAAATACCTGATGACGTAGGTGTATTTTTGCGAATTTTAAAGAAATACTATTTCATACTGTTAAGAGTTACTCAAGAAATAAACGTGAAATAATAATCTAAGACATATATATTTTCGACTTTAAGTCAAAAATGTTATTTATCACGCAGACAGCTATGTTTTATAATAGCTTTTTGGCCAAAATCGCGAAAAAAACATTTTGTGTGTATACCGTATTATTGACTAAATGTCAAACCAAAACCATTTTTATTTTTAAAATATCAACTTAGAAAAAAACTTTGATATCACTATAACATTTCTAGCGAAGTTAAATTAGGGGTATCCACGCGTTTTTGAAAGATATGAATTTTTAGATTTCATTTTTAGGTAAAAACGCGCGAAAATTCGTGACACACGTGACATTGTGTCACGTCACCGCGTGACAAAATTTCTAGCCGGCGTGTTTGCAAACGCCAATGAACCTTCAAATTCGCTTCAAACACAAGGCAAATCACTGAGAAAAATCAAGCTTTTGAGCTTCAAATGGACAAAAGATTCACTTCAACTAGAACTTAATAGTGTGGTAACTATATATTAAAAGTAAAAAAAGAAATTCTATAACATTTTCTTTGTATAATATAGTTTTCATCGTAAGATTTACTAAAAAGATATCACGGCAAATTTTAAAATTCAAACTAACAAAAAACAACCTGAAAGTTCTTTTGAAATGGAATTAAAAGCCTGAAGAATCAGTTCTACCAACACAAGATCGATTTGAAAAGACAAGGAAGTTAAAACAAGGTATTTTATAATGAATAAGTTTGTGTAAAACATCATTTTGTTTGTAAAAAAAAAACTCGTACAATTTCGAAGGAAAAACTACTAAAAAAGCTCGTTTAGTAGGCCTAAAAAGTCTAAATAAACAAGAGTTATTCAACCAATTTTGAATTATATTTGTATCTTAATTCATTTTTAATGTTTTCCGTTTATGAGGATGTGAAAATTGCATAAATAAAACTCGTTTTTAATCGACCAAAGGTCCACGAAAAGTGCAATTTACGCACAAACTTCGTTTTATGTACCGTTTTTATCTCAAAACGTTAATCAAATGGAGACAGGCATTTTCTCTTTTCTTTCTATAATAAAACGAGGAAGGCACTTTTCCTTTTTGTTGCTCGATTATTGTTTTTTACGTTATTTTCCGCGAACTTATTTTCGACTGCACTCTCGAACTAGATGCGCAGTAAGAATGCGCATGAACAACACTGGGCACCAGCCTTAAGTAAGTTATACGGCATCACATTATCACCACCACTAACACCACCACCACCGAACCAACCACCACCGAACCAACCACAACCACTAACATCACCACTACTATCACCACCACCGAACCAAACACCACCACCAATCCCACCACCACCAACAACAACAATAACAACAACAACACCATGATTACTGGTACCACAATCTTCTTGAAGACTATTATTATTATAATGATTATGGTAGAATTTAAAACCTTTGAAAGTGTCTTCACGATCTTAATATCAATCAATCAATCAATCAATCAATCAATCAATCAATCAATATCTCCATTTTTTCTTTGAAAAACATTTAGGTCCTACTTTACTTAAGTAGCTAAGACTCAACCAGTTTGTTGATAGTTTATCTTTTTCATATGATTTCAGCTAATCCCTGCATGCCAAACCCCTGTTCTAATGGTGGTTCATGTGTTGCTGGAGATGACAACATTGGTTATACATGCAACTGTGCTAGTGGTTTCCTTGGAGTGAGCTGTCAGACGGGTGAGTTTTGTACAATAACTATGGACCTCATTCATTGGTATTGGTACGGATTGGTATGGATTGGAATGGCTGGAGTTGTAAAAACAATGAAACCATTATAGTTATGCAAACCATCTCCATCATCATCACCATCACCATCACCATTACTATCACCAACGCCACCACCACATCGTACTACGATGATTATTGATATCGTGATATTCACCATTATTATCATAACCATCACCATCACTACAACCATTACCAACATCACCATAACCATCACCATCACCACATCGTACTACGATGATTATTGATATCGTGATATTCACCATTATTATCATAACCATCACCATCACTACAACCATTACCAACACCACCATTACCACCACAACCATCACCACATCGTACTACGATGATTACTGATATCGTGATATTCACCATTATTATCATAACCATCACCATCACTACAACCATTACCAACATCACCATTACCATTACCACCACAACCATCACCATCACCACATCGTACTACGATGATTACTGGTATCGTGATATTCACCATTATTATAATGTTATTATATTAATGTTATTATAAGTCGGGTTAAAAGGCCCGACTCTAGGTTTACCTTTTAGCCAATCTATGTAGGTATCTGTCATGTCGCGTATAGTTCCCCATGATGCTTTGGGAACGAACACAGGAAGCCCAAAGTAGAATTGTTTAGCCTCCGATCCTGTGTTGATTTTATGACTAGCCCGACTTCACGCTCATAGAGCGTCTAGTTGTTATTATAATGATTATGGTAGAATTTAAAATCTTTGAAAGTGTCACGATCTTAATATCAATCAATCAATCAATCAATCAATCAATCAATCAATCAATCAATATCTCCATTTTTTTCTTTGAAAAACATTTAGGTCCTACTTTACTTAAGCCACTAAGACTCAACCAGTTTGTTGATAGTTTGTCTTTTGCATGTGATTTCAGCTAATCCCTGCATGCCAAACCCCTGTTCTAATGGTGGTTCATGTGCTACTGGAGATGACAACATTGGTTATACATGTAGTTGTGCTGGTGGATTCCTTGGAGAGAACTGTCAGACGGGTGAGTATCTGAATCTCATTAGGAATCTCATTTTTATTGGTATGGCTGGAGTCGTTTGTATTGATATAACAAAAATATATCCACCATTGCTATGCAAATCATCTTCAGTTAATTTCTTGGAGGCTGGCGATTTTTAGCCACGAGTCTCTATAATATTGCCGGATTCATCATCATCATCATCATCATCATCATTATCACCACCACCACCACCGCGTCGTATCACTACTATTACGAGTATCATCATCATCATCATCATCATCAAGTATATTTTTATTACTATGATTATAGTACAATGAAAACATTTATTTAATGATCTTAATATTTTGTCTCCTTTACACTGTTTTTTTTTAGCTGACCCCTGCCTCTCTGATCCCTGTTCTAATGGTGGTTCATGTGTTGCTGTAGCTGACAACATTAATTATACATGCAACTGTGCTAGTGGTTTCCTTGGAACGAACTGTCAGACGGGTGAGTGATGTACAATATCTAGCTATGGACCTCATTGTTAGTTATCACTGATTGGTATTGCTGAAGTTGTTAAAACAATAAAACCATTATCGTTAAACAACACATCTCAATTATCACCATCATCATCATCATCATCATCATCATCATCATCACCATTATTACCATCGCCATCATCACCACTATTACCATCACCATCATCACCATTACCATCACGATCAACATCACCACATCGTACTACGATGATTACTGGTATCGTGATATTCACCATTATTACCATCACCATCACCACCACCATCATTCTCACATCATCACCACCACCACCATCATGACCATCCCAACCATTACCATTGCCATCAACATCACTAATCTATTACAGTATCCACCATAATCATATCCATATCACCACGATCATCATCAACAAAACCACTACCATGGCATATTATCATGATTAATGGTATCATCATGTTTTTTTTACAATGATTATAGTAGATTCTTTCAAAGTGTCTTTACGATCTCACTAGTTTATCTCTTTTACACTGGTTTCAGCTGACTTCTGCTTCTTAAAACCCTGTCTAAACGGTGGTTCATGTGTAGCTAACAACATTGGTTATACATGCAGCTGTGTTGGTGGATTCCTTGGAGCGAACTGTCGGACGGGTGAGTGTTGTACAACAACTATGGACCTCATTGTTGGTTTATATTGGTATGGCTGGGGTTTTTAAAACAATAAAACCATTATCGTTATACAACACATCTCTATTATCATCACAATCACTGCCACTGCAACCACCCCATCACCATCACCACCACAACCACCACCATCACCACCACCACCATCACCACCACCATCACCGCCACCACCACAATCACCACCACCATCACCACCACAACCACCACCATCATTACCATTACCACCACAACCACCATCACCATTACCATCTCCACCACCACCACCGCCACCACCACCATCACCACCACCACCACCACCATCACCACCACCATTACCACAACAACAACAACAACCATCACCACCACCATCACCACCACCACCATCACCACCACCATTACCACCACCATTACCACAACAACAACAGCAACCACCACCATCACCACCACAACCACCACCATCACCATTACCACAACAACAACAACAACCATCACCACCACCATCGCCACCACCACCATCACCACCACCATTACCACCACAACAACAACAACAATCACCACCACCATCACCGACACCGCCACCACCACAATCACCACCACAACCACAACAACCACCACCATCACCACCACCATTATCACCACCACTATCACTTTAAAAGCGTCTTTACGATCTTAATTTAATGATAGAATCTTTTAAAATGGTTTCAGCTGACCCCTGCCTCGCAACCCCCTGTTCTAATGGTGGTACATGTGTTGCTGGAGCTAACAACATTGGTTATACATGCAACTGTGCTAGTGGATTCAGTGGAGCGAACTGTCAGACGGGTGAGTGATGTACACTTTGCTAAGATGTGATGTATATGACGCGAAGATGATAATGATGATGATGATGATGATGATGGAAATGATGATGATGATGATGAGTAATAATAATGATGATGATGATGATGACGATGAATGATAATAATGATGACGATGAATGATAATAATGATGATGATAATAATAATAATGATGATGATGATGATAATAATAATGATGATGATAATAATGATGATGAATGATAATAATAATGATGATGACGATGAATGATAATAATGATGATGATGATAATAATAATAATGATGATGATGATGATAATAATAATGATGATGATGATGATAATAATGATGATGAATGATAATAATAATGATGATGATGATGATAATAATGATGATGATGATAATAATAATAATGATGATGATGATGATAATAATAATGATGATGATGATGATAATAATGATGATGAATGATAATAATAATGATGATGATGATGAATGATAATAATGATGATGAATGATAATAATAATGATGATGATGATGAATGATAATAATGATGATGAATGATATAATGATGATGACGATGAATGATAATAATAATGATGATGATGATAATAATGATGATGATGATGAATGATAATAATGATGATGAATGATAATAATAATGATGATGATGATGAATGATAATAATGATGATGAATGATAATAATGATGATGACGATGATGAATGATAATAATGAAGATGATGATAATGACTAAGATGAGTGATATTAATTATGATGATGATAATGATGATGATGAATGATAATAATAATGCTGATGATGATGATGGATAATAATGAAGATGATGATAATGACTAAGATGAGTGATAATAATTATGATGATGATAATGATGATGATATTGATAATAATTATGATGATGATAATGATGATGATATTGATAATAATTATGATGATGATAATGATGATGATATTGATAATAATTATGATGATGATAATGATGATGATATTGATAATAATTATGATGATGATGATAATGATGATAGAAGGTAACTCCATCCAGGCCAGGATTCTGTATTGGCGAGTTCTTAATTAGTTATTCAACATATACCATTATGTCCTATAAAGCTAGCACTAGTCTCGTTGATTTATAGCTTACATTCTAATGTTGTGTTGATGTTTATGAATTTCAGCGCCTAGCCCCTGCTTACCCAACCCATGTTTAAATGGTGGTACATGCGCAGTGGACGGAATCGAATACACATGTACCTGTTCAAGCACAACAGTTGGAAAGAACTGTAATGTTGGTAAGTAGACTCATCAATCATAAGTATAAACGGAAGGAATTAGATGCTCATTTACAGGTTTTTGTGTTTTTACTTACTGTTGATGTTATAAAGGTTGTCCAGTTAAAGCACTTTTACTGTACCTATTACTATTGGTATTACTGACACTTAAACTTTCCACGATTTTGCACTGAAGTTCTCTTAACTCTTGATGGTTAACTATCCTCTCCAGTTCTTTATCCTTCACTCTTGCATCTCACACAACCACTACACTCAGTATTTACAACCATCTCTCCCTATCAGGGTTCTTCTTTACCGTTAGGTCACATAACCACTACACTCAGTATTTACAACCATCACTCCCTATCAAGGTTCCTCTTTACCGTTAGGTCACACAACCACTACACTCAGTATTTACAACCAACTTTCCCTATCAAGGCTCCTCTTTACCGTTAGGTCACACAACCACTACACTCAGTATTTACAACCATCTCTCCCTATCAGGGTTGTTCTTTACCGTTAGGTCACATAACGACTACACTCAGTATTTACAACCATCTCTCCCTATCAGGGTTGTTCTTTACCGTTAGGTCACATAACGACTACACTCAGTATTTACAACCATCACTCCCTATCAGGGTTCTACTTTACCGTTAGGTCACACAACCACTACACTCAGTAGCTTGTTTTAAATTCACGGGTGGCAAAGCCTCTCTGATAGAAACAATGTATATTCAGTGCTATTACCAAACACTGTTATATCACTTATAGTAATGGTTGGAAAAGGTAAGGGCACATGGGACGATGCTTACACGGAATGTCAAAAATTGGAAGGAAAACTCCCATCTATACACAGTGCAGCAGAAAATTTAGCGGCAGTGGAACTTTACAAAAAGGTAAACGCATTTATGTGGACTGGTATAAAAAAGGGATCTGATGGAACATTCACATGGACAGATGGCTCACCAGTTGACTACACTAATTGGACTCCAGGGGGAGATTTGAGCACATGTGGCTATATCCAATACACAGGAATATGGGCAACAGTCCCATGTAACTATAAACATGACTATGTGTGTGTGTCCAAATAAGCATCATTCAAAATATTTCTTCCTTTCTGATTGGTCGAAATTCACTTGCCAGATAGGCTATTTTTACGATGACGTCATGACCAGTACCACAATGCTTTTCGAATTTTCTTTGTTTTTCACATTTTTAGTTCCCTTTTAAGAATAATAGGTAATTGACACTAATTATTTAACAAAATAAAGAAGGCAAAGCATTCTGGTATATGACGCTATAATGAAAATGGCATTGTTGGTGTTCTGCTACAATCAAGTAATATCGAATCGATGACGTCATTGTTGACCACTTAACAACACTTGGAGCGACTATGTCTTGTTATGTGAGCGGCAAAATGGCGTCGGCCGGTAGCTTTAAAAACCAAAAATAACCACATTTGTTGCCACATTTTTCCTTATTTATTCAGTAATTCTGAAAATATTTTGAATGACTAATATACACTTACTGGATTTATCCTCGCCATTATGACAGAATATTCAAATCGAGACTTGAATATCTGCCATACTGGACTCGGATGAATCCTATACTGACGTGTTTTATTATACAGAACAAAAATTTTATTCAAAATATTTCGAGGAAAAAAGATAACGTTCAGTCCAAAAGGTTGCTGTCAAATATCGCAAAATAATGGATCGCCACGTGACTAAAAGATAATTTGTAAGGTATAATAATATACAAGTAATTGAATTCCTATATGAAGAAATATGCACACCATAGAGATTGTTATCGACCTTGGCTTTTGCTTCGACGCATAACACTCTAGTTTCACGTTATCTAGCTGCATGTAATACAGTAATAACCCACGTATAAGAACCTGAATTTTTCAATTTAGCCTAAATAGGTTCTTATAAGGCTCTTATATAAATGGTACTTAAAACTTAATAGGTTTTTATGTGGAGGGGGCTTAAAATGAAAATTTTAGCCTAACAGAATCTTAAAACTCAGATTCTTATACGTGGACTACTATTACTGTGCATTTGCACAGGCTAAGCCTCGATTTAGTATAACAATGTTCACAGTTTCGAAGCAATGCACGAACATATATTTGGGGCAACAGTACAGTAAATGTATAGAAAATGACCCAAATACCACGATTTAAAAGCAATTATCTAAGGACAATGTACCTTTGATATCTGCTATTCACAAATTCACCATTTTTCCCTCATAATATCAAAAGTCATTGTAATTCCCATTTGCAAATTGTAATAGTTCACGTCTTCTCGGATAAGGACGTTAAATCGGAGGTCCCGTCTCTCCACACTACACTCATTAACCTGCACCGGAGGGACGTAAAAGAACCACTGAGGACGTAATAAACCCTGGCCATGTCCACCTTCAGTGACTTCCTTATACTAACACACACTACACTCACCAACCTGCACCGGAAGGACGTAAAAGAACCACTGAGGACGTAATAAACCCTGGCCATGACCACCTTCAGTGACTTCCTTATACTAACACACACGACACTCACCAACCTGCACCGGAGAGACGTAAAAGAACCACTGAGGACGTAATAAACCCTGGCCATGACCACCTTCAGTGACTTCCTTATACTAACACAAACTACACTCACCAACCTGCACCGGAGGGACTTAAAAGAACCACTGAGGACGTAATAAACCCTGGCCATGACCACCTTCAGTGACTTCCTTATACTAACACACACTACACTCACCAACCTGCACCGGAGGGACGTAATAAACCCTGGCCATGACCACCTTCAGTGACTTCCTTATACTAACACACACTAACTCACCAACCACCACCGGAGGGACGTAAAAGAACAAACCCTGGCCATGGCCACCCTCAGTGACTGGTTCATACATACATATACTAAACACTAATTCCTCATGAGTTGTAAGCCGAGTAGCTGCAACGTGCACCTTTACACACGAAAACTGTAAAACGCATTGAGACGGATATGAAATGCGAAATATTGATGGTGTGCGACCATTCCCAGTAGAGCAAATTGAACAGAAGGACCACCAGTCACGGTGATGGTTTTCTTTTGTCAAGACCACCAGTAAGGCTGCCGTTTGTTTTGTTCAATTCACTCTCCTGGGAATGGTTGCAACCCAAGAATTAGCACCACTTATTCAAGAAAACATAAATACTTATGCTCTCTCGATTATATACTCTACATTGCAAATAATTACAAAGTATAGCTAATATCAAATAATTTATTTATCAAGTTTATCAAAGCCTCGTGAGCCTCATGATAATTTTCTAGGCAGTCATATATATAAGAGCCCTACAAATGTTTGGAGACTCAGACCCACTACCACTACCACCACATTAAATACTTAAACATACAGCACTGGGGTACTTTCCAATAAAGAAAACAAATCCAGTTGGAAATTCGTTTCCAAATGATAAACAGGTTTTCTGATCAGACAAACCCGTTTTATAAACAGGAATTTCCTGTTTTTCCGTGTAAAAAGGAAAGCACCTCTGTTCACATGTTAATGAGGAAAGAAAAGCAAAAGTTTTTATTACCTTTAATTCTCTTCTTTGCACATTTGACTGTAGGACGACTGAAGTCTGATCTGTAAATATAACAAAATACTGCTGTTTAAAAAACGGTTGAATTGTGAATAATGCATTGTAATACCGAAATGCATTGTTGGTCTTTTAAACAAAATACTGCTGTTTAAAAACGATTGAAATGTAAATAGTGCATTCTAAGACCGAAATGCATTGTTGGTCTTTTAAACAAAATACAGCTTTTTAAAAACGATTGAAATGTAAATAGTGCATTCTAAGACCGAAATGCATTGTTGGTCTTTTAAAGATAAATACAAATAGTAAATAAATCGATTTTCTTTCTACGTGTAACTGGAATAATGTGTTGTTGAGCATGCACTAAAAAAGGTGAATCATAATCCTACCATTGTGCGTTCAACAATCACATAAGATAATCATATAGATTAATAGAGAGAGACACGTGAATAATTATCTACCTTTCGGTCTTGGATTGCACTATTTAGTATTCAGTATTCACAATAGTCCACCTTCGGAAAGGTAGCCGGGCCTTTACATCGAAGCGAGACAAACGTTGAGCTTGCAATGATAGAGACACGTGAATAATTGTCCACCAAGGTGTCTCGCTTCAATGGAAAGGCCAGGCTACCTTTCAATATGGCGACGGGAACTGTGAAGGGGAAATGACATTAAAACTAAACGAAATGACACGTGACACCGTATAAGTTCGCACTAAATGCCTTCCTTATACTATAGCATTAATTTTGGACATAGATTTCAGTATTTCTTTTCCATGTTCAATGTTACTCGTTATACAGTTCAAAATTGAAATTTTAACTGCTGATAACAAATAAACAAAGAATCACGTGTCACTTGTTGTAGTGTTAATCTCTACTTTACGTGGACAACGTCTATGACTGTATATACTCATTTTAGAATCACTTTCTACAATTTATAGCTAAAAATACGAGTAACAACTGCGAATAAGCATTTCAATTTTCTCTTGTCAAGTAAAACTGACCAGAGTTATTTTCATCTAAATGAGTAAATTCCCTTGTCAAACTAGGAAAGCTTGTCAAGCAAAAATAGCTGATTTACATGCACTTTAAACGCAATGAGACAATTTGACATTTTGTCTCGATTTTATAGATATATTGTCAATAAGCATTATCAGAAGTTCATAACCGGGAACTAAGATAATGAAGGAGTGAAAACATTGTTTTATCCCATTAGCAAAAAAGGTTATGAACTTGAGTTATGAACTTCTGGCATTATTGAATAATGTTGAAGAAAAATATAACAATACAACACAAAAAAAAACGCACAAATCCTACTAGAGCAAATGCAGTTAAACCATGGAATGCAATCTAAGAAAGTACTAACAAATAGTGACTATTTTGTCACTATCGCTCAATCAGAACATCTTGAGACAAAAGAGTAATACACAAGAAACCTCATATCCTTTGTATTATTATTTATTCTAGGTGAATAGTATAGCAACAATTAGTCACTAAATAGTGACTATTTGTTAGAATTTACTTGATATCATTTCATGGTTTAACTGCATTTGTTCTTAATTAATTTGAACATTAAGTGCTTAAAGCAATAAATAACATCGAGGGAAAAAACACTTTTATTCAGTAGTTTTACATAAGTCATTGTGTAGATCTAACGTTGCACTTCTCATGCGAAATTGGCTATTTTAAACATCCCATAATATTCTCATTATTTCTAAATTCTGATTTAATAAGAATATTATCACAAAGTCAGATTTCAAAACATTTCAAAGAAAATGTATAATGCTGTGGCATAATTAATAGCTTGAGGAAAGTCGACGTTCGAACTGTACTTTGACAAAGATCATACACACTTTCCGATGATCTTAGCCATCAAGAATAAAAAAGCCTACAAGTGATAGTAAGCCCAGAGAATAAGGGGGCAATGTACAAGCTAAAGGCCAACATCCAACATTTGCTTCAACATTAGTTGAACGCTGTAGAATGGTTGTTGGAGGATGTTCAAAGTAGGTGGGCAAACAGTTTCAACAATGTGGAAAGGGTGTGGCAAACAGCTTCAATATTGCCAATCAGCAAAATCGAAAGGATGTTGAAGCAAATGTTGAAGCCGTTTGCAAGGGGCCTTAATGTGTACCGTGTCAATAACAACGTAATCATTACGTTCTAGGAAGTAGGCCAACAATAATGCCCTGCCCTGCCCGCTAGCTTGTTGGCTTTGCACTTTTGGGGAGAATTTTCTCGGAAAGAGTTAAATAAATTAGAGCACAGTTTAATAAGTTTGGCAACCCATTTTATTAACCTCTTATTCACTCAATCAATTACATGATTAAAAATGAAAATTTTCAAACTAATATTGCACATTTGATGATTTTCTTATAGAAGCTTTATGCTTGGGTAAACAGGGAGGGGGTGGTTGTGTTGGTGGGGTTGTTTTGATGGTGAAGGGGGTGTCATTTTGATATCAGCATTTTTCTATTGCTTGAATCACTTCGCAGTTAGAATGCTTTATTGGAATTGGGAAAAAGAAAAGAATGTTAACAAAAAAAGAAAATGTACGTTTAGGGGAAAACGGGATAATAGAGGTTGAAGAATATTAAATTATGGTAATGAAGGAGTGAAAATAATTTTTTATCCCAATAGCAAAAATAGTTCAACGAAATGTTGTTTTTGTAACAAAGAAAAAGGAAATGTATTACTGTGCGACTCACTGTACCGTAGTTACTTTTTTGACATTTTTTTGACATTTTTTCATCTCAATCGGACCAATCAGGTACAAGTATATATCGACAGGCGGAGACTTTAGAAACTTTGATGTCTGTAATTGGTCCGATTGAGATGAAAAACTGTCAAAGTAATGTCAAAAATTCATCAAAAATGTTTGTAAGTGACTACGGTACGGCAAGTTGCACAGTAAAAATGTTGCTCCAAAAAAAGAAAATTCATCAAAACTTGCGTAACTATGACTAGCCATGGTATCTAATATGAGAATCGATCCAGTTCCTGAATCGACTAGCCATGGTATCTAATATGAGAATCGATCCAGTTCCTGAATCGACCCACACGGGAAAAGACGGTGTATTTACTGAGCGCATCACATCTCGGTGATCCCCAACTAACCGCACCCTGCAGTACCCATCGGCCATCTCTGCCTTGGCAAACGTATGGACCACCACTGTCACCATGACAACCACCCTTGATAGAACCCTGTTCGCCCCCGCAGACCATGTTATCAGTGATCTTGATTTTCTGGAAAGTTGTGTCGTTTATCAGTCTCTTTGCACAGGTATACTTGTCGACCACTGGTAGTTCCGCCTGCTGTAATACGTTATGAGCGTTACCAGGGTGACGGATCTTGCCCCAACCTGTAACGCAATAATAAAATGATGTAACGCGCCAATAAAGTAACGCAATCATATAGTGCAATGATATGATAGTAATGCAACAGTATCGGTGTAACCCATTCACGTAATCAGCATTATTGTATTGGTAACGTGGCAAACGTCTAGCGCAACTTCATATGCGATGATGTCACACAATGGAGTGACGCAATCATGTAACGCAATCATATAATGATTTATAAATGGTGATTTCTTGCAAAAATGCAAGCATGTAAACGCAACAATACAATGATGTAACGTAACAATACAATGAGGTAACGCACAATATAATAAGTGTAATGCAACAATACAATGATGTAGCGCAACAATAAAATAATGTAACGCAACAATACAATAATGTAACGCACCAATAACACTTTGATCTTGCACTTACCAGTTATAAAACACCTCTTGCCAGGCCGTAAATATTCGTCTTGTCGAGGTAGACAGACCGGTTGTACGTGAGAATTGAGGATAACTGGTCGTGACAGTTTAATCAGGGCAATATCAGCATCGATTGTAGACCTATTCCAGTTAGGATGAACAAAGATCTGAGAACTGGGAACTTTCTGCTCGTATCCTTCTGTTATGTTACGAGTATGATCACCGGCAACGATGCTGTATCTAACAAAATATAATACAATAACAACGGTTAGGAAAATAACATTATTTTGTATCTAACAAAATATAAATAATAACGGTTAGGAAAATAACATTATTAACAAACAATTAAACAAACAACAAATACAAACAACAAACATAAACAAACAAACAAATAACAAACAACAAACATAAACAAACAAACAAACAAATAACAAACATAAACAAACAAATAACAAACATAAACACGCCTGAGCCGTGAATCGATCCAGGTTACAGTGCTGAAAGGCCAGCGCTCTCACCATTAGGCCACCCATATCCCCAAAAACAGTTACTACCGACATCCTTTTCGGCCTTGAAGTGTTGGCTAATGTCGATTTGAGAGAAGTTGCGAGTTTTATGTAATGTTTAATAAACAAGCAAGAGTGTTTTATCAGGATTTAAAACTACGAGGCGAAGCCAAGTGGTTTTAAACCTGATAAAACACAATCTGCGAGTTTATTTAACGACTTCAAAAACTCCAACCTATATTTTGTAAAAAAAAATCAAAGATTTATGAAAGTTTATTAGAGAAAAATTCAGGTTAAGGTTTATGTAAATTAGGGTGAATCTATATCTCCAGTTAAAACACTCGTCACGGTTACGATTTCTTTTGAAAATTTCTCATGACTTATTTGAATGTTACTTACTGTGCTCCTTTAAAGATACAATGTGCTGCTGTTACAACCCATTCAGGTGTGATCAGTGATCCACCGCATAAAAACATGCCCCACGCATACAGACCGACCTGCCACGGCCATGAGCCTGGTACTGCATCGGTACCACCGATCACACGTGAACTGGGAACTAGTCGATGACCACAGCTATCTGGAAATAAATAAATTCATTCATTAATTAATTAATTAATAAATTAATTAATTAATAAATTAATTAATAAATAAATACATAAATAAATACATAAATAAATACATCAACAACGAAATAAATAAATAAATAAACAAACAAACAAATTAATTAATTAATATATCAATAAATAAATAAATAACGTTTTTAACGTCTCAAACTCGTACTGCCTGTACGTTAAATATAACTCCTTATTTAAAGAATAATCACAATACAGTAACTTACAGTTCGCAATCGGAGGGAACGTGTTTGGAGGAAAAGTGCCATTCGGTGGTGGATAAGTACCGTTATTCATCGGTGGATAAGTAGGATAGTTTGTGTAAGGAGGATATGTTGGTGGCATGGTTGGTGGCATGGTTGGTTTTCCAGATGGATCTGCACAGCTTGGTGTGACCATGCACTCGCTTGATGATAAATAACCTACATATTCTTGATATCCCAAGTCATCTAAAGCAATGTCAGACTCGTACGAGCTACCAATGATAGCATCAAAGTCCAACTGAAACATTACCAGTAGAATTATAATTAACAACGATTATGATGATAATGACAACAACTATTATGATGATAAATAAATGATGGTGAAAAATAAACATACCCTCACTGACCCCTTTGCATAAATGGGAATCGTTCCTTTAATCCACTGGTTGCCTTGGCTACCAGATAGTTGCCATGCCAACTTATGGTCGACATATATATTCAGCGTTCCCATGGTAGCACCGTACATGTGGAAATGGAAGTAAAAACAGGATTGGTACTGGGTCCTAATGTAAGCTGTCACGCGAGTACGGTCTCCTTGCCTTCTTGGACTTGACGCTTCGGCGTACATATACTTGCCTGAAAAACCAGCGTAACTTTTTACTGGAAACTCACAACAAAATAATTGAAATCATATATATTGAGGATGAATGGTGATGATTGCTATTTTGATCATGCATGAGTATGGTTATTGTGATTATTATGTCTGTAATTATGATTATGATGGTTATTGTGATTATTATGTCTGTAATTATGATTATGATGGTTATTGTCAGTGATTATTATGTCTGTAATTACAATTATGATGGTTATTGTGATTATTATGTCTGATTATGATGGTTATTGTGATAATTACAATTATGATGGTTATGATTGTTATTATGATGACTGTATTGACCAATACAAAACCAATATATATTGAAATGGAAGGTAAAAAAGAGTCCATAAATAAAATAAACGCTATCAAAAAATTGTTAAAGTTAAATTCAAAAAACCTACAGCTCAAAAAAATATTTCCAACAAATTAAATGATCCGACTATTGAATTGTTTTTTTGTGTATGTGTGTATTTATATGTATATTGTGAAAAAAAAATTGATTTTACCGAAAATGTTAAACAATTAGATTAAACAAAAAAATGTAAAACGTTTACCATCTAAAAAAAATCTAGGATACGGTACTTAGTACTGTATTTATTAATTGTACAAAAGAAATATTATTTAAATCAATAAAAAAAGATGACTGTAAATACGATTATGATGGTTGATTACGATTATGATGGGTACGATTGTGATTATTATGACTGTAATTACGATTATGATGGTTGACTACGATTATTATGGTTATGATTGTAATCATGATGACTGTGATTGCGGTTATGATGCTTGATTGTGATTATGATTATAATTGTGATTAGGATCATTGTGATTGTGATTTCAGGTGATTTCGGGTGCGCACTTCCGGTTAGGATAAGCCAATCAGAAGCATTTCTGTCGCATCGCATTTCCCGTGTTAACCTTTGATAAATACATCCTTAAAATAACTTGACATTAAAAAGCTATATGTTACTTGGATAATAAAAGTTCCCTGCTGCTCAATCAGGGATAAAAAAGAATTAAAAAATGCCTAAAAGTAACCGAAATTGTTTTTGTCTCGAGGCGCCATTTTGTAACTATTCGTTTTGACAAACAATCTTTTTTGAGCTTCGAAGCGAGATTACATGGTTATTGTTATGTGCATTACACTATACGCTATATCGATCCCAGTCAAAACCGATAATCCAAGTTATCACCAGGCGATCTCGCTTCGAAGCGCGCAAAGGATTCTTTGTTAAAACGAATAGTTCCAAAATGGCGCCTCGAGACAAAAATAATTTTGGTTACTTTTAGACATTTGAGTTTTGTTCTTATTTTTTTTATCCCTGGTAGAGCAGCAGTGAACTTTTATTGTCCAAGTAACATAGAACTTTTTAATGTAAAGTTATTAAGGACGTATATATCGAGGGTTAACACAGGAAACAACTCTCTCGAACGACGCCATCTTGGAACTGTTGGCGATGCGGCAAAAATGCTTTTGATTGGCTTATACTAACCGGAAGTGCGCGCGCGAAATCACCTGGAAACGCCTTGGTATTTTTGACGTACCATGCCCTGTAGTATGGTCCCCAGATGGTCCTGTCTGGTAGCTTGGTGTGGAACCAGAGACAATACTCCAGTCGAAATCATCGTTCTTGTCTTGCCTCATGAATTTCCCACATGGACGATTATCAAAATTGCATGATCCATCTGAAATTATTAAAACGTTGATCATTATCGTCCGAACAGGTAGAAATAGCGCTTTCCACAGATGACGTCACGATGATGCATTACGGGATTGAAATGCGTACAAGCTAAGCCCAAAATACATACTAATATGCTGCAACAATATCTTTTTGTCTATGATTTTTCGACTGATATTGATCTTCGAATTCTTTTCCTTATAATCGAAGCCTTTTTACAAATTTGTCCGCATTTTCATCCCACAAAGCTTTACAATATCTATTTTTAGTTATCGTGAAAAATGCTATTAAAGACCCATGGTCACTTACCAGCATGCTTTGCGTTGTCTATTTCGGTTTGAGTGTTATAATTCATTCGAAGTCAGTCGTATTACGAGAACACAAATACAACAAAACGCAAAACGATTTAGTAAGAGCGTAAATACCCACTCACGTCGTAAAAGATATCAAAATGTCTGATTGGCGATTTTCATGGTCCACGAAATTCAGTTTTTCGCGCGGTGCATGCTGGTAAGTGATAATGGGTCTTTCAATAGTGTTCTTGTCGCCGAGAGTGTCAAAATTCATAATGAGTAAAGATTCAACTATGTAGTCATTAAATTTATAAATGTAAACTAGGCTGCGTTGGTGTTTGATATAAACAATAGGCGACGAAGGGCTAAAGCTCGAAACGTCAGTAAAGTTAACTTACGTTTTTACGGTGTTAAAGATGTATTTATAAATATTTCATTCAAATTGTTGGTCATTATACGTTTGGTTAGTGGTTGGTGCCTTTTATAATTTCCATTGTTTTCCGTTTCTTGTTTGTCTGTATGACTTGTTATTAGTAGTCTTACATGTTTAGAACTTGTGGATATTCAATTCACGAGTTCTTTTGTTTTGTTTTATCTTACTTTGTTTGGTTTGTCGTGTTTTCCTCTCCAAAACTAATCCCATTTTTTTTTAAATTCTGTCAAAGGTACTGTCTGTCTGTCTGTCTGTCTGTCTGTCTGTGTAGCATTTAATGTCTGTTAGTCTATTCATATTAAGTTCTGTCTATCTGTATGTTAATACTTCTGTCTGTTAGGTTTTGTTGGCGTCTTTATGTCTGTTCATGTTAATGTCTGTCCGTGCGTCCGTCTGTGCGTGTGTATCTGTCTGTCGTGACATACTTTCTGGTCTGCTTGGAGGTTGGGTCCAAGGAGGTTGGGTCCATGGAGGTTGAGTTGTCGCGGAAGGCTTATTCGTACATGGTCCCCCTGTTGGTCTATTGGTCCATGGTCGCCATGTTGGTGTATTGGTCCATGGTCGCCATGTTGGTGTATTGGTCCATGGTCGCCATGTTGGTCCATTGGTCCATGGTCGCCATGTTGGTCCATTGGTCCATGGTCGCCATGTTGGTGTATTGGTCCATGGTCGCCATGTTGGTGTATTGGGCCATGGTCGCCATGTTGGTGTATTGGGCCATGGTCGCGATGTTGGTCTATTGGTCCATGGTCGCCATGTTGGTGTATTGGGCCATGGTCGCGATGTTGGTCTATTGGTCCATGGTCGCCATGTTGGATAATTGGTCCATGGTCGCCATGTTGGTGTATTGGGCCATGGTCGCCATGTTGGTGTATTGGGCCATGGTCGTGATGTTGGTCTATTGGTCCATGGTCGCCATGTTGGATAATTGGTCCATGGTCGCCATGTTGGTGTATTGGGCCATGGTCGCGATGTTGGTCTATTGGTCCATGGTCGCCATGTTGGATAATTGGTCCATGGTCGCCATGTTGGTGTATTGGGCCATGGTCGCGATGTTGGTCTATTGGTCCATGGTCGCGATGTTGGATAATTGGTCCATGGTCGCCATGTTGGTGTATTGGGCCATGGCCGCGATGTTGGTCTATTGGTCCATGGTCGCCATGTTGGATAATTGGTCCATGGTCGCCATGTTGGATTCCATGTTGGACGCCAAGTCGGACGCCATGTTGGACGCCAAGTCGGACGCCATGTTGGACGCCATGTTGGATAAGATTGGGATGCACAATATCCTAAAACAAAAATGTGAGAGAAATTTTAAAAAATTACTTGAATACAAATATAAATTGCTGAAATTAACTGTCCGATCACAATTATAATCCTGCATGAATATCAAGACGGTTACGAGTTTAAAAAAATATATTTCTAGACAACTTAGATTTGATACGCATGCTTTTAGTTGCTGTTAGGGATCTTATTTAGGCATTCATACTTTATAAATACAAGCAGATCTAACAACTCAAAAAGGCAAAGCCAAAACGCATTCCTTTATTGTAATCTGAAATGTGTGGTTCATGTCTGAGTGCATCTTTAGTTAAGATCACTCTTAAATGCAGCTTAATTCCATTCTTCTTTTGTTGTTTTTGGACACACATACACACACTTTAACTAATACACTATGTTTTACAGGTTAATGGGCTTTAATCACACGGTGGCCATGTTTATTCCCATGAGAGCGAAAAACCTTTGTTTGGAACGTTCTGAAACGTATGAAAGCGAGTGCAAGGGGACACAAGGGATTCAAAACATTTTGTTTCAACCAAAATAGCCTCTCCTTGATAAAAGCGAATGAGAACAACTTTAACTAAAGATTTTCACGTTCTAAATAATAATTATTTCACGGGTTTATGGCGTGAGTTCTACACTGGATTAATGTTATTCAGTTTTAAAAATGATCATATGTTCGATTAAGTACATTTAGTAATTCACAGACACTTACCGATGAGAACGCACAGAAGCACTAATGCCTTCATTGTAGCAACTTGTGTTGGAATAGCATGTTCCTGTCAGGTTTATATAGCAGTGCTAAACTCATTAATGCTTCAACAATTATTTTTCGTTGAACAACTGAGTAAATATGACGAACGTTTAATTAAACGAATTAGGTAAAATGTGTAAGGACGTATTACAAAAGATCGGCACAAATAATACCAAGTCAAAAAGTGCGAAATAGTCAATCAAAGTAACTGGTAATTACTTTAGGATGTTGGACGCAGAACAGTGTGAAAATGGAAAACCAATAACGACCACCCGGCTGGCTTAGTTGGTTAAGGGCCGGGAGAGTCAAGATTCGATCCCGGCATGGGCGGACAAATACTCGGGGTCTTACAGCAATTAGGAGAAGGCAATGCATTTTTAATTTCATTTGCAAATGGCTAGAACTTCACGTCCACTCGGATAAGGAAGTCAAACCGGAGATCCAATTTACTTCCCTCTAACTCTGCAGTGGACGTTATTGAGCCACTGAGAACGCTGGTACGACTATCCTTAGTGCCTGTGCTTAGCCGGAAAACAAATGGGGAAATTAACCATTGACTAAGCATATCCTTAAAAGATTGTAAAATGCCTTCAATTGCAGTCCAAGTTATTTCTACGATATAATTGAATGTTCACCTTTTGAACACAATCAACCCCGGCGTACTGATGATGATTATGAACATGATCATGATCAACTACTTGGCAACCAGTAAAGTTTTACCCTCGTTAAAAATATTATTTTGATGATGATGATGATGATGATGATGATGATGATGATGATCATGATCATGATCATGATGATGATGATGATCATCATCATCATCATCATCATGATGATCATGATCATGATCATGATGATCATGATGAAGATGATTATGATAATGATCAACTACTTGGCAATTTACTTGGCAACCAGTAAATGTGTTTTACGCTCGTTATAATTTTTTTTATGATGGCGGTGATGATGATGGTGATGATGATGATGATGATGATGATGATAATCTACTGACAAATAATCTAATAATAATTTTTCAGTCATGTTATTGTACGTTAAATATACAGCCCCCGACGTGGGCCATCAAAGGAGAAACAAGAACACAGTCGTCTTTAAAAAAAGAACCGGCAGCCATTTACACAGCTGCTTATAATTATTAAAAGTTAATTCTATATATGAATTGTTGAATAAGGTGTTTAATAATGCTCGATTAGAAAGTCCCGACTGCGAGGCTGTGTACACAGACAAAGTACATATTTTATTAATAACTTCCTGTATAGCACAACAAATAAAATTGAAGAGTTTTTTGTTACTTTTAATAAATGAGGTCAACTCTTATACGAATTGTTCCTGTAAAACATTTGAGTCGCCCTGTATAGCACAACAAATAAAATTGAAGTTTCTTTATGTTACTTTTAATAAATATGGTCAACTCTTATACGAATTGTTCCTGTAAAACATTTGAGTCGCCCTGTATAGCACAACAAATAAAATTGAAGTTTCTTTATGTAGTAACATAATAAAATAATAGTAATAATAGTAATTAATAAATAATGGTCAACTCTTATACGAATTGTTTCTATAAACATTTGAGTCGCCCTGTATAGCCCAACAAACAAAATTAAGGTTTTTTGTTATTTTTAATAAAAATGTATAACTCTTATACGAATTGTTCCCATCAAAACATTTGAGTCGCCATGTATAGCACAACAAATAAAATTGAAGTTTTTTTATGTTACTATTAATAAAAATGGTCAATTCTTATACGAATTGTTTCTATAAAAATTTGAGACGCTCTGTATAGCACAACAAATAAAATTGAAGAGTTTTTTATGTTACTTTTAATAAAAATGTATAACGTTTATATGAATTGTTCCAAAAAACATTTGAGTCGCTCTGCAAGGGCATTTAGAGTCGATCAAAATGTAAGCTTTACGAATGAAGCGTATTTCAAATCGTCTCAATGCACTGTATATTTGACCCCGCAATTAAGGCGTTCACTGCAAGCAAGCCGCCTATAATCGCAGGCGGTTACAGTGTAATGTAATGGGTGGTTATACAGCAGACTACACGTTGTCTCAATACACTGTATATATTAGACCCCGCCATTAAGGCGTTCACTGCAAGCAAGCCGCCTATAATCGCAGGCGGTTACAGTGTAATGTAATGGGTGGTTATACAGCAGACTACACGTTGTCTCAATACACTGTATATATTAGACCCCGCCATTAAGGCGTTCACTGCAAGCAAGCCGCCTATAATCGCAGGCGGTTACAGTGTAATGTAATGGGTGGTTATACAGCAGACTACACGTTGTCTCGATGCACTGTATATTAGACTCCGCCATTAAGGCATTCACTGCAAGCAAGCCGCCTATAATCGCAGGCGGTTACAGTGTCATGTAATGGTGGTTATACAGCAGACTACACGTTGTCTCGATGCACTGTATATTAGACTCCGCCATTAAGACGTTCACTGCAAGCATACCGCCTATAATCGCAGGCGGTTACAGTGTAATGTAATGGGTGGTTATACAGCAGACTACACGTTGTCTCAATACACTGTATATTAGACTCCGCCATTAAGGCGTTCACTGCAAGCATACCGCCTATAATCTCAGGCGGTTACAGTGTAAAGTATGGGTGGTTATACAGCAGACTTCACGTTGTCTCGATGCACTTTATAATTTAATTTAAGTATCCCTGGATCGTCACTAAAGGCGTGTACTGCAGACACACACGAAATAGTAACTACCTTATAGTTTTTATATAGTACACATACATGAGATAAATATAATTATATTTTTCCCATGTATCTGTATTTCACTTATACACCAAACGCATTTCAATTCTTCAAGTTATTATATAGTGACTATTTAGTCACTATTAATCAACCAGAAACATCAAGTGCTGGGGAAACAATACCTCGTTACAATTTTCCATAGTCGCTTATAGCCACAAATTAGTCGGGCTAGAGGGCCCGACTCTAGGTTTACCTTTTAGTCAATCTATGTATCTATGTATCTATCTGTCATGTCGCGTATAGGCCCCATGATGCTTTGGGAACGAACACAGGAAGCCCAACGTTTAATTGTTTAGCCTCCTGTTTTGATTTTATGACTAGCCCGACTTAACGCTCCTAGAGCGTCTAGTTAATTAAAAACTATTACACAGTAGCACCTTTATTATATTTCAGGATATAGTTTTTGCGCTGTATAAAATCGTCTCTTCTTGTTAACATGCGCTAATATTATTATCATTAAATAGTTCTATTTTTAGTGCTTACGTCAGGTATTTTCCTGTTTGTCCTGTTTGACGAGAATAAATGTATTCCAGTGACTGCACCATACTCTTGATACATTGGTCAGTGGTATCTTTATTGGTTTGTGGCATTTCTCTTTAACTGTATCACCAAGTTGACCATAATAACCTAGTAAAGATAATGAATTCAACCAAACATTAAATCTTAGCAATATGATCAATTTGTGATAGATATTAATGTCTATTTTTATACTTTTGACATGGAATAGAAGAATGAATGAATGAATGAATGAATGAATGAATGAATGAATGAATGAATGAATGAATGAATGAATGAATAAATGAATGAAGGAAAAATGAATGAATAAACGAAAAGCCGATGAGTGAATGAATGGATGGATGAATGGATGGATTGATGAATGAATAGATGGATGGATGGATGGATAAATTAATTAATAAATGAATAAACAAATGAACTAATTAATGAATGGATGAATGAATGAAGGAATGAATGGATGAAGGAGTAAAGGAATGAATGAATAAAGGAATGAATAAATACATCAATGGATGTAATAAAAGGAAAAATTAATCAATTAATGAGTGTATTGATGGAAAGAAATAATGAATAAATATATGAGGGAATGAATGAATTAAAAATGGAAAACGAAAATAAAAGAGGAAGAAAGTACAAAATGTTCGATTTGGAGTTACAATTATTATAGTAGACTTGAGTCAGAATAAATATTTCAAAATAGAGATTAATTTTGATTAATTTTGACATTGTTATTTTTCAAATTAAATTATAAGACAAATGTGTACTCACCCCAGCCCCATGTCCATACTTCACCACAAGCTGAGTAAACATAAAACAAAATGAATAGAAAAACAGATAAATAAGAAATTGAATGACTAGAAAAAAAGACAAATAAGAAATTGGATGAATAGAAAAACAGATAAATAAGAAATTGAATGAATAAGATATTGAATAAGAAAGAACAAGATATTGAATGAATAAGAAATAGACTGAATAAGAAAAAGAATGAATAAGAAAAAGAATGAATAAGAAATTGAATGAATAAGAAAAAGAATGAATAAGAAAAAGAATGAATAAGAAATTGAATGAATAAGAAATAGAATGAATAAGAAATAGAATGAATAAGAAATAGAATGAATAAGAAATAGAATGAATAAGAAATAGAATGAATAAGAAATAGAATGAATAAGAAAAAGAATGAATAAGAAATAAAATGAATAAGAAATAGAATGAATAAGAAATAGAATGAATAAGAAAAAGAATGAATAAGAAATAGAACGAATAAGAAATTGAATGAACAAGAAATTGAATGAATAAGAAATGGAATAAGAAATAGAATGAATAAGAAATAGAATGAATAAGAAATAGAATGAATAAGAAATAGAACGAATAAGAAATTGAATGAATAAGAAATAGAATGAATAAGAAAAAGAATGAATAAGAAATTGAATGAATAAGAAATAGAATAAGAAATAGAATGAATAAGAAGTAGAATGAATTAAAAATAGAATGAATAAGAAATAGAACGAATAAGAAATTGAATGAACAAGAAATTGAATGAATAAGAAATAGAATAAGAAATAGAATGAATAAGAAGTAGAATGAATAAGAAATAGAATGAATAAGAACTAGAACGAATAAGAAATAGAATGAATAAGAAAAAGAATGAATAAGAAAAAGAATGAATAAGAGATGGAATAAGAAATTGAATGAATAAGAAATAGAATGAATAAAAAATAGAATGAACAAGAACAAGAATGAATAAGAAATGGAATAAATAAGAAATGGAATAAGAAATAGAATGGACAAGAAATTGAATGAATAAGATATTTAATAGACAAGAAATTGAATGAACATGAAATTGAATGAATAAAACGTGAGAAATGAATGAGAACAATTGGATTTAAACAACTACAATATCATATCATATGCAATGAAGCATCCAATAGCAACTACATTTTATTCATTCCCTAAATTGTCTCTTAATTTGAAAAGTAAATGAATAGATGGATGAGAGAATAAACAAATCAGGGGACCAAGTAAACAAACAAACAAAAAAGTAAACAGGTAAATGAATACCTGAGCAAAATGAATGAACATTCAAATGATCTAAAACATAAATCTAACACATGAATGAATATAAAAATGAAGTCTTGAGCAAATGAATAATTCAAAAACTTAGCAAATGTGTAAAAGAAATGAATATAAATGAGAAAATGCACAAATAAATGAATGAATGCACAAATAAATGAATGAATGCACAAATAAACAACCTAGCAAATGACAAAAGGCTTACAGGGTTCATGCTGATGTCAGTAAACAAAATCTAAGGAGTTTTCAAGGAGTTTTTAAGGACCAAAAAGTAAACACTTTTTGCGACAACTTTGATGGTGTATATATGGCTGATGCATTCTTGGACGGTCTTTCCCATTACCCCTCAATAGATGCAGGGATGCCTGTTGGATAATTCCTTTGCGATTTTAATTAATCTTGTTGAAATTATTTTATGAAAATGATGTACAATACTAGAATTTTTACTAAACTTTAATTTGTAATTTTTACTCTACTTTAGCTAGAATTAAGGAGTTTTTGCTGATTTTCTAAAATTCAAGGGTTTTTCAAGTGCCCTTCAAAACGTAAATCAAATCTAAGGAGTTTTCAAGGAGTTTAAGGAGTAGCACAAACCATGGGCTTACTTACATGTTACTGCTGCAGTATGTCTTGTGCCGCAGCTGATATCAATAACCATAATATCATCATTGTTGTCAAACATCACAGGAACTGGTACAGCTTGAACTTGAACATCATCATGATTGACACCAACTTGGCCATCTTTGTTCCATCCCCAACAATATACATCTCCAGAACCTGTTCAAATGATAGAATTATTACTTGAAGATAAGGAAGTATTAAGATGGAAGGATCCTCTCCTTTTAAATATTTGATAAACATCCATTATAAAGTTCATTTTCAATAAAAAAAAAATAGACCCAATCAAGATATGGTGAACTCCTCTTGTACTAACTGGCTAGCCTCACACTTATTTCTGAACACAACATAGTTTTCACAAGTACATGTATGCAAGGCAGGTTGGTCAAGAATAGTATAATATTCTGCCCTATGTATTGATATTAATGAGGTATGGGATATCCACTCTGGCCTGGGATCAGTCAAAGGTAACTCAGATTAGAGTGGGATATGTTAATTGAATTGATCCCGCTTGCTCGATGGTTGGGTGGGTGGGTCATAATCTCTCACTCATCCCGTCAATTTGTATGAAGTGGTACTGAGGCCCGGGATTTATGCTTCCCTTTAAATATAAACCTCATTTACATATTCTTAATTCCCTAGGGCATTTATTATCATATTCAAATGACTTTTAATAGTTATTGAAATTGATTGCCAGATCTTGATTTGGTGTATTGAGCCAAAAGCCCACAGTTTTTGAAAAACACATTTCTCAAGATCAAGCAGCTGATTGTATGCTAATGGCCGACAAGCCTCACTCTGACTCATGGTGCTTTTGTTTCATCAAGTCAAAGTGAGGCTTGCTAGGCATTTGAATATGATTTGCTGCTTTGTGAGAAAGGTATTTTGAACTTTGAAGTAATATATTTATACAATATGAGCAGCAGATCTGTATGCAATATACAATGACAAGTCAAAAATGAGTCCAAAGTAAATTCTTTCATATTTTACTAAAATTGTCAAGATACTCATCAAGTGAGTCTGGCCGAGAAAATCCAAGTTGAAACTTATGCAAATCAGAACGAAATCTGTATGAGATTTACAGAACTCGTCACGGATGTGCTTTCTTTTGTAAAATTCTCATCAATTATTCATGAATTTTATAAATGGATATATTGATTACTTACTACTTCTAGCTGCCGAATGCCAGCCACCAGAGGCTATTTGAGAGATGTGAATACCATCCAAGGCTTCTATCAGTATTGGATCACACTGACTTTCAAGGGTACCACTACCAAGCTGTCCACGGCTGAATGGATGAATGAATGAATGAAAGAATAAATAAATAGATTTATAAATAAATAAATAGATAAAATTATGAATGAACAAGGGTATAAACGGATGAATGAATGAATGGGTGGATGTGTAAATGAATGGATGCATAAATGAATGAATGAGTAAATGGATGAATGGATGAATGAGTAAATGGATGAATGAGTAAATGGATGAATGAATGAATGAGTAAATGGATGAATTGGATGAATGAATATGATAAATGAATAAATTAATGGATGGATGAATGAATGAATGGATAAAGTAATGGATGGGTGGTAGGGGGTGGCTATATGAATGAATGAATAAATGAAACTCTTACCTTCCACCTCCTAAGCTAAAAACTTTCCCAGTCAAAGTCAAAAGTACAACATGCTCTTTTCCACAACTAACTGACTGAACTTGATGACCAAAGACAATTCTATGTACTTTGAAAGTTGTATCATCCTTTTCTTCATCTTTTTCTTTGTCTAAGATAGATGGTGGGCTGACTTTTCCAAAACAACCATCACCTTTGGCAAGATATCAAATATGAATCTACAGTCAACACTCTATTTAAAGTATACACCCATTTCAAAAAATGTTGTCAGAAGGAGATCTGAATCTGCAATCTGAGACCAAAATGAATTCTGGGGTACGGCAGTTTTTCTCATTAAAAATTAGTTTGCATGCACTTTCTGGCTTCGAATATGGCGATGGTAAATATAAATCTGAAGGTGCTAAGCGCAAAAAAAAAAAAAACAGGGCCAATTCATTTTGGTCTCAGATTGCAGATTCAGCTCTCCTTCTGACGTTTTTTGAAATAGATGTACATTGAAACAGCTTATTGTTGTTATGCAGACTAGAGACCACTACTAAGGGTGGCATGGGTGGCCTAGCAGTGAGAGCTCTGGCCTTTGACCACTGTAACCTGGGTTTGATTCCTGGCTCGGGAGACAAGTCAATAGAGTTTATTTGATGTGTTGTTCTCTCTTCATGCCACAAGGGTTTTTCTCCAGGTTATCCGGTTTTCCTCCCTCCTCAAAAATCAACATGTGAGAAGTGATGTGTGCTAAAATATTTAACGTAGGGGTAGTGAGTGTGTCAATACTTAAACATTAGCCACTGGCTAGGGAGATTCAGTAGCAACTCCCTGTATTTCGACGTAAAAATAATGATCATTTATTTAATCAATATTGATATTGTGAGGATAAACAGATAATATTTATAACATAATGTCAGACTTACTGGTAGTAAAAACAGTATACAAATCTCCACAACTAACTTCAGAAATGTCCTCATCTGTCTTAACTTCAACTGCGGCAGATTCTTGACACAAATAATCACTCCATGACAGCAACTTCCCTGCCTTAGTAACCACCATAACATTATCATTGATACATGCAATGTCTTTTACGTCTTGACCAGGAAGCAAGTTGTCAATTCTTCCTGGTTGAGATGTTCCTGGAGTACATCCCATAACACTAACTGTACCATCCCCTATAAGTAACAAATGTGATTAATGAAGAAATATGTCTTATTTTCTTGGCGCATCTTGCTGATTTTTTTTTTTTCATTCTTTCTTTCTTTCCTTTTTCTGTGTTTAGGTTTGGATTTTCTGGGGGGCAGGGGGTCCACATGGATAATAATGTTTTAATATCGGAATGTTTTCACATGACCCCGAGATGTAGGCTTGGAGTTGGTCGACATAATTTTTTAGCAAACATTATAGTAAAGTTTTATCCACACCTCCTCTGAACTATAAGATTAAGTACATTCGAATACTCCCTTAACAACTCTTAATACTCACCATAAAGTATAAAAGTACTTGCAAGGCAACATTCTACCTTGACAACTCTTTCAAGACTCCCTTGTCGAGCAGGGGCCGTAGCGAACTCCAACTGGACTGGAACATCGATAGCGTCCATTTCCTTGCTCGAAACCTGCCTAAAACCATTATAACCACATGCATAAAGCTTTAAACATGAAGAACTATCACTACCAACTTTAGAATTGTCTTTTGAAGCGCTCATTTATGTTTTAAAGAAAGATTTAGCGCATTTTCCCGCCAAGTTTTCAAAGAAAATCTCCAAAATGTCGTCGTCTTCGTGTTGTGTAACCAGGCCTTGAAATTATTGGCTTGGTTACCCAGGATCACCATGGATGAAAAGACGCCTGACCGTATGTTGTTTAGAGTGATCACTATAGAAAATGCTAATCACTTTATTTGCATTTCTGAAGCATTCTTTATCGTAATATTATTCAGCTCTCGACTCTTTAACAACAGTATTTTCATCCTCGGTGGTTATATCAATGCTAGCAACTTTGTAAACAAGAAATTTGAAGGCGATTTGAGGAAAAAGTTGAACGAGCAAGCGACCTGGATCAATTTTAAACTTACAACCGTCATTTTTCAGTGAGATTTTCGCCAAAGATTTCGGATGGTTTCGCTGATTCAAGCGAGGTTTAGTAAGTCACGAAGATGAGTTTCTTATCTAAAAAGACCGCAATGAAGCAATCGTCGATCTTCGACAGCGAGAATAAACAACGACCAGGGCTCTCCTCAAAAAGAGTGTCATTTGGCTCGACTGTTTTGACCGACTCTGATGAAGAGAATTCACTTGGAAGACATAATAGAAGACCTGTAAAGACGAAAGAAGATGATGATGACTTATTGAGTATGTTTAAGAACGAATTGGATGATAGTGATGATGATAACGATATAATGATAGGAACGGCAAAAAAGGGTAGGTTTAAGCTTATAAGTTTAGTTTCGATCTTCGTAATAACTTTTTTTTATCAAAATATTTATGTTGCACTTGTAGTGTTTGCACACCATGCAATAAAACATAGTGTGTATTTCATTGTTTTTCAAACAATTTATGATAAAAGTCAAATGTGCTAATTGTAATATTAAATATGTAGCAATGAAATGGATATCCTAGACAGTGCACATTGTCAATATTACAAATCAAAAAAAGTTTATAAACACGAGCAGAAACAAGTAGAATGTAGAAGTCAAACAAACATTGTTTATATGGAGCAAATTATTTTCCTATGTTGTAAATTGTATTTGAAAAGTATTTTTGAAAAAAGGATAAATATTTTGGATACAGTATTTGAAACTTTTCTTCTTCAGAATTCATGGGGTATTGATCATTACCTTGGAATGGTTTAGTCATATATTAGTTAATAGAGTGTCTAGTTTTGTACACTGTTCAATTCATTAAGTCTAATAGTAGTTAAATGTTTGTCATCAGATAAACCAAATCCAAAGCCAAGACACAAATCTGAAGCCAAGCCACATGAAGACAAAAATGACTTATTTTTACATACCGGTACAGATGATTTAGAAGATACTATCAACCCTAAAAGAAAACCACAGCGCCCACCTAGGGTGACTAGAACAGGGGAGTCAGAGGACATAGAATTGGACAGTCATGAAGTAACCAAGCCTAAAGTCTATCCAAGACAACATGTTACATCAAAGGAAAGACCTTGGTCTGCAACACAAAGAAAGTCTAAAATTGAAGATAAACCAAACAAAGAAATAAAATCTCAAATAAGTTTAGATGATAGCGATGATGATATAGTAGTTAGTACAAGTAAGAATACAATTGAGAAAAAGAAAAATAGTAAAGAACTTGGATTTGATTGGTTGGGAAAGAATGAATCCAGCCAATCAGAGAAGGACTCCAAAAAGGAAGTATCAATTGTAGAGAGCATCTTTGGTTCTTCTTCAAAACAGAAAAAGCAAAATTCAGTGGATGAAGAAGAAGTAAAAGAAGCCACTGATAGAAGAATAAAAACTGAAAACAAGGACAGTTTAGTTAAAGGTAAATCCACATTGATTAAGAATAATTCTAAATCATCAGATGATGAGGAAGATTCAAGGATTAAACACAAATCAAAGACAGTCACCAAAGAACGAAAACTACTTGCTGATGATGACAAGAAAGAGAAAAGTGACCTTTACAATGTTTTAGATAGTAAGTCGAAAAGACAGAAAGAGAAAGCTTCAAAACTATTGTTAGATGACAGTGATGATGATGATGATGATGATGTGCAAAAGAGGAGAGTTCCAACAAAGCAATCAATGAAAGATGCTGAAAGTAAAAATATGCACAAGGGCAGAGTACCAGCTCCTCAGCCAAGAAAACATCTGCACAATGCACCACTTGAAACTAAAAATAGAATCAAAAAGGATCGTTATGACTTGGATAGTGATGATGAAGATGGGAAAGACATTGTACATGCCCCAGTACCAAGAATGAGAAGAGATCATCCACAGAATAATACCTCTAAACCAGTAGCTCAGTCCAAACTTCATTATTTAGATAAAGATGATGATCATCATGATGATGATGATGATAGTGATGAAGATGAATTCAAACGATTTCAAAAATCAAGACAAAAGGCACTTGGAATGGATGCAAGTGATGGTAAAATGAAATCAGATAAAACAGCAGGATGGTCTTCATTGGATGACAGTGAAGATGATGATGAGAAAGTAGGCAAAAAGATCAGTCTTCCTAATAAAGCAAGACCAGTAAGTGCCAAAAGACACTATAAAACAAACAACAAAGAAGCTTCACCTACACCATCACCAAGGTCACCTAGACCGAAACCCCGGCATATTTCTGAAAGTATGACACCTGATAGGAATCAAAATGGGAGATTGTTTGAAAAGGATTCTAAATTCACTACACAAGATGTTAACCAGAATCTTACCAGAGGTAATAGTAGAGATAAAAAGGAAAGAGAATCAGCACTTCAAGGTAGAACAACACCACAGAGGCCAAGGAGCAGCCAAAGAAGACAGAATGGCTGGTCCAGAGATGATGAAGACATTACTCATACATTTGAGGAGCATGTTCCAGATGCAGGCAATTTAGTTGGCAGACCAACAGAAGCTGATAGAATGCATATAAGAGGTATTAACGTCATTTAGTTAAATTGGGTAAGGGCTTTCTGTAGTTATATTTGGTGCAGGTTAGTGTGTGTAGTGTGGAGAGACGAGACTTCTGTTTGAACACCTTATCCGAAAAGACACAGTCTAACAATTTGCAGATAGAATAACAAAGTCAACTTTCTCCTGAATTATTTTACAGTGCAGACACTCCAACCGGGACCACTTTAGATGAATTGATAATCAACCAATGATATTGCAGCTTTCAGTTCAAGAATGTTATGAGTGTGAGAACACTATAATTTGATTGGCTTATGCTGTTATCAGTTCAATCTCTGTCTGGTTTAAAAGTTTTTTGATTGGACGGTTTTGTCTAAGTGGTCCTGGTTGGAGTGTCCGCACTGTAAGACCCTGTCAGAGTGTTGGTCCAGTGTGGGCACGGCCTCCTGCATGCAAATCCAATGCTCTACCAATTGTGCTAACCGGGATGTCAACAGTAATATACCATTTGTTCTTTTTTCAATGCTTCTAGGAATTGGGAAGTAACCCCTTATTTGCAAAATTTGTTATTTAAATTACACACATAATTCAATTATTGTTTATATAATTTTTGTGTAGATCATAGACGACCTCAGTCAGCTGTTACACCCAAAAAAGGACCAATGAAGGCTCAACATAGGATAGAAGAAATGACAAATTCACCACAGCTTAGACAAACCCTCTCAGGTAATCAGTATGAAAATGACGATGACTGGAGATTTACACCTCAGCGCTCTATTGGGAAACAAAGGTCTTCGTCTCTCACCAATCTACACCAAACTGGTCAGCCTGAGTACCTGGATTATGACAGCGATGATAGTGGGAGAAGAAACAGTCTTGATACTCAAACTATACGGCAGACAGTCTATGATAACTGGCTGTCCAGGAAGAATGTTACCATCAAAAAGGAATTGTCCAAGAAAGCCTTGCAGAAAAAGAAGGAAGAGGACTTGGCCAGGGAACAGCAGGAAAAGAAGAGAAGTGTAAGTTACTGTTAGTAATAACTAGAATCATTATATAGTATTTTATTGTTGTTGGTATTAAAGAAAACAATTTGTATTATCACTGCTTAGCTAGAGTAGAAATATTTTATTTCCATCTACATAATGTGCTTGACATGATTGAGGTAACTTTGACAAGTATTTGGAAAGACAATTCAAATAACATTTGTTCAAGATAACTTACAGTAATAATAAATCTTTATTGGGTAAACAGATAAATCAGGGCTTTCTTCCAATCTGACCCATTAAAGAATATTTACATATTAATATATAGAAAGACAGGCGTGACAAAATTAACAGTCAAGCCTTCAATAACTTTCTATGGACCAATCACTGGCTATTGTTTTTCACATTTGACATTAAATGCAGTCTTCTCCAATCTGACATGATTATCATTTCTTTCTTTAGGCTGAGCTTGCTTTTAAATCATGGAGTAAAACCAAGAAAGGACCATTGAAGGAACAGCAAGCTCAGATCAAAGCAAAAAAGAAACAGGAGAGAGACAAAGAGCTAGAAAAAGAACTCAAGAAGAAAGATGCTGTCAAATTCTTTGAATCATGGAAGAGTAAAAAAGATGAAATCATCAAGGGAACACACAAAGAGAAGAAGAAAGCAGAAATGGAGAAAAAGAAGAAGGAAGATGAGGAGAAGATGGACAAGACCATCTCATCCACGAAGTGTTTTGAAAACTGGTAATTGTTGTTTGGTGTTTTGTTTGTTTGTTTTACGAGACAGTGTGATATATTAGCCACTAATTAGAGTTATCTAACAGATGACCCTCTGGTTAGTGGTTATAGTCAAAAGTAACACTGATATGCACAGGGCTTACTCTCAACAAATAGTGGTGTGGACTCATTTACCTTTTGCGGTGTGATGATAAGTGCTGATAAGGGTGTTGATGATGGTGGTACGTGCTGATGGGGTTGGTAATGAGGGTTGTTGTGGTGCTAATGAGGGTGGTGGTGCTGTTGAGGGTAGTGCTGATAAGGGTGTTGATGATGGTTGTGCTGATAGGGGTGGTGATGATCGTTGTGGTGATGATGATGGTGGTGGTGATAATTGTGTTTGTGAGGCTTAACTGTTTGTTTCACAGGAAATCTAAGAAAGATGACGTCCTGAAAAAACAATACAAAGAAAAGAAAAAGAAAGAAAATCTAGAAGAAACTACAAAACAAGATGACGAGTACACCAAGACAATAAAAAATGCTGATGAGTATCAAAAATGGTTTGAACGTAAAGGGAAGCCAAAGAAAAATCTACCACCACCTACACTGACTCAAAGGTACATGACTTGTACAGTTAATGTGAGAAAGTATAGGAACTCAAGGGGGAGAGGAAGGGAGAAACACGGCTCAAAAGACATCAAAATAGACTGGGAGAAATAACATTACTGGAAAAATTGGGGAAAGAAATGTCAAAAAATGAAATGGGGGAAATGGGAGAGAAAGGCAACCTTGTTCCCAGGGCCTTTTCACATTGTATGTAACCTCACAGAAAAATGCCCTAGGATCGAGGTTGGAGAGAAATGCTGTGAACAATTGGGAAAGGATATTTTATTTGAATGTATTAAAGTTGTCCTTCAGTAGCATTGTGTGTAATTATAAGAGTAGATTTAAGGCCATATACTACTGTTTTTTATTTAAATCTTGAGCTTTCGTCAGGTACCGACTAAAGCTAAAGATTTAAATAAAAAACAGTAGTATATGGCCTTAAATCTACTCTTATTTGAATGTATGTCCCTCTTTCTTCATTCAATGTGCTATACACTGAATTCATTAAATATATTGAGCAATTTGAATACCTATTAAATGATGTTTTCCCTAGTGAATATCTATTTATGATTATTCTGTCCAGAGCATGGGTACCAGGCAGTAGACACACTGCAGACTGCATACCAGGAAAAGTTCAGCCAGTCATTCTCCCACCATCATCAAACAGAGCACGTACCATGTCAGGGACATTCAAAACTACTAAAAAGGTAAGACATTCTGAGAAAAAGCCAAGACAAAAAAAATATAGAAGCCTTGATAGAAGTCTTCTCATTATTGTGAAACCCCTCAATACTGGAGCATTACAAAAATGGAAATTTCATTAAACCACAACATGGGGCCTCAATACATTTTAATGTGAAAATTTGAGTTTCAGACTTTCACGTTGGTACTTTTATTTTATGTAGGTCTCGAAAACAGAATGAAATATTTTTGATAACGTCAATGCAAACCATCTATTCAAATGTTTAAAACTTAGCTATCTCAAACAAAAACTCACTTCTCTTTTTGATAACTATCTTTTATTTCAAATCCTCACCATCTGAAGGACTTAACTACAGTGGAACCCCGTTAATCTGGCCACCAAAGATGGTATAGCCCAAAGTGGCTGTATAAACGGGGTGGCCACATTAAGTGAGTAAATTTTGTAGAAAATGTATGGACATGAATTTTGTCGGGACCTAAAAAACTGGCCGCAATAACGGGCTGGCCGTATTAAGCGGTTGGCCATAAGGCTGGGTTCCACTGTACTTCCCAGTCAACTTAAAGCTACTATTAATATTATTTATTACAATTATAGTATTATGACTACTAAAACAGTGGGTGGATGTTTGCTACAACTAAAGTTTATGGACTAGAAAGAAGAATTATTCATCCAAGAAAAATAACAATAGGATTTTATGCAATGTAATTTTAATAGGCCATGTTTTTAAAAATAGAATTATTACATATTTTACTGAATCAACTGTCTTTGCCTCATGACTATTGTGAAGAAATAAGGATGTCATTTAATTTTTCAATGACCAGTCCATTTGCATTAAAGTGCCGCACTACCAAGAATACTTTGCCTACTTCCTTTGTAAACTCAAATAAAAATTATTGTGACATTTGCAAGGGAATAAATGATGAAGGAAAGTTTAATAATGTTAAAAAAAAGTTAATAATGATAAAGGAAAGTTGTAAAGCATTCTGTTGCTGGATGTAAAAATAATGATACCAAATGTTATGAAAATGGCTTTCTCAACTTTTGACAACAGTAACAACGACTGAATTTAATAATAAGAACTAAACATTTTATTGAATGAATTACAGAAATTATAACTATTGCAAAGTAGCAATTTGAAAATGATTTTATACATCAAACTATTTACATTGTAACTATCTATTATACTCAAATAAAATCATTTTGTAACATTATTTTCCATAATGTCTATCAATAAATCTTTTATCAATAAAAATCAATTTTAAATCTTGATGTATGTGTTGTGTTATATAGAGCGTGTTTCATCACTCTGGGTATTGACTTTGTCCCAGGTTAATGAAAGTCACACTAAACCATGCATACACCTACACAAGTTATGAACAAAACAAACTTTGGCTATATATACATGTACTGCATAGAAAACAAATAGAGTGAAGGCATTTAACCTGTGAAATAGAAATTTCTTGCTAAAGTGTAATAGTCAAATAGAAACAAGAAAACAATGGAATTAGAGACTGCTAAGGTGTATTAGTCTAATATCTATTTCATGAGTTAAATGACTTCACTCTACTATAATATCACTGAAATAAGATTAAGAGTTTGTATTTAGTGGTCATTAGTCACTAGAGCAGATTTAGTGTTAGAGTGCAAATAATAATCCCGTGAAATAGTTAGCTGACTATGTAGCTCAATTTTATGCTAATTCTATTGTTTTCTATTGTTTAATTAGCACTATTTAGTACTAATTAGTACTATTTGGTTTCACGGGTATATTATTTGCACTCTATTCTAAATAGTTAGACAATATTGTTTCACATATTTTTCACATGCACTCTACTTATCAAGTCGGTTCAGATTTGATTATGTATGAAAAAAGTGCCACAGCATTGCAAAATGCACTGAGCCCTTTAATGTTTAATTGTATACAGCTAAGTCAAAAACGTTGACTACTGATTAGTGCATTTCAAGACAAAAGGGCAATGTGGGTCTCATTGATTTGAAATAAAAAATAAATGTACAGCGATATTACTCCCCACAACTAGCTTGTATATTGTTTTGGATTGAATGCACTAAGAATAAAATAACTTTAAATCTGTACTTTCCCATTTAAAATTATCTGTACTTATGCAATTTGTGTTGATGTGTGCTTAACACACAGATCAACCAATCAGACCATATTATTTCTGAAGTGAACTTCTCTGATTGGTTGATCTGTGTGTTTAGCACACATCAACAAAATTGGCATAAGTACAGATTTAAATGGGAAAGTACAGATTTAAATGGGAACCTGTTATCACTAGTCCAGAGCTGGATCCAATTTTTCGCAACAAAGATTTTTTTATGCGTGCGGTCTTATTCTACTATTAGGAGAGTTGCTGCCTTCTATCGATATTTGATAAAATATTACCATGCGCGCATCTGACCTCTTTCCATCAAAAATAAAATTGGGTCCAACTCTAGACTTATAAAATCACATGCTTCATCTTTGTAAATATTCAGAGAATTTATCATGCCATTTCTTCCTTGTTTTCCTCCTTATCACTTGTATTATCAGCATTACTTAATGGCATAGGACTTGTCACCCTACTGCCTTCAGGACTTGATGAGTTATCAGAAGCATTGTCATTGTCATGTCATTTCTTCTTGGTTTTCCTCCTTATCACTTGTATTATCAGCATTACTTAATGGCATAGGACTTGCTACCCTACTGCCTTCAGGACTTGATGAGTTATCTGAAGCATTGTCATCGTCATGGTTTGTAATTATGGTTGATTCTTCTAATGACTGTACATTGAAATCTGAGCTGTTTACTTCAAAGTAATCTGAAAGCTTTATCTGTTGTTAGGAAACAAAAGAATGACTTTAGATCTTCATCATAATCATCATCATTAGTGTGGTAATCATCTTTAACATCATCACAAACAACAATACTGTTAACCATTACCACCATAATCATCATTCCTAACATTCCCTCAAGTCCCAACAAGACAGCACACTGAGTGCGGTGGTCGGTCCAAGCCAACGTATCTCACTTTATTGACAAATTGCTTGAATATACATGGTATATATGACATAATGAAATTGTAACTAGTACTAGAAAAAACTTAAGAACTGCACGTATTAGACATGTTTGGTTCGAATCTTGGACCACAATGGTCGAATAATACATTTCACAACTTACATAACAAACTCCTAATTAGCATAAACTGCAATTTGCATATTAGGCCCAGGGCCTTTCGTCCATTTAGGAAATTATTTCCCTTACAGAGAAATACATTTATATTACTATATGTATTCATCGGCGGCACTGACCTTTTTATCATCATCTGAAATCACCTCATCATAATCATCATCATTGTTATCACCACCGCCAGCACACCATCATCCATGATTATCACTACCATCATTATCATCATCACTATCATCACCACCATCATCATTATCACTTTCATTATTATAACACCATTATCATATAACCATCATCATATTTATCACCATAAGTATTACTATTATCACAATCACCACCATTACCATCATTGTTGTCATCATCATCACCATAATCATCACAATCATCATGTTCATCACTATCAGTATTACTATCAAAA
This sequence comes from Metridium senile, assembly GCA_949775045.1. Taxonomy (NCBI): domain Eukaryota; kingdom Metazoa; phylum Cnidaria; class Anthozoa; order Actiniaria; family Metridiidae; genus Metridium; species Metridium senile. Next base: position 6,488,085 of record OX459107.1, read on the forward strand.
TCACCACCATTTCCATCATTGTCATCATCATCATCATCACCATAATCATCATCATCGCCATTATCATATCACAATAATAATAATATATATAATATCATAATAATAATATAATAATTATAATAATATATATATAAATATTATTAGCAAATATAATATTAATAATTTTAAACCTTTTCAATAGTGTATTTTTACAGTAATTCTTGTTAAGCCTAGTATTCAGTTTGTTACATTCGTTAGTATTTTTTGCAATTTATATTTCACATTTATATTTTTATTATATATATTTTTACGTAGGAGTAGGATATTCAATTGGGGCGTAAGCTCTGTTTCCTACTCCCGTCACATCTATATATCCTTTTTATTTTTGTATTAATAGTATTCTTATTGTAATTGTAGTAGTGTGACAAATAAACTACGGTAAACGAAACGAAACGAAACAATCATCATGTTTATAACCATCAGTATTACTATTATCAAAATCACCACCATTTCCATCATTGTCATCATTATCATCACCATTATCATCATTATGGGAGGTTCAGCCGCTTACCTCTTTAGGTGGTTTTATGGTATCCAGTAGACAAGTTATTTTATGGATGGTTCTGACCAACATATCTTTGACTTTAGACCTGTCCAAATACTTTGCTCTTGGGTCTTTGATCTCACCATTCAAATTATTCAGTTTATTGACCAACATCTTTAGTTTGATCTGTCATAAGACAACATAATTATGCACAAAAGTTAGATTTGTTGACATTTTTTGCACAAACTTGTATCAAGTTAATGTCAATTTACATGAGAATAAATCAGACAATTGTCACAAAAGGATACTGAGGATACTCTCTTTATGATTGTCTGAAATATAGTAAAAATTAAAGGAATATGTTTGAACACATTATACATGTACATATTCAATAAAAGACAGAAGACCTTAAGCAGAGGTCAAACAGCTACATGTATGATAGTTGATGATAGTTGAAGGCATCTCAACTATCATCAACTATCATCTACTATCATTCGTGCGGTCAAACGGCAAAAACTATCATGTGAAATTTGAGCATGTTCAAACTCTATGATAGTCCATGATAGTCGATGATAGTGCATGATAGTTGGTGGTCAAACAGTTGGAACTATCATCAACTATCATTGCCGTTTGACTGGGGCTTTAGGCTACAGATGCTCATAACCAGGAGAGGTGGAGATTGTAGCTCTGCAAGGATACTATGCAGCATCAAACCCACATTTGGTTGAAATGTGATGTAAAATGGACATATTGATGAATAAAATCATGTCACATTTGTATCTCACAAGTAGCGAAAAAGATCCTGGTGAAAGTAATTTCCTTTCCTTTTTTTATTTATTTCTCTTTTACCAATCATCTACAGGACTGTTATATATCTTTGTGTTTTAATTCAATTAAGCATGTTTGTATTAGTTTAATACATACCCTTTCAGATGATGGATATTCCTCTGCACCAACAGCTAGGTCAATTAGGAATATTATGGTGTGAAGAAGATGATTGTTACAGTTAGGAATGGTCTTAGGTTTGATGGCTTCAACAATTATGGATAGTTCATTCAACTATGATAGAAAATAAAATGAATTAGTACTTACCCTACACTTACAGTGGCCCTAAAAATAATACCATATTTTGAAAATCCATTCCTTGCACAGTTTTGGATAGGACACTATAAAATAACTACTTGAAATTAAGTATTTTGATTCAGGTTGAGGCACATGCTTTATGAAAGCACACAGCATGCGTGTTTGCATGTTGATCAATTTGTATTTTATAAAAGAAATAGAAAACTTGCTTTTTGTGCTGTATGCAGTTATAAAGCACTTGGGGATTTTCAGAACACTTGAGAAGTGTTGAGAAGTACTTGATATGCAAATGATATGACTTGGAAGGATTTTATTGCTTTTTTTCAAATGCAACTTTTGTAGATTAAAGATTATATTCTAGAAAATCACCTAGATGACGTCACATAGAAAGAATAAGTTTTCAAAATATGATTCTAATTATTAGGGGCACTTTAAATATATTGCAACACAATCAACCACATAAATCAATTTGTGATGATACATTGCCAGTTCAAACACGCTAAAAAGTTACTCTCTGGAAATCAACAATTTCAGCACACAGTTCTCTAAAGTGCAAACCACTGTAAAACATGTACCTCAAATTTGTTTGTCTTGCATAAGCTCTGCAATGCTTCAGTCCTTTCCTTGATGTCAATGATTTCATTACCAGATGTTAATTCTTTGACAAAGAATTTGACTAGCACTACACTTGTTAATTGCCGTAGTTTAGTCCCCCTTGGTGAAGGAGGTAGGACTTGCATGACATGCAAGAGGTTTGTGTGGTTGGTACTGGTCAGCACAAGCAACGATGGTAATGATTTGATCTGGAAATAATAGAAAATGTTTGTGTTAACATTGACCATGATAATGATGACAGCACAGATGATGCTGATGTCAATCAATACTGTCATCATTATCACTACCATTATGAATTTTATAATCATAACAGTCATACATTGTAATCATAAACATTACCAAAAGCAAATTCGCAGTAATCATTTCCATCATCATCATCATCATCACAGCAATCATCATTATCATAATTTCAATCATAATTATTGGCATTGTGAACATCATGACAATCATCATCATGATAACTGCAACCACCATAACCATCATCATCATTTGGACATCATCATCATCATCAATGATCATTACAAGCAGCATCATGACCATCAATACTGCCATCATCATCATAACTACTACCATTATAACCATCATCACAGGGCTCAAAATAGCTGCCTGCCAATGGCCAAATGCCAGCCAAAGTTAAGCTTTGGCAGGCAAAAATAGTTATGAACTCCCAAATAGAAAATAAAATTGCATTGCAAAATTTACTGGAAATCATCTTTCAATGTTTTTTATCTGGAAGTGGCAGGCCATTTTTTTTTCCTTTCTCAAGCCCTGTCATCAGTACATTATCATTATTGCCATAATCATTACACACAGCATCATAACCATCATTACTGCCATCACACGATGGTCAGAATGATAGAATTTACTCCAACTGGGTCCACAGCTTTGTGTAACTTTGTGTAAAATTCTCTAAATGTAACCAAATTTGGCATGAAGATAGTTTGAGGCAATCTGCATTTAATGGTATTGATGTCTCACTTGTGATGGACAGGATGACGTCATAACTGACGTATGAATTTGGCGCCAAAGCTTAGAATTTTGAAATTGATTTCACAAAGTAACTGAAAATGTTCTATTCTCAAAACGATGCATTTTAATGAAAATCCCACCTAAATCCGATTAATGGTTCAAAAGTTATCACTAATTAAAAAAACTCAAATTTCCCGCCAAAAGTGAAAGAATGTAACAAAATGACCATATATGGTCAAAATTAAGGGTATTTATACAGCTTTCCCCCTAAACATAGTCAGATGGAAACAAAGTGAATAATGCATTAAAACAAATTTGTAGTTTTTTTGATTTTGGAAATTGTTTGTCACGTGGTGTATTACGTCATGAGGTACATAATGACGTCATATGTATAAAGCAATGACGTAATACACCACGTGACAAAAAATTTTCAAAATCAAAAAAACTACAAATTTGTTTTAATGCATTATTCACTTTGTTTCCATCTGACTATGTTTAGGGGATAAGCTGTATAAATACCCTTAATTTTGACCATATATGGTCATTTGGCGGGAAATTTGAGTTTCTTTAATTAGTGATAACTTTTGAACCATTCATCGGATTTAGGTGAGATTTTCATTAAAATGCATAGTTTTGAGCATAGAACATTTTCAGTTACTTTGTGAAATCAATTTCAAAATTCTAAGCTTTGGCGCCAAATTCATAGGTCCGTAATGACGTCATCCTGTCAATCACAAGTGAGACACCAATACCATTGTATGCAGATTGCCTCAAACTATCTTCATGCCAAATTTGGTTACATTTAGATAATTTTACACAAAGCTGTGGACCCATCGGGAGTAAAATATACCATCTCTGACCATCGTGTCATCTATTCTACTTATCAGTAGTCATAGAAACACCAAGCTCACCTGTTCCTCCCACTGTGCTATTCCAAAGCAGTTCAATATTTCAGATATACATATCTCCAGGTCAAACAAAACTTCTTGTAGTCTTAAATCAAGAGATAACCTACACATTATAACTAGTAATATTGGTAGATCGTTCTCCATATAATCACCGTAGTGAACTGCATGGGAGACTAACTGGACAAGTTGACGAAAAATTAAACAAAGCTGAGGCTTGCATGTTTTGCTTGAATCTTTGGAGTCACTTTCCATGCTTGTGTCTGTATCGTTATGAGGAAGAATATCAGCTAGATTTGAGCCTTTTGGACTTAGTGTTTCTACTGTAGCACCATAATGCTGTAGGATGTTAATGATGTTGGCTATACTTGGCACCCAGTTGGAAATGCCACGGATTCCTTTAGGAATACCATTATGATCCTGGAAAACAAGCAAATATGTTTTGTTTACAAAGTAAAGTAATCAAGATTTTCAATATTTTCACATGTGTTATTAGTTTATTAAAAACAAACAATTACTGCAGTTTTCATTTTTCTGCAAACTCAGACATTCAAACGGCTAGTTGTGAAATATGTTTTGGCTGCTGTCAATCAAAAACATAAAAGATACCAAGTAGTTAGCAGCAGCCAAAAATGTACTGCACAACTAGCTGTTGGATTGCCTGCATAAGCAGAAAGCCGACAATCACAATAAATAAGCAAACAATCAAGCAAGACAACAAAGAAACAATCAAAAATTCTCAACAAAACATTTACCTACATTGATTATGTCATGATATATGTATATCCCTACACCATAATAACTGGCTTATAGCCAGTTTAGAGTTTATGTATTCTAGATACATCCTTTTAAGAAACTTTGTCACCCATGAGGTAAAAAGCCAACAAGCTTGTAGCACAGGTGACTATGGGTAACCTTTCAGTTACTAGAATGCAAGGGTTTCATGGTCACATCGCCACACATGTCATGTGTTATTAAGAAAAGAATAATTGAATCAATTAGACAACAAGAAAGGCATGCCAAATGCACATTTATGATCTGAACTTATCCAGAATCCTTTACACTACTAGCTTGTAAGCATTTCATGGAAAATAGTATATATTCTATAATAAATATACTAGTACCTGGTAACCTGCTCTTAACAAAGCCCACAGTGTCTTAAAGCAATGATTACTAAGATACACATCAGGGTAGGTACACATGATTTTAAAAACCCATTCAGCTAACGGAGCAGGGCATGGTCTCTTGAGGTAATACTGCATGAACCAACCACCACACATCACTTCTTTTACTTCACTAGATTTGCTTGAGATGAGATGACGTACAAACTTATCGTCGTCTGATGGATGGGGGATGTTTAGATATGGTATTTCTTTCTCCTAAAGATATATAAGGATTATCAGGAATGTCATTGTAATACTGATCATACTCAGCTTTTAGGATGGATTAAAGGATGGATGGATGGTAGGATGGATGGATGAGTGAGTGAAAGAATAAATAAACTAATTAACGAACTAATGAGTGGATGAATTGACAAATAAAGAAATAAATGAATACATGGATGGATGAATGAATAGATAAATAAATTTATAAATGGACAGATGAATGCAAACATGAATGGAGTAATGAATAAATGCACAAATAGATAAACAAATGAATAAATGAATGGGTAAATGAATGGAATAGGATGGGTGGATAGATGGGTGGATAGATGGGTGGATGCATGCATGCATGCATAAATGAAAGGAGAAATGGATGGATAGACAGGCAGATGGATGGATGGAAGAATTATTGAATGCATAAATGAATGAAAAAATGAATGGATAAATGAATGCATGAGATACCCAACCCATTGAAATCCACCTACCAAAGTACAGTTGTGAAGGTCAGGGAAAATGTCTTCACCCACAAGCTCTTCTGAGAAGTTACTGACTCTGACTAAATGCTTTGATACTTCTTTAGGGAATTTACACTGACTGAGGTCTTTTCCATCTGATAGCAAAACAACACAAACAGTCTTAATACACAAGTCAAAATCATAATTATGAGTATTGTATTGGCATAATTATCAAGATACTGATATTATAGTCATTACTTATGAAATGTAAAGAATACTTAGCACGTTCAGAGCTTCATAATCAAAATGCATTATGTTATTCAGTATGTGGAAACTAGCATGTAAACTAATATAGGCTGTGTTAGTGTTTGATATAAACGTTATTTAGTATATTATCATATTTATCATTATCATATCTAAGGAGGGCCGCAAGTTCATTAGTGTGTACACTATTAAGTGATACCCTCATTAAATTGTTTATTTATTTATGATCATCATCATCACAGCAATCATTATCATCATCATAATCAACATCATCTTCCTTATAGACATTGCCACAATCATCATTACCATCATAACTATCATACAACAATCATGATAATCATCATTATGACTACTACCATCTTCATTATCATGAACATCATCACAACTGAACAATAAGTCCTCATTGCTGTTACCATCACAACCCCTGTCTGTATCATCATTACCATCACAACCATAAGAACAAAAACTATCATGATCCTCATTGCTGTTACCATCACAACCCCTGTCTGTATCATCAGCACCATCACAACCATAAGAACAAAAACTATCATGATCCTCATTGCTGTTACCATCACAACCCCTGTCTGTATCATCAGCACCATCACAACCATAAGAACAAAAACTATCATGATTATATTGCTCTTACCATCGCGTTCTGTGTCTGTATCGTCCTCACTGAGAACACTAGTCATTGTTTTCACTCCTCCTTTTTGAATCCCAGCATCTAAATCAGCCGTCATCTGGGATAACTTAGCATTGTTTACCTCCTTTTTCTTGCTCTTGTTCACCATCTTTTGCAGAGAAAACTTATAATTCCTAGTTCCCATCTCTTTCTTCATATCTCTTGCTGGTTTTACAGGAGAACACAGTGGACTTGCACCACTGGGAGTTGTAAGCTTTTCTGGTGTGCATAAAACTTTCTCAAACTTCAATTTATTTTCATATAGGAATGATGGAGGTGTAAGAAATTCATCGTCGGAATCTGAATCACTTTTGCTGTAGTTTCCTTGCCAATTCTGAGAATCGCAAACAGTTCCGTGAGAGTTTTCCACTGGTATTGGAAGTTTATCAGATTCCTGTAAGTGTTCGACATTGTTTTGGTCGTCTGAAATATCATGATCTATTGAGTTTTCTGGATACTTGACTATTTTTGAAAGTTTATCAGATACTTCACTGAGGTGATGTTTGATGGGACTTCCACTGTCCTCTGATAATAACAAGTCATCTTCATCATCAGCAAGGTTACCTTCAGTGTTTCTGTCAAGAAGACTCCCTTCGCTACTATAACCCAACATGTCATCATCTATCAATAGCCTTTCAACAGACTGTTTATCCATTTGATTACTTTTTGACAAACCTTTGCAATCTTCCTGTAAATCGGAGACTTGATTGTTGGAATAATCTTGATTATCCATGACAGATGATTTAGTCAAATCGTTATCAGTTTCTTCATTACTGCAATGACTATCATCAAGTTCTATATTTGAATCTTGCTCTGATTTGCTGCATACTTCTCTTTTATTGTCCACTGAGTAAGTTTGTCCTTGAAGTTTACTATCTATTCTATCATCAAAGGTTTCTTCATTAGGCAAGTTAAGATCAAAAGAGTTTATACTGCTTGCAGAGACAATGTCATTTGAATCATTACTATTATCAGTTTCCACTACATCTTCTTTTGAATCCACATGTAAATCATGACCTTCTGAATGCTCTGTATTTGATGGTTGTCTTACATCTTCATTATCATCACTGCTTGTTGTATTTTGAGAGGAACAGCTCGACCCCAAATCTTCACAATTAGTTGGAGGATGGGAAACACGATTATTGTTCATATTTTCTTCTTTCTTATCATCATCAATCCCAGTTTTTTTATGTACCAATCCCTTCTTGGTGAGAATTTCCCGTAACTTTGTTAGTTTCTGTAGAACTGGGTTGACTTGTGAAACATAAACAGGTGGATTGTCTTTCAGTCTGGCAGCATCATGAACATCTAAACGGATCAAAATATATTGATTGTCTACATTGTCAAGAATATCCAAAATAGAGGGATTTCATGGCAGACATGTTTGTGGGCAAGTACAAAAGAAAGCTTTTGAATGACAAAGGATTTCAGTTCCCTCAAGAGAAAAGCTCCATTGTTTTGAACACAAACATGGCTGCCATGAAATCCCTCTATTATAAAACAAACAGCAATTTCCATAGCATTCTGAGAGACGTTTTGTTATTTGATTTTAAAATAAAAAGATTTTTACCATAACTTGTAAATTTCTCGTGCACTGATTGGCTGAGAGCCATTGTCGATTACAGTCCAGACCTGCTTGTGCTCACGACATCCGTGCGTGAGCGGATAAAACGGTTTTCTTCAAACTTTTTTTAGTTCGCTGCGCTCGTGTTCCCACTTGAGTTTTGATCATTTGTGATGTAATTTTGATTGTCGATTACAGTACAGACCCATAGAAAACTGACTTCGATTTATTAAATTCATAACAATAATCAAATAACTCGCTTTATTTTGAGTGAACACAAGTCGCATACATGCCAACCTTGAGCAAGTTCAAATCAGGAGAAATGGAAAAAAATTGTAAAGTAGGGCTCGCGATAGCCAAACATTTGTTTTGCTCTGTGAAATGCCGAACCAAAAAAAACAATCTCTGCTCAATCGTAAGCCCCCAACAACCATTGTATAAGCAATATTCACTGTTTTACAGTCCAAACCACAAGATTTCAGACTTTTCCTTCAAAAAAACGGTGATTTCAAGTCAAAAATCTTGAGACACCCAGTGAAACTTGGTATGTATGAAGTCGCCACAAGTCACAACTTATGTTCTTGTTTGATTTAAGCTTGAATGGTACCAACTACTTGATCAAAGCTTGGAACTTTTTTTGCAGAGCTATCACCCCTCCCCTATCAGGTATTTGAGGTTTACTATTATACATACCTTGTCTTTCTGAAGTTTTAAAGAATTTTGATATAATTTGACATCTGCAATGTAAAAATATACGTTATTAATGATATATTTGAGCTTGAAATAGAAACAATGAATATAAAACAAAGTATCATTACAATAATTATATAGTTTTGACTGTTTTGAGTTGTACGCTGGAAAGATTCAAATTTGCCGGCAAAAATGAAGAATAATTTTTGACAAGATCAACTGGTATTGCATACAAAGTAATACATGTTATTATATAAGTAAGGAATGTTATATCAGTATCAATATATTTTTAACGAATAGTGTTTATTCAAAGGCTGAGCAGTCACACACATGCACTCATTCATTAATCATGAACTGTAAACAAGCTCAATTCTTCGCCAATTTTACAGCAATGCAACTTACCCTTTCTTTGAAGAGCTCGATGAATGCTTTCGTTTCATAATTCTTGAAAATCATAGCTCAAATTCGTCAATTTTTAGGACTATTTGAAGGAAAAATCCATGTTTTGATGTTTGCCCAGGTTTGTGCTAAACGCGCGAAAATGACTCTATAATATGCGCACGCGCTGAAAGATACACCGCTGTCTATAAAGTACAGTGTGTTCATAAACAAAGATGGCGACCACTTTTGGATGGAAAAAGAAAATTCCTCACGATTTATCACGCAAAAGACCTTCTGCTTTTACTGACAACGAAGAACAAGACGACGCTACATCAGAGAAACCTACAGAGCAAAGCTTGCTGCCAATGGTTAAGCGATTGCATAGCGCAGGTGATAATAAAACAGCAAGTAAGCGATTGAGAGAAGAGGGAGCTGCACTTGCACAGAAAGAACGGTTAGCTGGGAATTTGTATTTCCTATTTTTCATAATTATTATTATTATTGTCTTTTTTTAATAAGTTTATCTCTTATAATACGTAATAAATCGTTTTGCAATCTCATTTTTTCCCCCTAATATTAATTTCCAATACAAATGTAAACATATTTTGTTTGTTTTAAAATAGTTTATTTTTATATTAATTCATAATGTCATGATCATGGTTTTCTCCTCATCTTTTAATATCGTCATCATTATCATCATCATCATCATCCACAGGGCCGGATCGAAGGGGTGTCCCTTGCACTACAATTACCTCTATTTTATTTAAGACATTTAGGGACCCAACAGCCCCTAACTCCACAAGAGCCCTTCACTTCCAGTTAGAACACCCCTGGACAAATTTCTAGATCCACCCTGATCCTTGTGCATGATTATGATTGTCACCAACATTTGTTATCACTTTAATTTATGTCAGATTTTCTGAGGCTGTAAAGAAATGGAATGAGGCTCTTATTCTTACTCCAGATGATGAAAAACTTCATGAGATGAAATCACAGGTATGAATGCTATAGAAATTCTGTAAATTTGATTGTTTGGGCTTCCTGTGTATTGTGAAGGATAAGCCCTTGAGGTTTCACTTTAATCTCCAAGACGCGTTATGATTTGATCATATTTATATAATATTATGTTTCTATTGTTTAGATATTTTTACAGCTGGATAAAACATTTGATGCAATAAAATGTGCAGAGAAGGCTGCAGAACTCAAACCAACTTGGCCGGCTGCATATCAGGCATTAGGTCGTGCACAGTTGAAGTTTGGAGAATTTGACTTGGTAAGTATATTCAACAATAATGAAATTGTCTAGTCATCTCTTTGTGCAGCAAAGTCTTGAATCGAAATATGGCGACCAATTTGAATAACAATAATATTGTTTTTGACTCACTAGCCTCTCATTCATGTGAAAACTCCATTGTATTCCATCATGAACACGAGGCTAGTCAGTCCAGAACAACAGCAGGTTGCCATATTTCGATTCAGTCTATATTTATGTTTTTTATGCATGTTATGTTGAATTTGGAGGTGAATATGTAAGATATAAAATATTTAGTTTAATTTGTTTTAGGCTGTGAAAAGCTTCTCCAAGGCTGTGCATTTGCAGCCAAATGATTCAGAGGTAACAAAATTAATGAGGAAAAAAAATGAAAAATCAAACACATGTTTAGAGGCATTACATTTTATGTTATAGCTTAAATGATTGTGTATTCTCTTTCAGCTATGGAAAGAAGACCTATTATGGTCTGTTGGTATAAGAGAAAAGGCAGAAGAACACGATAGACAGCTGGAGTTAGAAATTTAAAACTCATGAAGAAAAACACCAACCTCCCTGCAGGGAACACCTCTTCCAATAATATTAACAGATGCAGGTCCACCAATCATTAGTCTCACAAGCAGAGTTGTCACATAAGGCTTTCATCATCACAAATGTCAGCATCCATTTGTGGGTTGCTTGACAACACTAAAAAACGCTGTGGGGTAGACTAGCCATTCATGATTGCAATGGAAATTCTTAGTACACAACTTCAGACAGCAGGCTGGTTTAGGAGTAATTTCAGTCACTATTATTATTAATAAACTGTTTATGTAGGCTCAATTAGGATTTGTAAGTTATTAATATTCTAAGTTTTGAGTTGTGGCCCTCAAAGCTTTTGAGTCAATGTGACTGTAATTTAATAAGCATTAAGAACATAGAAAGGAAAATTGTACCAGGTACAAAAATAATTGTTATCTGTCACGGTATATGTCTGTATGGTTGTAAATAAAGCTGTAAATACAATATACACATTATTTAATAATAAAACTCTTTATTCACAAAACATTTTACAAAATGTTTGTCAGAGAATACTGGTATTTAATTTGTCAAGTAAATTCGACACATTTTCTGCAAATTCTTTCCCCTCTGGCCCAGTCCCTGCAAGATTAAGCTCTGCCAACATGTCATGGGGAGGTCTGGGTGCAGCTGGACAGTATGTATTATTAAGTACAAGCCATACTATATCAGGGTCAACTTGAATGAACATCTCAAATGCTGCAACTGAAGCCTACAAAAATACAAAAGATATGTTATTGATTGAGTTAGGACTATTAATAGCTCTTTAATTTTATACCGGTTTACAGTGCGAATCACTAAACCGTGGTCACCCAGAAATATTTTAGAAATCGTTTATATATTTGTTCGTTGAACAACTCACAAACAACTCTAACTACAAAAAGTTTATGATACTACATATCAGCCAAACTTCTTGTGAGTTTTTCAACGAACAATAAATGATTTCTAAAATATTTCTGGGTGACCATGGTTTAATGATCTACCCTGTATCATCAGATTATGATTGGTTGAGGCATGCAATTTAAGGAGCACACAGCAGACGCGTTTGCACGTTGATCAATTTGTATTTTGTAAAAGAAATAGAAAACTTGCTTCCTGTGCTGTATGAAGTTATAAAGCACTTGGAGATTGTCAGAACACTCAGGTTTGAGCTTTGTGTCGTGCTTCTCTTAATTTATTACTTACTCTTGTGTTCTGACAACCCCCCATGCTTTATAACTGTACACAACACACATGCATTGTCTCTTCCTTTATATAATAAGTAAATCTACATAGATTGTGCACAATAACATCACTTTTCTGACTCTCAAGAAGTGTTGAGAAGCACTATGCTTCGTGTCGTGCTTTCTTGTGTTCTGCCAACCCTGTGTGCTGTATAACTGTACACAATAAATAATAGGTAAACCTAGATAGATAACATTGAAACTACTTATTGTTTGTCTTATCTGACATGTTCTTACTTTCTGGAAGCCAACTGGTTGTCTGCTGCTCAAATACAAACAACACATACAGGCCACACCATAAAGATGTTGTTCTCTGACATCCAACTGTTTGCACAATCTTCCAAGACCTTCAAGAGCAGCAAGTTGTAGCTTATAAGCCTGTGATTGTGTGTAGATTGGACCTGCCTTTAGGCTCACATCTGCTTGTTTCTTTAGGAGGATCTGGAGTTTTGGTAAGACTTCTTTTAGGACACGCCTTTTCATGAAGTCACCAGAGCACTCTGCCATTGATGCAATCACATGGATTGCCTTAGCAATAACAACCTTTAATGGATAATATATTGATAATTAAAAATATGTTTAAACATCATGATTACACAAGCGCATCGACAAAAAACAGACCCATATACTACTCATACACCGAGCCATATATTACCCATACAGCAAAAATCATTGCATCATGATTTTTACATTTAGGGAGTTTATGGGAAGTGGGTAGGTGTATATAAATGTGGTTAAGGTAGAGCGAGGATACTTATAAATGATTTATATTATTATATTTTTCATTTGATTATTTAATTTATTTAAGTTTTGCAGGACCCTTAAAATACTTATGTGACATCGGCTTTCTTGAATAAAGATTGATTGTCATTATGATTAGCAAGTTGTAATTTTCAATTTGATTAAGGTAGTACCGGATACTTGGATTTCTTCAATGAATTTTTTTATAAATCCTGTCATTTATAGATCATTGTTAGGCAAGTCAAAAAACGTGAAAAAAAATTGGGGTCACCGTATTGGTTATAGAGTTATAAGATATAGTAAAAGTAGGTTTTTGCAATAATTTGCGGTGACTGGCTCAAAAGTACCTATTCAAAGCAGTCAAGAGAATGCGAATGTATTCTGCTAGGAAAAGCATAATATTATATCAAACGATAGATCTAAGGGTTATCTAACATTTCCTGTCATAAAAATCATTGAATCATTTCCAAATATGGGTATAAGTGAGCCATAGAAGCACAATTATACGCCAATTACGCACACTACATGTGTATAGAGTTGTACCATTTGTAAAATTTCAGAAAATCCAATCAATGAATATTTTATTTTTTATTCTAAATCGTAAGAGTAGTAAATGCAATCTTGAATAAAAAGAAAAAAAATGGGGGTCCCCGTACTAATAGGCGAGTAATAAGCGACCAAATCCATTTTTTTGTTAAAAAACACGGCAACGGTCCGCGCGGGACTGGGTTCTAGTACTTTAAACATCGGCTTGAAACTTGTCAAATTATCCTTGTCATCTCCAGAAACCCTAAAACCTATTTTGTATTAGTTTTACGACTAAAGATGTCAAAATCATATTTTATCTATTCATTTTTACAAAGTTGTAAATTTGTTGTTTTGAGACAAAACAGCGACCTTGTCAGGTAGTGAAAATCTGAGCATGTTTCGAAAAATGTCCCATTTTACCTCCAAAGTTGCATGAAATGACATAATACTTTCTTAAGTTATAGATAAGGATTCAAATTAAAATATTATTTAGATAAATTTTCAAAAAAACGCAAATAAATGATGGAAAACGAGATGCGCGAAATGGATGCGCAGTAGCAAGTATCCGGTACTACCTTAAGGGTTTTTCTGATCCATCAATCCGTTTTGAGACGTTTATATCAAATAAACCAATGACTTTACAAGTTATTATAAGTAACCTTCAAACTGATTGATGGATTGGAAAAAACAAATTCACAATAAGCTCTAGGCATAATGCAACAATTTTCGCTGTAAGAATGAAATTCTGGGAAATCTATTAAGTAAATTATCTATTAATTATATGATCAATTAATTACGTGATATTGTGGAATTTTCAAATTTTTGGCACTGTATTTAGGGGTCCCCATGCCCCCATCTTTAAATATATCTAATAAGTACCTGGTCTTTATCATTCAGTCTATTAACTAAAGGTGACCACAATCTATGTACCATAGGGAGCAAGTCATTCTCTCTTTCTTTTAGAGACAGAACACCATAATAGACAGTGTCCAAAACTAGAATACGAAGCACTGGGGAGTTGCTTGAAAGAAAATGGATACACTTCTCAAGTACCTAGAAAGAATAACATTTACATGTAAATAACATTTTCAAACAGAAACAGTAATATATATATTGAAAAAGGCAGTTGATTGAATATTACATTAATTCATTAATTGTTTAATCATTCCATTATTTTCAATAACTCATCAATTCATTTAGGTTTTTATTTATTCATTTACTTAATATTCACTCATTATTAATAAATTCTATCATTGCAGTTTTCATTTATCTATTCATTCATTAATTTATTCTCTCATAAATTAATTTATTTACTCTATCACTCATATATTCTAACATTCATTCATTCATTCACATTGTATCCATTCATTTACTCTACTATTTATTCATTAATTCCTTCATTTACCCTATCACTTATGTATTCCTTTATTCCCAAAATTGTCAAATCATATTTCATTCTATGTACCTCTGTAGAATATTTGACATGCAAAGGGACTTCAGGTTTCTCATCTGGTTTGTACAAATCATCATCATCATCATCTACATCATTTCCCTCCATCTTTACATCATCTAGATCCTCATTCTCCACCTCACCAAGAGCAATCCTTTTACTTTTGATATAGTCCTGGACAAACTTGACTGCTTTTTGAGGAAAATCCTCTTTTAAGTCATGCTGGTGGATATTTTGCAGTTTCTAGAAAAAAGATGAATATGATAATGATGACAATTATTAATATTATTTGATAATTTTATGATGATAATGACATTGAATGATAATGATAACATATGTCAGTTGTCAATGATTAAAACAATGACAATGATGGTGATGACAGTAATGATATTTATGAGGATAATTGGAAATTTTGTCAATAACGATAAAAATAATGATGATGATGATGACAATAATTATACTATAATACTCAGTCTGATATGATGACAACAATCAGTAACAATGACGCTACTTTAAGTGCCAATGACAAGAAAATGATGATAAGGATGATGTTGGTAATGATGGTGATGATGATGATGATGATAACAATAGTGATGTTGATCATGATGGTGATATTGATGATGATAATGATAATGAATCATATTGATGAAGGTTGCCATCATTACAATAATGTATGTTCAATTACTATACAGTTCTTGCTTAACTAACCTGATCTGGCTCCTCTTTTCCAGTAAACCACTGATGGAGTGAGTACACTAAAGCATGGAGCACCTTCACCAATGAATGTATCAATTGATCTGGATACAAATCCATTACATTGAAGACATCATTGATAGTATCCTCAATGATAGTCAAGATACCTTTATTACTGTACTGCAACATAACCTTAAGAACACGCGGAGCTTGCTCATTAATAAACACATACTTGAGATCCAGTGCAATCGAGTTAACAAGATAATCAGCATTGTACATGATCAGATCTTCCACTGATGAATACCCACAATTCTTACTGATCATCACAAGAGTCCCATAAGCTGATCTACTGACGGCAGCGTTACCATCACCCAGTTTCGCCAGTACAAGGTACAATGTATCAATAAGAAGCGGGTTAAAACTATGTCCAAGTGAACGAGCAAAGGTTCCTACTCCCTCCAAGAGAAGACAAGTTAGTTGGATGTTGCTGTTCAGGTTCTGGTATGCGATGGCTGAGTGAAGGGCATGGGTTTTGGTTGATGAGCCATGATGAGAAGTAGATGTTGGTAAATTCCAGGTTTTTTCTGATGTATATGAGGACAATAGAAGTTTAACTGCACACATTAATTCTTGGTTACCATCTATAAAAACAATAAAAATAATAGCTTAAAAACTGCTAAAAGATAGGTACATTTGTATGTCATAATCATATTCATCTACATCATCACCTTCAAAAACCTCAACAACATCATCAATTAATGGCAACATTATTAAAAAAATATATGTAATATTTTTCTTCAAAAACATTGTCATCATCATCATCTTTATCTACTTGATCATCATCTCCAACATCAACATCATTATTATCACTAACTTCATTATCACCATCATTTTCATCATCATAATCGTCAACATCATGATCATCATAATTTAATATAGTTGCCATTATCATTATAATTTCATTATTCATTATATTTATTTTATTGATTTCATATTTTAATACCTAAATTAGAATTCCCCTTCATTGTGGCGTTCCCTCCTCTACTGGCAAATCCAACAACAATTTCATTCATGATGTAAACAGCTTGTTTCCGATGTACTTTAGACTCATGAAACAAGTCTAGAAAGTAATCAACCAACAGTGGCAAATCACCATGGTAACCCAGTAATTGACAGCTACGAGTGATAGCTGCTTGTATTTTGTCGCCTGTGAAGTGTTTGAAGCGATATCTTGGGTACTGGCTTGCTATTATTGTATCAGTGTCAACAGATATTGGATTTTGTCCCTGTGTGTCTGATAGGATGACAGCTGATTCATGTTTGTCTGGTGTTCTTTCTTCAACAATGCCAACATCTGAAGTATCTAGTTCTAGAATCTTTGATCAAAGAAAACAAGTTAAAGGTTCAAAATTTAATAATGACTTCATTTGGAATTCCAACAGCAGTATCACCATCGTTATAGAAATACCTGCCACATCATTGATATTATCATCATGATAATATCCATCACCATCTTTACCACAAGTTGTTATCATCACTATTATCATCACTGTTACCATTTTTGATTTCATGATCATCATCACTATCAATCATCATCATCAATCATCACCATCATGATAATTACCATTATCATTCATCATCATCATCATTGCCATTTTTGATATCATCATCATTCGCATATTGCTATTATCATCATCATCATCACCAGTCGTCATCAACATTACTATTAAATTATTGGATCTTTCATCATCACTATCATAATACCTGCACTAACGCCAGTGACAGCCTTTTTAAATGTGATGAAGATGAGAGAATTGTAGCCATCCTGTCACTGAGGAGAGTCATGTAGCCATTCAACAGGTTCAATGCTCTTTCTTTGTTAATATCATCAGCTGTTCTCATCAGCCTTGGAAGAGCTGTTAGTTGACAGTGAAGGTTTTCTTCCAGTATGGCATTGAATGATGCTTTTCCTGGTATATCAACATGTGAATAATAAGATAGTTTATTATCCAACTAGTCATAGACGAGTAAAAATATCGCAGGAGTAGGACTGGAACGAGTGATATTTTTACTCGTCTATCTAGCCCTGAAGTAAAACAATATTTTGCATTATAAAATAACAAAAACCTTTTGATTGGATAATAAATAACTTATTAAACAGTTTGATGTGTAATATAGCTGGATATTTTACTCGTTAACTTGCATTTTGACTCGCCCGGGGCTCGTCAAAATACAGTGTTTCACTCGTAAAAAATCCAGCCATATTACACATCAAACTGTCTAATAAGATATATATACATGGTTGATCAAGTGACTGGCTGAATCAATGGATGGATATTATGAGAAAATATGGTTGAATGAATAAATGAATGAATGAATAAATAAAAGGATGGATGATTGAATGATTGAATGATTGGATGAATTGTTGAATGAATAAATGAATGAATTATTGAATGAATGATTGAATGAATGAATGATTGCTTGAATGAATAAATGATTGAATGAATAAATAAAGGGATGATTGAATTATTGAATGAATTAAAAAAATAAATTGATAGTGGATGAATGAATAAATTAATAGATAGATGAATGAATGGCAGGTAGGTTAATTGAATGATTAACTCACTAGTTGCCTTAATTAATGTCAGAGAACCAAAATGTCATGTCTATAATACTGTGATATAAAGACATAGACAGAAAGGTTGACTAAATAACAAACAAAACAAAAAATACACCATTTCATTGCTGTTTACCATTTTTATCTTGACTCCTTGCTAACAAATCCAAAACAGCTTTGCTCCTAATAGAGACTTGACTGTATTCATCTTCAAGTGCACCAACAAGAACATCAACAAGCAAAGAAATACAACATGACATGGACTCTGTACAATTTACAAGCAAACTCTGACAGAAGTTCACCAATGATAGGCGTACTTTCCAATTTGAGTGACAAGATGCTGTAGATGTCAGCTTTTCAATCAACACTTTCAATTTCAAGCCTGTGCTTTTGAACCATTCATTGGTTTTGCAGACTTTCAAATCTTTAGGTTTAGATAATTCATCATTTGATTGAACAGGTTTATTGTCAGTATCCCCATTACTTTTATTTTCATTTCTATCGTGAGTTTGCATCTTTACCAGTGAGGATATCGCTGTCATGATGTCATCATCATCATCCAAATCATCAGGCAGACAGCTGTCATTCATCACCATGGAAACCACAGCACCCCAGATATCTATTGCCATGGTTACTATCACATGACCTTGTGTAGAGTCACCACTGACTACTCCTGAAAGTGCCATTGAGATTCCTGGTAAGAATGATGACATTGCGTCAGACGCACTGTTACAAATATTCACATACATGTCATGCTTGCTTTCCTCGAGACCATTGGTTAAGGTTTCATTCTCACTACTATTGTCATCATTCTCACAAAAAGAAATGATCCTTAGACATTTCAAAGCAGCAATTTTCAGTTCTCTAGATTTCTCATGTTTTACTACATCAGTCAGCAGAGAAATAGCATGGCCTAGTGAAGGCAAAAGCTTAGGCCTGTATAAAACACTACGAATCACAAGACCTGAGCTCTCCAGCAAGCAATTCAAACAGTTGATAATAGCGAGTTTGAGTTCTTCTGATATTTTAGCTACTTTCCCGGGATCCTTGTCGCTAAGCAAGACTGTCAACACATTAAACAAATCACTAAAAACATTTAACTTTTGTACTTTAGTTTTACGTATCACATCATCTATGCAGCTGACAGTATCTTGCTTTAGTTCGTTAGATAATCCAGCTCGTTGAAGTGTAAGTTGAAGAGGGAAAAGAACGTATTCTGTAAGTTTGACAAGATGGTTAGAGTCAACATGCTCAAGAGAATCGCGTAGTTCTTGAACGCACAGGCGAGTTGGCTGCTTGGAGAGCTTAACGCATGTTGGACGAATCCTTTTGAAAGTATCTTCAGGGTTTTCATTCATAGTTTTATGAATTTAAGCAAATATATACAAGAAAGTTGAAGAATCACATTTTGAGCACGTTGTCCGCCATCTTGATTTTACTCATTTGAGGGAGCCTGGAACTCAAATGTAATTTTCGCCACAGGAACCCCACACGCCACAGGAACCCCACACGCACAGGTGAGTTACTGTTTTGACTTTTTACTCGGGCTTCCGTGTACGGAAAAGCCCGAGTCTAAAAATGCAAACGGTTCTTTTTTTTCGTCGTGGTCCTCAAATTGGAGAATCAGGTCCCAGGCGTTCCTAGCAACAATGATATCATGTCTCATTTGAAGCCAGAGTGATCGCCCTGATGGCGTCTAGTTTGTATTTTTTTTCTGTTTTTAGTTTGTCGTTGTTGTTGCTTTTGTTGTTTTAAGAGAGTAGTGGTGGTAGCAGAAATACTAATACATTGTTTGTGAGAAATGTTTAATTTTTTGTGAAAAATGTTTAACTTTTTTTAATGAATAAATGAAAGTCCCCTTAGTCTATCAAAGAGGTTCATGTAAGCTAGTGAGCAGATATAAATAACAACTTTAAAATACATTAATTTAATGAGTTCAAATGTCTTTATTTACAGCTCCTATTAAATGGCCTAGACTATAATAAAGGAGCAGAATTAACTGGGAATTTGCTACTTTAATAATTAAAAAGAGAACCTGATCAATCAGTCAGATGGAAAAAATACAAAACAGTCATTTAGTATAACTCCACTTGTGTCCATTCCACCAAACAGAAATATTATTTGAGATGCTTTGTTCTTTTCATTTGAATCTGCACTTGGTTTTTCATCTGAAAGAAAAATGAATGAATGAATGAATGAGCATACAAACAAATGGATAAGTGAATTAACAAATGAATCAATGGATAAATGAATGAATGAATGAATGGATGGATAAATGGATAAATAAATGAATGAATGGATAAATGAATGAATGAATGAATGGATAAATGAATGAATAAATGAATGAATGGATAAATGAATCAATGGATAAATGAATCAATCAATGGATAAATGAATCAATCAATGGATAAATGAACGAATCAATGGATAAATGAATGAATGAATGGATAAATGAATGAATGGATAAATGAATGAATGGATAAATGAATGAATCAATGGATAAATGAATCAATGGATAAATGAATCAATCAATGGATAAATGAATCAATCAATGGATAAATGAATCAATGGATAAATGAATAAGTGAATGGATGGATGATTGAATGAATGAATAAATAAATGGATGGATAAATGAATGAATGAATTATAGATGGATGGATGAATAACTGAGAACATGTACAAAAAAACTAAATAAATAAATAAATAATCAAATAAACAATAAACAATGACAGGAGATGAGAGGAAATTAGACAACAGATCAGTTAAAAAAAGACAATTACCCAGAAGGTGTGTAAGGGACAGTGTACACATGGCATGGTCCAGACGAGGGTCAGGTGGTAGTGTATCCAGCTTTATCTTACTCCAGCACAACGTTTCTGTACAAAAGACAACAAAATTTCATTTCTCATAAAATGCCTAAAACCAGCTGTGAAGGGAAATAGACTTGAATCTTTTTTAGTATAATTGCAAAATGTGATGTAATTTTTGTTTAGAGTTCTTTGTATTGAAGGGCATTGTTTTATCCTAGTGGGGTTTCTAGTCTTTACTATTGTTTTATTATTTTCAGCTCTTTACTGATTGGTCGACCTTATTAGGTCGACCAATGAAAATCAAGATAACCATTCAAAGAAAGTTGTTAACTAAGTTTGAATTTTGACTTCCGGAAGAAGCTCCAACAGACTACGTTCCCAGTGGTATTTATTCTGGGAGCAAGAAAGGAGCGACAGAAGATTAGCCCGTGGTTCCTAAGGATGCGCGGTCCAAACCTTTGACATTTGTGAGACAAATGAATAACATTCTTCTTACCTGTATCAAGTTTGTAAAAGTCATCAAGTGCAGAACCTACACCACTCATCCCACCAAACATGTACAATGTATTATTAACAACAGTTCCTGCATGTGCTGTCCGTGCAACTGGTATATCTCCTGAAGGTGTTAGCTTATGCCAAGTAGAATCAGCTGTTGATAATTTAGCACATGTTCAATATCCCAATTATCAGACTGTGGCATCATTAGTGATTATTACTATTATTATTGTCAGTTCATCATTGGCTATCATTAGTAATCTCAATAATATGATTTATCCATCATAGTTGTCAATCATTGTCAGAAATCTAGAAATCAATCATTACCAGTATCAACAAATACCTAGTTTATAAGTCAATGAAATTGTTATTATTAATAATATTTTAAAAAACTCATTAATAATTCATGACCATTTTGTCCAATCCGATGCCCCTCTCTGGTCACGAGGAAAGCATTGTATATCGCATAATCTACGGCTGAAACGCGGAGGGATTTGAATGCGGCCCAGGGGAATGATGATGTACAATAGAAGAACAATGGAATGCAAATGAACATGAAGCATTATATAATGGCACATGTGTCATTATATAATGCTTCATGTCCATATTTCAGATATTACCCTTCCCCCCATCCCCCCATCTCTACTGACGAGTGAACATCAGACTTAGAAATAATTTACTTTTAGATTTTTGGCGAAAAAAAAACTTTGATCATGAGTGCCAATGCCAGGATTCGAACCGAGATCTTCTGCTTGGTTGTATCCGAGCTTTAAGCCATTATGCCACTGAGGCAATCGATGAAAAGTTTGCAACGAAAAGTCATCAAATTCATTAGCATTCAAGTTGGTAAGCATTCCTCTATTATTAGTGTAGATCAATTCCCAAATGCAAACAACCTTCCGTTTTCTTTTGTTTCATCGATATTGGACAAAATGGTCATGAATTACTAATGAGTTTTTTAAGCCGTTCAATAAACTCGCAGAACGTGTTTTATCAGGTTTAAAATCCCTTGGGCTTTGCCCTCGGGATTTTAAACCTGATAAAACACTCCTGCTCGTTTATTAAACTATACATAACTGCTATTATCATTATCATTATCATCATTAACATCATTATCATCATAATTATTACCACCAAATGTCATTATTATCATCATTATTATAAACATCATCATCATCACTATCAACAATGTCATCATCATCATCATCATTATCATCACCATCACCATAATAAACATCATTATCATCACCATCATAAACATCATTATCATCACCACCATCATCATTATCAACAATGTCGTCATCATCATCATTATCATCACCAAAATAAACATCATTATCATCACCATCATCATCATATCTGCCACCGTCAATGTTAATATATTATTAGCATAAATCTTACCTGTACTGAATCTATGTAAATCATTAAAGACGTTTGTACCAGCCATTCCTCCATGTAAATAGATATCTGTTCCTATAGTAACCATAAGGTGTCCATGCCTAGAGGATGGTTTGTCACCCTTTGTTTCTAATTGACTCCAGCTCTTTGTTACTGTAAAAAAAAATATTTTCTATTTTACATTTCAACTTAACAAATATGTTTAAGCTAATTTCAGTTCTAGGCTACACTTGGACATCAATACTAATTTTTACGTCTTTGCTGGGAATATGTAATATGGAAGCATTAACATCAAAACATCAGTAAATCTTGTTATATGCTGTAAAGTTTACCTAGTTGCTACTCCAATAATTGCTCAATAAGTTTAGAATTTGAATCTCATATCGAAACCATTTCAAATCCCATATTGGCATTCAATAATTAATTTCTACTGACCTGCATTAAAGACATACATCTCTTGATCCTGTACAGGATCTGCCCCTTTAAAACCACCACCAAATACATACAGGCTATCAGCAATAGATGCCATGCTATGACATGTACGAGTCGATGGTGATGTTCCGCTGACTTCAATGTTAGAACAGCTATTATGAGCTGCAAAACAATTGGATGTGTAAAATCAGCATAACCAATTACAGGGTGATGCACAACATCCTCGGGAACCCAGGGTTAATCGACTTCTGTCGCTTGTTTCTCGCTTCCAAAACATATACCCCTGGGAACGTAGTCTGTTGGAGCTTGTTCCGGAAGTCAAAATTCAGCTCTTTCCTAATTGGTCGACCTTATTAGGTCGACCAATGAAAATCAAGATAACCATTTAAAGAAAGTCGTTAAATAAGTTTGAATTTTGACTTCCGGAACAAGCTCCAACAGACTACGTTCCCAGGGGTATATGTTGTGGAAGCGAGAAACGAGCGACAGAAGAATATCCCTGGGTTCCCGAGGATGGATGCACAAAAGTATGACCACATTTAATGTATTTGTATACTTCTATGCACAGGAATTTGTACTTTAAACAGACACATTTGATGTGAAGTTGTCTGATTTTACCAAATAAGGCGTGTAAAAACTCGTTTCGCAGCATAAAGTCCATGCATAGAAGTATGCGAACATATTAAAAGTGGTTATACTTTTGCGCTTCGCGCTGTAATACATTAAATCAGTTAATCAATCAATTATTAAATCATGGAAACTTACCAACTGATTACAGATGAATAAAAATTTGCATTCCTCAACATGATCAATATTTTAATCAAATCAATCAATCAATCAATCATTCAGCCAAGTTACTGAGGTCAGAGACAAACATGGATTGCATTATATGCATGGAGAGCTATATACATGTACGGTAGTTTTATATATTATCACCTAAGCAAGTGAGGGAGACTTTGTGTTTGTTATCATTAAACTCAACTGAGATCTTGATGAGAACTCTTACTTCTAACATATTATATTCACCTGTATCTAGATCCTGGACATCATTTAAGTTGTCTGTTTTGGACGCTCCACCAAACACCACAACCCTTTCTGGATATGATGGTGGTATGAAAGACGAATGCTCATATCTGGGTAGTAGACCTTGGAAATTGGCGTTACTCCACTTTAAGGAATCTTATAATAATAATAATAATTGATTATTAATGATTGTCAAGATTAGTGATCATATCATCAATCATTATTTGTTTTCTTCATTGTCATCGATAATTGCAATCATTATCATCATCATCATATTTATAAAATCACAATCATCATCATATTAACATCCTCCCATCAAATCGCCTCGCAAATATAACCATGTTTTAATACATAAAATGTAATTAGATATTTAAGATGGCAAAAATCAAATAAATACCAAATACCAAAATCCTCATAGTCAAATCATCTTGATTGATCCCCATTATCATCATCATCACCATATTATCATCATCGTCGTCGTCGTCATTATCATCATCGTCATCAAGATCCAAAATATCAATAAAGTAAGTAATCAATAGTATCACAAAAATGTAATGTAACACCAAGGACCCATATTTGGTATCCAAGGAAGTCAAGGAAATGCGAAGTCCCAAAGGATTTGCATAATAACTTAACAATTCAAAACCTAATATCATTACATTAACCTTTCATAAACCTTAGCAACATACCTATATCTATACTATATACGTCACTAAATGCTCCATCAGGATTTGCTCCTCCGATAATCAATATTCTCCCTTTGTCGCCTTGGAGATCACCGTCACTTTTCCCGCCTAAAAACTCGCAAGTATGGCCGACTCTAGGGCTTGGTCCGTCCCCACCTGGAGAAATCACGCACCAGAGATTAGGTTTCAGCTCAGATAAAGACTCTACGATTGGATGGAGTTCCATGACATTTCAAAATATTTGGAAAACAAACTTCAAAATGGTCTCGTTAACTTGTTTTGAGTTTGTCATCAACCCAGTGAACAGAATCGGTCAGCGGGTTTCCACTGCCACAGGAAACCCGCGCTGTGAAAACGCCAATGTGTTTTATAATAATATCACTAATTTTGCCCAAATTAAACACTTTACCAATTTCAATAGCTGGAATTATTTTAATTATTTCATTCAGAGTTAAAGAATATTAAATTATTGTAATATTAAAATGGCCTGTTTTGGTTGTTGTTGGGTTGCCTGTGTTGCTCGTCCCAATCCCTCAGCCGAGTCAGTATTCCAAAATGGTGTCCAACGAGTTCATGTTTACAATATTTTATATACTGGTTTCTCTGTGTTTTATAGCTCCACCGAGGGAGTTTGTAAGTGCAGGGTTGACAGTACAGAATCTACTGTCGAGTTATCTTGGTAGCGAGGATATGGATTTCACGGGTTATCATTTAAAAAGGACGACAGCTACGGTAGTATTTCACTCGCTTCTACCACTCGGTAAGTTGATCTGTGACGTGGACATAATAAACATGTATTATGATAATTGGTGTGATTGCATTGCATTTAGAATTATAAGGATATGTTATAAGGACTTGAAAAATTACATGTATTTGCCTTTTGTGTCATATCTGTAAGTTTCTCTTGATGGTTGTGATGTTGTCAGATGATGATGATGATATAGTTTATTCAAATCATAGTTAGTATGTTCAAATGTTTATAGAAAACGTTTAAGTAATTAATATATAAAGAATATAAAGAATGAAAGGGCATTTTTTTAACTGTATATACTGAATTTATCAGAGCCAAAGGTTAGGATCTTTAGACCTGACAAAAACATACCTTATATCTCGAGTTCTTATATGGCTTATCAAACTCCAACTATATTACTTTGGTGTTTTTGTAAAAAAAAATAGAGAATTTATGAAGTTTTTCACAGAATATTGGGGTTAAATATTATGTAAAAATTTATCCAAGATACTTGTCACAGTTATTATTTCTTTTCACAATTTCTCATTAACTATTTCCCGACGTAGCTAATCGAACAGTTCGATAATCAAATTTAATCGAACGTAATCGAATTTAATCGATCGATTAAGTTCGATTTTGACAGGCAATCAGGCAAAATCGAACGGGAATTTTTTTGTGAGTATTCGATTTAATTCGATTACCGAACATAATCGAACATTTTTTAAATTAACTGTTTTAAAGCGTTTTAAGGTGGCTCGAGGTAGTTTTGAATGGCGCACACATCCCTTTTTGAATTCGCAATTACATGATCTTACCTTCGCCCCATGAATGTCAATTTTACACCAAATGACAGTCTTGGATGAAAGTTTTGAACGATATTTTAATTATGCTAATCAAAGTTTCCATAGCAACGATAAACAACTTGTTTGTAAAATGGTTTTACTTAAATATCTTTTGAATTTGAGCTGATTGCGAAAAACCAATAAATGTGCTGTAAACTACCCCGTTTAGCACATCAATTGGGAAAGTTAGAAGAAAAGTTATCTGTTCGATAATGAATAAATCACGAAAACATTTAAATGTGTATTTTGTTCGCGTGTAAATATAAGCGGTCAAAACATTTCATAGGATGCACAAATTATCATCTTAATACTGCAGAATGTTTCCTTGGACTTTCATTTAAACTCCCTGTGAACAGCTCTGGTTAATATGTAGGCAATGCAGAGATCAAGCTTTTTATTAAAATGACGTTTTGCTTGACGTTTTCACTCTTGCATAACTACGATCACAATTACCTATAACTCACAAAAGAACTAACGAAAATGAGTGATATCTTCGCAGTACAATTTTAAATATATAGTCAATAATATTGCAAAATTGTAGCCAAATCCATATGAAAGAACGCTTTTAAAAGTAGCGCCGAAGTTGAAGTACGAAAGTAGCGCCCGCCGAGTGAAAATTTACTGCATCGAGCGTGACATCGTGTGTTTATTTCAGTGGCTAATTAACATGCAGCGTACAGTGTCAAATTTAACCATACTGGCTCTTATACTTACAGTACAGATCGAATGTATAAACATTTTCCACGCTATACATGGCGTGAACCTCTAATGCAGCTATCATTATCATTATCATCATTATCATCATCATCACTTACTTCGCTCTATCTTGTGTAACTTTCTTCCAATGAATTCACTAATTTTGATTTTTTTCGCATGCAAATCTGCTCTGGGTCAGTTAAAGGATTGTAGTTTACGAATAACAAAAGAAAAGTAGTGTACACAAGTTACTCTCAATTAGGTACGCAAATATGTGCACGCTACGAAGCTACCAGCAGTTTTCGGAACAAGAAAGCGAGTATACTACACGCTAAAAAAACGTGTGTAGTTGCTACAATACATTTGAGCTGTACTGTAGTTCTCAGTTACTTGAATTGCCACTAAATATCAGTAACAGCTTGTGATAAATCATTTATCGAACGT
Source organism: Metridium senile (assembly GCA_949775045.1). Classification (NCBI taxonomy): domain Eukaryota; kingdom Metazoa; phylum Cnidaria; class Anthozoa; order Actiniaria; family Metridiidae; genus Metridium; species Metridium senile. The sequence goes on from OX459107.1 coordinate 6,516,234, forward strand.
TCAATTACTTTCAATTATGTCTGATTATGTTTGATTAAGCCAAAATAAAATTGTGAGTGTTCGATTTTGTCTGATTACCGAATTTAATCAAACTTAATCATATGATTAGTGTTCGATTACGTTCGATTAAGTTCGATTAATCGAACGCTCGACTTTGTCCTAATAGCTACGTCGGGCTATTTATAGATTGGATAATAAATATTACTTTGCCAACAAATGTTAAGGCATATCTAAATATCTATTTGCAGGTTATTATGTTGGCCTTGGATTGGTTTCATTATACAATGACTATGACAATGATCTATATATACTGGACCCTGCTAGGGCAGGACTTGCTGTTAACTGTTTTCTATTATTGTGTGTTGGCATGGCAGCCTGTGGGTTTGCTATAGCACGATACTGGTCATGGAATAACTGGTAAGTCTTATGAAAATACTGAAATACATGATTGTGCACACTTCAAAATCCATGAAACTTCTTAACGTGTTCTTTTTTTCCAGCAATACCTATACTGTACTTAAATCAAAAACCCTATTTGTGCATACCTGCCAAAATGTCCTAGCTACATGTATATGTACTCCTGATATTATGGATAACTACAGTGGTACCTCTATTAAGCTGTCACCCATTAAGCAGTTACCCTCTATTAGGAGGCCACAATAAAAAGTCCCAAATCTATTTCTATATTTATTCTATACCGCTATTAAGAAGCCACTTTGGAAAGTCCCGTGGGTGACCACTTAATAGAGGTACCACTGTATATTTGAAATAGCAGACATTTTTTTAAACGCTTGTATCCAAGAAGTCTTATCCATTGGTACATAAAAAAGTCAGTATGTTTTTTTTATTCCCAACCCCGAGTAGTGGCCTGATGGGAGTAAAAACACTGACTTTCCACATGTAAATTAGATGCAAATGTTCTATAATAACTATAACAACTATAACAAAAATCAAATGTCTTTTGTCATAGGAAAAATCATCCATTCTGTGCAGTACTTTCTAAACATGGTGGGCCATGGAGGGCAGTAGCTTCATCTATAAACATTGAATTCAGAAGAATCTCCAAGTTCACATTCATCATTGGGGGAACAAGCCTATACATTACAGACTCATGGATTATCAAATGTACAACATACAACGTCCATGTTGCACACAAGCCTGATGTACACATGACAATCATTGCTACAGAGGACCATGATTTTTCTCATGAGAGTAGCATAGCAGTGCAGTACTTAAACATCCAAGTTTCAAGCATAAACCCAGCAGTAAAGCCTTTTGTTATAAGACTAGTGTCTACAGATTATGGTGAACTAAGAGAGAAGATACAAGCTCCTATTAGAAATGCTAGAAATATCATTATACATCAGTCACTAACTGATCGTTTCCTGGAAGCTTTTAGACAACAAGTGGAACTGAATGAGAAGTTAGTCATGGTAGAAACAGATGAGGTACAGTATACATTGGATAGAAATGTGGCGTCCAATTTTAATAACTATAGTTCTTGACTGGCTAGCCTCGCATATATGTGAAAACTCCATCATGTTTCATCATGAACACGAGGCTAGCCAGTCAAGAACAATAGTTATTAAAATTGGATGCCATATTTTGATTCAGTCTATGTTGAAGTTAACAAGATAACTTTTACAAATTGTAAAAAATGGTTTGCAAATTAGCATCACAATACCGACACTTTTAAACACTATGCTCACCTATTTTGAAGCCAAGGACACACTTATGTATGACTACATTGTCGAAACATGACAGTCCTTTTGAAAACTACACACACCAAGATAATATTAATTCACCATCATTAAACATGTTGAACTCCTTCAAAAACTATTGTGTTCCAGTGTTCATTTTATTTTTCATTATTTTTTTTTTTTCAAATAATAGTGTCATCTGAATAAAATTTCTTCCAAGCTTTTTATCATATATCTATTTATAATTTAAAATGTTTTTGTTTCAAGGAACGAGAGCCTTGCATTGGCTGCATGCAACAGACCTCCAACATCAAGCTCCAGAAACTCTGTGCTCCATCTGATGAGGGTGAATGTGTGACATGTTTTTGTCGACCTATGTGGTGTTTAGAATGTATGGGGAAATGGTTTGCAAGTCGACAGGACCAAACAAGACCTGATACATGGTTGGCTAGCACTTCCCCATGTCCAACTTGTAGATCTCGTTTTTGTATGTTAGATATTTGTTTGGTTGTACGGAATTAAATTTCTATTTATCATATATTATTATGGGATTAACTTCAGGATGCCCAGAATAAAACAGTAGATTCAATTGTCATTGAAATAAGTGGTCTGGTAGAGTACTAGCTCACACTAATCCCATGAAACAAATAGTAATAATTAGTACTTAAATAGTGCTAATGAAATAGGGTGGTTTTCATTAAACTGTGAAACACTTGTTTAATTTAATTAACACACTTTGTTTCACAGGTTAATGAGAACCACTCTAATAGCAATTAATAAAGAATTTAGTATGAATTAGTACTACTTAGTACAAATTATAATTCAAGCACAGTCTCTAGTAATATTATATATATATATATTTTTCCATGAAATATATATATATAAACATACACATAAAAGAAATGTATATTATTAAAGGTCATCTTTGGTATTCACTGAGCTCAATTTCTTTGCCTCATAAATCACTATGTCAGTCTCGTTATCATACAAAACCTTGCTAATACTAAACCTTGTCTTTAGAAGAATCAAAAACTTATTGTCGCGTTCATAACGAATTCTGCATGAAAGCAACACAACTGTTTCACTTCCAGTCAAGTCTAACAACGTTTTAAACAATTCGTGGAACGTATCCTCAATGTAGACTATATCTGCACCAAGTATCAAGTCAGGCGGTTGGAATTGAGATATGTCTTGTCCCCAATTCAGCTCTTCAACTTTTATTGGAAGACCCGATAGAACATTAGCATTGTTCTCTATGTTGACGTTAATGTACTTTAATGCCATTCCCCTGTCTGTAACTATCACGTTTCCTCCGAGTAAGGCAGCAACCATCCCAACAAGTCCTGTTCCAGCTCCTAGTTCAATGACATTCTTTTTTACACTCAACTGGTTGTGTTTCTCGATGTACTTAGAAAGCACGATTGCTGCGTCCCAAACAACAGCAGCAACACCGCCATCATTCCAGTCTTGAGTGATGGTTAAAGTCCTTTCAGCAAAAGTGAAGTTTCTTTCAGTTTGATGAAACTTTGCAAGCGTCAGTGGTGGTGAATAAGGAACTAAAGCCATCGGAGAACCGGAGGAAGTTCTATTAGTTTCGAATGAGCCACGTGTAGACGAAAATAGCGAGCACAATGCAAAAATGAACGTTTGCAGAAAATTTAAACAATAAAATTGGTTAATGACTAAACAAAATGAGTTCTTAGCCATGAAAAATGCTATATCTGCAATATCAAAACAAAAAACACTGAAAACAATTTTCTTTTCGAGAATTTTGTACTTTTGCTCTTTTGAAAACAGAAATCCCTCAGGCGTCACTGACCTAGTTCCCAAGCTACTGTGCAGAGAGCAGCAAAGAGTTATGGGAAATGTGGACAAAATAAGTCGTGAACTCATATCAGTTGTGTCATATAATGATTGTCAGTTTTTTTTTCTTAGAAATACTACATGAATATTCAATAAGATTCACAGAATATGCACTGGAGCTGCTGATAGTGGAATTTAGGTTACAATGGGTTCTAAAGTCGATGCCAAAGTTGTGCTTTTGGGCAAGGAATACAGTGGAAAGACCAGTCTAGTTGAACGATATCTACATCACAGGTTTAATGAAAGTGTCCCTTACCAAAATGTACGTTAAACACATTTTAAAACGCTCACAAAATATGATAAGTATTTGTTTTGTATAGCAGGAATTGGTTTATTATATATAAACTGTTTTCATAAGTGAAGTACTGTAATTTGATATATTGAGGTTTACGTTATAAGTACACTTCATAGGTAAAAACGGGAAACATTAGCCCACACAATTAACATATTTACAATATATTGATTTTAATACCATTGAAATGTAGGAATGATTTAAACATTTTTAAATTTTATTAACTAAGTTACTACAACTTTTACTTTTTTTAAGACCCATGATATATTTGTTTTTATTAACCTTATATGCACGTAATTATTATGATTTTTTTAATACCAAGGCTTTTGAATGTTTATATTTGCATAATGTCTGTGCATATAGCATAATAGTAATTCAGCTACCTGTCAAACAGCCTCATGCAGTTAAATAAAACCTTGCTGTATTTAAACATACTTGTACAAATTTAAACATCTATTTTAAAAGAAATATTCCCCTAAAAAGGCTTTAAATTATACTTTGTATAACTATGTAGTATATTGCTGCTAGTTTTACATAAGTTATACTGGTAATTATATGCGTAAACATGTGGAATTGTTCCAGTAATGCTATAACTAGTCTAGAAATAGCATTGTACCTGTTGTGGTAATATAGGATGGTTAATGTATGTATGTATGTATATCATTTATGCACACTAGTCTTAATTTATTTATGTGCATCTTCGATTGGTAGAATTAATTAGCTGGAAAATAACAATTTCTTTTCTTTGTTCCTCCCTTTCTTTCACTTTATCTATCTTTCTTTCTTTTTTTCATTCATTATTATTTCTTTCTTTCTGACTTCCTTCCCATCTTTTACTTTCTTCTTTCATTTTCAGACCATTGGTGCAGCATTTGGTGCAAACAAAGTTATTGTTGGAAATAAAAGTGTTACTCTTGGCATATGGGTAAGATTGCAATACCATAGCAATATTTTTACTTATATTTAAACAGTACTGTTTAAATTGGGCTAATGATTACTTAGATTGTATGGTTACCCAAATATATAATTATGTTAACAAACCTAAAAAAATAGGTTTCCTTTGAATTATGTGTTCTGTATGCTTCCTCTAACATGTTTTCTAAATGAAGTTCTACCCAATAGAGGTAAGTTACAGTATATATAATTCATATAACATGAAAGTCTAACCAAACTTGATTTCCTATTATTCCAAATAATTTAAATATTTTGTTTATTTTCTCCCAGGATACTGCAGGGTCAGAGCGCTATGAAGCAATGAGTAGAATATATTATCGTGGAGCCAAAGCTGCTGTTGTTTGCTATGGTAACTATTTGAATTGTTAAATATATCTATTGCTAATTCCCTAAGCCTTTTAGAATTAATACCTAATTATGTTTTTGTTATTTACTAGATCTTACAGACAAATCTAGTTTTGAGAGAGCCAAGTTTTGGGTGAATGAATTAAAAACATATGAAACTGTAAGTAGTAGTAGCTCAGCCACTTGGTGTTCATCTATCTTTACTGAGGGCAAACTGAGTTTAAAATGTTTGTTTGATTATTTATTTGCCTGTTTGTTTGCTTGTTTGTTTATTTGTCTGTTTATTTGTTTGATTAATTATTTGTTTGTATATCTGTTTTTGTCTCTTTGTTTACTTGTTGGTTGGTTGGTTTGTCTGTTTGTTTGTTTGTTTACTTGTTTGTTTGTTGGTTGGTTTGTCTGTTTGTTTGTTTACTTGTTGGTTGGTTAGTTTGTCTGTTTACTTGTTGGTTGGTTGGTTTGTCTGGTTTTTTTGTTTTTGTTTTTTGCTGATTGGTTGGTTTGTCTGTTTATTTGCTGGTTGGTTGGTTTGTATGCTTGTGTGCTTGTCTGTTTATCTGCCTGTATATTTGTTGTTGTTTTGTATCTTCCTGTATGTCCGTATGTTTATGTTGCTGTATGTATGTATGTCTGTTTGTTTTTATTTGATGTATAAATTTTCTATGGAAAGTTATTGTTACAGAATATTATTTAATGTGGTTTTGTATTGTTTTAGAATTGTAAAATATATCTTTGTGGAACAAAGTTGGACATTGTGGAAGCAGACAAAAAGCTACGTAAAGTGGATTATCATACAACTACAGATTATGCAGATGGTAATGATAGGGATTTAGACTTGTCTAATATATAATGGTGTCAGATAATGAAGTTGATACAGAGGATGATGATGATAACAATGATGATAATAGTGATGATAGTATTGATAATGATGATAACAATGATAATAACAGTGATAATGATGATGATGATAATAGTAATGGTGATGCTGATGCTGATGTTTGTAATTGGAGGGACATAAAAGAACAACTTGGGACGTAACTTACCATGGCCGTGACCACCCTCAGTGACTTGTTCATACTTAGTATAATACACAACAATTACTATTTCCTCACAATTGTTAGCTGCCAGTGATCTGTACTATAATTATAAATCGCATTGGGATGTATATGAAATATGCTATATGATATATATAGATATGCCGGCATCCTTCCCCCCCCCCCCCTCCCCCATACACTAATAAAGAAAAGCCCCCTAATTTATGATGGTGATAATGTGTGTTTTTCAGAAATAGATGCCAAGGTTTTTGAAACATCAAGTAGGACAGGACACAATGTTGGTATGTAAATCATTTTACAGTAGATTGTCAGCCTTTATATATTTATATTCTTCTTATTCTATTTTCAGATGAACTTTTCTTTGAAGTTGCTAAGGATTATGCCCATGAGGAACAAATCCCTGACAGTGATTTTGGTAGGACTGCCCCTATCATCATTTGCTGTGTTTTGATGTCTGCCTGTTGATTCATTGACTTGTTTGTTTGTCAATCTATTTGTCTGTTTATCTGTTTGTTTGTCTGCTTTCTTATCAGCCTGTGTGTTTGTCTCTCTTTTTCATGTGTTTATTTGTTTGTTTGTGTGTTTATTTGTTTGTTTGTCTGTCTTTTTGTGAATTTATTTGTTTGTTTGTGTGTTTATTTGTTTGTTTGTCTGTCTGTCTTTTTGAGAATTTATTTGTTTGTTTGTTTGTGTGTTTATTTGTTTGTTTGTGTATTTACATGTTTATTTGTGTGTTTATTTGTTTGTTTGTGTGTTTATTTGTTTGTTTGTGTGTTTATTTGTTTGTTTGTGTGTTTATTTATTGTTTGTTTGTTTGCTTGTTTTATTTTGTTTGTTTATTTGTTTGTCTGTGTGTTTATTTGTTTGGTAATTTTTTGTTTGCTTGTTTGCTTGTTTATTTTTTTGTTTGTTTATTTGTTTGTTTGTGTTTATTTGTTTGTTTGTTTATTTGTTTATTTATTTATTTGTTTGTTTGTGTCTTTATTTATTTGTTTGTGTTTGTGTGTGTGTATTTCTTTGTTTGTGTGTTAATTTGTTTTTGTGTTTTTGTTTGTTTATGTGTTTGTCAGCTAATTTATCAGCTTGCATGTTTGTTTGTTTAATTTTTTCTTTTCTTGGTTGTTTGTTTGTTTGTTTGTGTCTTTTTATATATTTTTTTACCCCTGCCGTCTGCCTGTTTCTTTCAGTCTGTTTGTCTGTCTATACATTACTCGATCTACTACTGACAGCAAACAAAGAAAACTCTGAATTAATCTATTCTTTTCTCCATAGATGACAATCATACACTTCATCTTCAAGATACAAATAATAAGAAAACTAGTTGCTGTGGATAGCAAACAAAAACCTCAAGAAAAAATTATCAATATAAATAATATCATCATAGTAAGGAGAAATTTATCATACACTGAAAAATGGTTTTCCCTTTTCTCAAATTTACCACAACATGCAGGGGAAAAACCATTTGAATAAGGTTGATTAACCTGTAAAACAGGCATTCTTTTGGAGTTTTTGGGAAAAGTCGAATTTTGGGGTTCCTGTGTTGTATCAAGAGAACACAGGAACCCCAAAATCCGATTTTTTCCCAAACCCCAAAAGAACGTGACTAGAGGTTGATTTCATCCCTGCCTGGAGTAGCTCTAATAGGATTTTCCGTGATTGTGAATAATGTGTAAAACTACATACATCTATATACAGTTAGCATGATGAAAGTGTTTGTCAAAAGTCAGATCAACCCATATTTTATAACTTCAATTTCTTTGTTGAATAGCTTTAGCCTTACATACTTGTAAAGTCAGAATACTAGTTATTGTGTTCTGGTCATTTCAAATGTAAGAATTAAATGCAGTTGTTGTAATTTATTATACTGTACAAACTATTACGAGACTACTTATGTTTTAGTTCCTTCACTCTAACAACAATAGCCTGAGTACTATAACAACAAGAGAGGAACTTTTTTAAATAAAAGAAACTTTTATGTATTAAATGGGTACTTCATGAAATCATGAAAAAATATATATACCACTGATCCTTTTTCTCAGCTTTGTCTGTCTGTTTTTTTTTTTTTTTTTTTTTTTTTTTTTAAGAAAACGGTTGAACACATTGTTTCAAGAAAACAAATTCTTTTTGATAGTTATACTGCTGGATGTAAATTATGAAATATTTATTTCAAAATGACGTCATTTCAAAGATGGCGTCATTCTAGGGGTGCTGACGTCATTTAAGTCCATATGACGTCATGTCACAAGATCGTAGTCAAAACTAAAAGAAGTAGACTGCGTGACAAGTTTCTCATCACATATCAGGATGTTATAATGATAATCTTACTAAAACGAACGAAAAACTAGCTTTTTCCCGATATATAAAGACAGGAAGCAAGATTTCTACATCATTTTTAGCGAGTTATGGGCGAATTGAAGGTCGTTTTACTCGGTAAACAGAATGGAGGCAAGTCTTGTCTAGTTGTACGATATTTACACAAGAGATACAACCCCGAGAATGTTTTGACTGTAAGTACGAATCATTATAATTGCACAATAATGGTATTCATTTAAGCTTTTTTTATTTAACGGCTTAACACGGGCTGGGAAAAGACTCGAAGCCTAATGTCTGATTGAAAATCACTTACAGCAAAAGTTTACTTACCGCAAACAATATCAAACTAAATGTTCGTTTTTAACTAATTTTAATTATTTATTTCATTTATGCACACTAGTCTTAATTTATTTATGTGCATCTTCGATTGGTAGAATTTATTTTCTTTGTTCCTTCCTTTCTTTCACTTTATCTATCTTTCTTTCTTTTTTTCATTCATTATTATTTCTTTCTTTCTGACTTCCTTCCCTTCTTTTACTTTCTTCTTTCATTTTCAGACCATTGGTGCAGCATTTGGTGCAAACAAAGTTATTGTTGGAAATAAAAGTGTAACTCTTGGCATATGGGTAAGATTGCAATACCATAGCAATATTTTTACTTATATTTAAACAGTACTGTTTAAATTGGGCTAATGATTACTTAGATTGTATGGTTACCCAAATATATAATTATTTTAACAAACCTAAAAAATAGGTTTCCTTTGAATTATGTGTTCTGTATGTTTCCTCTAACATGTTTTCTAAATGAAGTTCTACCCAATAGATGTAAGTTACAGTATATATAATTCATATAACATGAAAGTCTAACCAAACTTGATTTCGTATTATTCCAAATAATTTAAATATTTTGTTTATTTCCCCCAGGATACTGCAGGGTCAGAGCACTATGAAGCAATTAGTAGATTATATTATCGTGGAGCCAAAGCTGCTGTTGTTTGCTATGGTAACTATTTGAATTGTTAGATATATCTATTGCTAATTCCCTAAGCCTTTTAGAATTAATACCTAATTATGTTTTTGTCATTTACTAGATCTTACAGACAAATCTAGTTTTGAGAGAGCCAAGTTTTGGGTGAATGAATTAAAAACATATGAAACTGTAAGTAGTAGTAGCTCAGCCACTTGGTGTTCATCTATCTTTACTGAGGGCAAACTGAGTTTAAAATGTTTGTTTGATTATTTATTTGCCTGTTTGTTTGCTTGTTTGTTTATTTGTCTGTTTATTTGTTTGATTAATTATTTGTTTGTATATCTGTTTTTGTCTCTTTGTTTACTTGTTGGTTGGTTGGTTTGTCTGTTTGTTTGTTTACTTGTTTGTTGGTTGGTTGGTTTGTCTGTTTGTTTGTTTACTTGTTGGTTGGTAAGTTTGTCTGTTTGTTTACTTGTTAGTGGGTTGGTTTGTCTGTTTGTTTGTTTACTTGTTGGTTGGTTAGTTTGTCTGTTTACTTGTTGGTTGGTTGGTTTGTCTGTTTTTTTTTTTTTTTTTTGCTGATTGGTTGGTTTGTCTGTTTATTTGCTGGTTGGTTGGTTTGTCTGCTCGTATGCTTGTCTGTTTATCTGCCTGTATATTTGTTGTTGGTTTGTATCTTCCTGTCTATATGTTTATTTTGCTGTATGTATGTATGTCTGTTTGTTTTTATTTGATACATGTATACATTTTTCTTTTGAAAGTTATTAATTGTTACAGAATATTATATAATGTGGTTTTGTATTGTTTTAGAATTGTAAAATATATCTTTGTGGAACAAAGTTGGACATTGTGGAAGCAGACAAAAAGCTACGTAAAGTGGATTATCATACAACTACAGATTATGCAGATGGTAATGATAGGGATTTAGACTTGTCTAATATATAATGGTGTCAGATAATGAAGTTGATACAGAGGATGATGATAATAACAATGATGATAATAGTGATGATAGTATTGATAATGATGATAACAATGATAATAACAGTGATAATGATGATGATGATAATAGTAATGGTGATGCTGATGCTGATGTTTATAATTGGAGGGACATAAAAGAACAACTTGGGACGTAACTTACCATGGCCGTGACCACCCTCAGTGACTTGTTCATACTTAGTATAATACACACCGATTACTATTTCCTCACAATTGTTAGCTGCCAGTGATCTGTACTATAATTATAAATCGCATTGGGATGTATATGAAATATGCTATATGATATATATAGATATGCCGGCATCCTTCCCCCCCCCCCTCCCCCATACACTAATAAAGGAAAGCCCCCTAATTTATGATGGTGATAATGTGTGTGTTTCAGAAATAGATGCCAAGGTTTTTGAAACATCAAGTAGGACAGGACACAATGTTGGTATGTAAACCATTTTACAGTAGATATAGATTGTCAGCCTTTATATATTTATATTCTTCTTATTCTATTTTCAGATGAACTTTTCTTTGAAGTTGCTAAGGATTATGCCCATGAGGAACAAATCCCTGACAGTGATTTTGGTAGGACTGCCCCTATCATCATTTGCTGTGTTTTGATGTCTGCCTGTTGATTCATTGACTTGTTTGTTTGTCAATCTATTTGTCTGTTTATCTGTTTGTTTGTCTGCTTTCTTATCAGCCTGTGTGTTTGTCTCTCTTTTTCGTGTGTTTATTTGTTTGTTTGTGTGTTTATTTGTTTGTTTGTTTGTGTGTTTATTTGTTTGTTTGTCTGTCTTTTTGTGAATTTATTTGTTTGTTTGTGTGTTTATTTGTTTGTTTGTCTGTCTTTTTGTGAATTTATTTGTTTGTTTGTTTGTGTGTTTATTTGTTTGTTTGTGTATTTACATGTTTATTTGTGTGTTTATTTGTTTGTTTGTGTGTTTATTTGTTTGTTTGTGTGTTTATTTGTTTGTTTGTGTGTTTATTTATTTATTGTTTGTTTGCTTGTTTTATTTTGTTTGTTTATTTGTTTGTTTGTGTGTTTATTTGTTTGGTAATTTTTTGTTTGTTTATTTGCTTGTTTATTTTTTTGTTTGTTTATTTGTTTGTTTGTGTGTTTATTTGTTTGGTAATTTTTTGTTTGTTTGTTTGCTTGTTTATTTTTGTTTTGTTTATTTGTTTGTTTGTGTTTATTTGTTTATTTGTTTGTTTATTTATTTGTTTGTTTGTTTGTGTCTTTATTTGTTTGTGTGTGTGTGTGTATTTCTTTGTTTGTGTGTTAATTTGTTTTTGTTTGTTTATGTGTTTGTCAGCTTGTTTATCAGCTTGCATGTTTGTTTGTTTAATTATTTCTTTTCTTGGTTGTTTGTTTGTTTGTTTGTTTCTTTTTATATATTTTTTTACCCCTGCTGTCTGCCTGTTTCTTTCAGTCTGTCTGTCTGTCTGTCTATACATTACTCGATCTACTAACTGACAGCAAACAAAGAAAACTCTGAATTAATCTATTCTTTTCTCCATAGATGACAATCATACACTTCATCTTCAAGATACAAATAATAAGAAAACTGGTTGCTGTGGATAGCAAACAAAAACCTCAAGAAAAAATTATCAATATAAATAATATCATCATAGTAAGGAGAAATTTATCATACACTCTCGAAAAGGGTTTTCCCTTTTCTCAAATTTACCACAACATGCAGGGGAAAAACCCTTTGAATAAGGTTGATTAACCTGTAAAACAGGCATTCTTTTGGAGTTTTTGGGAAAAGTCGAATTTTGGGATTCCTGTGTTGTATCAAGAGAACACAGGAACCCCAAAATCCGGTTTTTTCCCAAACCCCAAAAGAACGTGACTAGAGGTTGATTTCATCCCTGCCTGGAGTAGCTCTAATAGGATTTTCAGTGATTGTGAATATTAATGTGTAAAACTACATACATCTATATACAGTTAGCATGATGGAAGTGTTTGTCAAAAGTCAAATCAACCCATATTTTATAACTTCAATTTCTTTGTTGAATAGCTTTAGCCTTACACACTTGTAAAGTCAGAATACTAGTTATTGTGTTCTGGTCATTTCAAATGTAAGAATTAAATGCAGTTGTTGTAATTTATTATACTGTACAAACTATTAAGAGACTACTTTAATATGTTAAAGTTCCTTCACTCTAACAACAATAGCCTGAGTACTAGAGTACAAACACTAAAAGTGTGCAATACTTTGTACTATTTAGCACTAAATAGTGTTGAATAAACAATAGAGAACAAAAGAATTTGCATAATTTAGCAGTATTTAGTGGTATTTATGTTGCACACTTTTAGTGTTTGTACTCTATAACAACAAGCTAGACAGGAATTTTTTGAAATAAAAGAAACTTTTATGTATTAAATGGGTACTTCATGAAATCATGAAAAAATATATATACCACTGATCCTTTTTCTCAGCTTTGTCTGTCTGTCTGGGTTTTTGTTTTGTTTTTAAGAAAGTGGTTGAACACATTGTTTCAAGAAAACAAATTCTTTCTGATAGTTATACTGCAGGATGTAAATTATGAAATATTTATTTCAAAATGACGTCATTTCAAAGATGGCGTCATTCTAGGGGTGCTGACGTCATTTAAGTCCATATGACGTCATGTCACAAGATCGTAGTCAAACTAAAAGAAGTAGACTGCGTGACAAGTTTCGTAAGAGTCTCATCACATATGAGGATGTTATAATGATAATCTTACTAAAACGCACGGAAAACTAGCTTTTCCCCGATATATAAAGACAGGAAACAAGATTTCTACATCATTTTTAGCGAGTTATGGGCGAATTGAAGGTCGTTTTACTCGGTAAAGAGAATGGAGGCAAGTCTTGTCTAGTGGTACGATATTTACACAAGAGATACAACCCCGAGAATGTTTCGACTGTAAGTACGAATCATTATAATTGCACAATAATGGTATTCATTTAAGCTTTTTTATTTAAAGGCTTAACACGGGCTGGGAAAAGACTCGAAGTCTAATGTCTGATTGAAAATCACTTACAGCAAAAGTTTACTTACCGCAAACAATATCAAACTAAATGTTCGTTTTTAACTAATTTTAATTATTTATTTCATTTATGCACACTAGTCTTAATTTATTTATGTGCATCTTCGATTGGTAGAATTAATTAGCTGGAAAATAACAATTTATTTTCTTTGTTCCTTCCTTTCTTTCACTTTATCTATCTTTCTTTCTTTTTTTCATTCATTATTATTTCTTTCTTTCTGACTTCCTTCCCTTCTTTTACTTTCTTCTTTCATTTTCAGACCATTGGTGCAGCATTTGGTGCAAACAAAGTTATTGTTGGAAATAAAAGTGTAACTCTTGGCATATGGGTAAGATTGCAATACCATAGCAATATTTTTACTTATATTTAAACAGTACTGTTTAAATTGGGCTAATGCATGATTACTTAGATTGTATGGTTACCCAAATATATAATTATTTTAACAAACCTAAAAAATAGGTTTCCTTTGAATTATGTGTTCTGTATGTTTCCTCTAACATGTTTTCTAAATGAAGTTCTACCCAATAGATGTAAGTTACAGTATATATAATTCATATAACATGAAAGTCTAACCAAACTTGATTTCGTATTATTCCAAATAATTTAAATATTTTGTTTATTTTCCCCCAGGATACTGCAGGGTCAGAGCACTATGAAGCAATTAGTAGATTATATTATCGTGGAGCCAAAGCTGCTGTTGTTTGCTATGGTAACTATTTGAATTGTTAAATATATCTATTGCTAATTATAATTCCCTAAGCCTTTTAGAATTAATACCTAATTATGTTTTTGTCATTTACTAGATCTTACAGACAAATCTAGTTTTGAGAGAGCCAAGTTTTGGGTGAATGAATTAAAAACATATGAAACTGTAAGTAGTAGTAGCTCAGCCACTTGGTGTTCATCTATCTTTACTGAGGGCAAACTGAGTTTAAATTTTTTGTTTGATTATTTATTTGCCTGTTTGTTTGTTTATTTGTCTGTTTATTTGTTTGATTATTTATTTGTTTGTATATCTGTTTTTGTCTCTTTGTTTACTTGTTGGTTGGTTGGTTTGTCTGTCTGTTTGTTTGTTTACTTGTTGGTTGGTTGGTTTGTCTGTCTGTTTGTTTGTTTACTTGTTGGTTGGTTGGTTTGTCTGTCTGTTTGTTTGTTTACTTGTTTGTTGGTAAGTTTGTCTGTTTGTTTACTTGTTAGTGGGTTAGTTTGTCTGTTTACTTGTTGGTTGGTTGGTTTGTCTGTTTACTTGTTGGTTGGTTAGTTTGTCTGTTTACTTGTTGGTTGGTAAGTTTGTCTGTTTGTTTGTTTACTTGTTGGTTGGTAAGTTTGTCTGTTTGTTTACTTGTTGGTTGGTAAGTTTGTCTGTTTGTTTGTTTACTTGTTGGTTGGTTAGTTTGTCTGTTTACTTGTTGGTTGGTTGGTTTGTCTGGGTTTTTTTTTTTGCTGATTGGTTGGTTTGTCTGTTTATTTGCTGGTTGGTTGGTTTAATTTGTCTGCTTGTATGCTTGTCTGTTTATCTGCCTGTATATTTGTTGTTGTTTTGTATCTTCCTGTCCATATGTTTATGTTGGTGTATGTATGTATGTATGTCTGTTTGTTTTTATTTGATGTATAAATTTTCTATGGAAAGTTATTGTTACAGAATATTACTTAATGTGGTTTTGTATTGTTTTAGAATTGTAAAATATATCTGTGTGGAACAAAGTTAGACATTGTGGAAGCAGACAAAAAGCTACGTAAAGTGGATTATCATACAACTACAGATTATGCAGATGGTAATGATAGTGATCTAGCTAGACTTGTCTAATATATAATGGTGTCAGATAATGAAGTTGATACAGAGGATGATGATAATAACAATGATGATAATAGTGATGATAGTATTGATAATGATGATAACAAATTATGATAATAACAGTGATAATGATGATGATGATAATAGTAATGGTGATGCTGATGCTGATGTTTATAATTGGAGGGACATAAAAGAACAACTTGGGACGTAACTTACCATGGCCGTGACCACCCTCAGTGAGTTGTTCATACTTAGTATAATACACAACAATTACTATTTCCTCACAATTGTTAGCTGCCAGTGATCTGTACTATAATTATAAATCGCATTGGGATGTATATGAAATATGCTATATGATATATATAGATATGCCGGCATCCTTCCCCCCCCCCCCCCCTCCCCCATACACTAATAAAGAAAAGCCCCCTAATTTATGATGGTGATAATGTGTGTTTTTCAGAAATAGATGCCAAGGTTTTTGAAACATCAAGTAGGACAGGACACAATGTTGGTATGTAAATCATTTTACAGTAGATTGTCAGCCTTTATATATTTATATTCTTCTTATTCTATTTTCAGATGAACTTTTCTTTGAAGTTGCTAAGGATTATGCCCATGAGGAACAAATCCCTGACAGTGATTTTGGTAGGACTGCCCCTATCATCATTTGCTGTGTTTTGATGTCTGCCTGTTGATTCATTGACTTGTTTGTTTGTCAATCTATTTGTCTGTTTATCTGTTTGTTTGTCTGCTTTCTTATCAGCCTGTGTGTTTGTCTCTCTTTTTCGTGTGTTTATTTGTTTGTTTGTGTGTTTATTTGTTTGTTTGTTTGTGTGTTTATTTGTTTGTTTGTCTGTCTTTTTGTGAATTTATTTGTTTGTTTGTGTGTTTATTTGTGTTTGTCTGTCTTTTTGTGAATTTATTTGTTTGTTTGTTTGTGTGTTTATTTGTTTGTTTGTGTATTTACATGTTTATTTGTGTGTTTATTTGTTTGTTTGTGTGTTTATTTGTTTGTTTGTGTGTTTATTTATTTATTGTTTGTTTGCTTGTTTTATTTTGTTTGTTTATTTGTTTGTTTGTGTGTTTATTTGTTTGGTAATTTTTTGTTTGTTTGTTTGCTTGTTTATTTTTTTGTTTGTTTATTTTTTTGTTTGTGTTTATTTGTTTGTTTGTGTATTTACATGTTTATTTATGTGTTTATTTGTTTGTTTGTGTGTTTATTTGTTTGTTTGTGTGTTTATTTATTTATTGTTTGTTTGCTTGTTTTATTTTGTTTGTTTATTTGTTTGTTTGTGTGTTTATTTGTTTGGTAATTTTTTGTTTGTTTGTTTGCTTGTTTATTTTTTTGTTTGTTTATTTGTTTGTTTGTGTTTATTTGTTTGTTTATTTGTTTGTTTATTTATTTATGTGTTTGTTTGTGTCTTTATTTGTTTGTGTTTGTGTGTGTGTGTGTGTGTGTATTTCTTTGTTTGTGTGTTAATTTGTTTTTGTGTTTTTGTTTGTTTATGTGTTTGTCAGCTAATTTATCAGCTTGCATGTTTGTTTGTTTAATTTTTTCTTTTCTTGGTTGTTTGTTTGTGTCTTTTTATATATTTTTTTACCCCTGCCGTCTGCCTGTTTCTTTCAGTCTGTCTATACATTACTCGATCTACTACTGACAGCAAACAAAGAAAACTCTGAATTAATCTATTCTTTTCTCCATAGATGACAATCATACACTTCATCTTCAAGATACAAATAATAAGAAAACTGGTTGCTGTGGATAGCAAACAAAAACCTCAAGAAAAAATTATCAATATAAATAATATCATCATAGTAAGGAGAAATTTATCATACACTCTCAAAAAGGGTTTTCCCTTTTCTCAAATTTACCACAACATGCAGGGGAAAAACTCTTATAAGGTTGATTAACCTGTAAAACAGGCATTCTTTTGGAGTTTTTGGGAAAAGTCGAATTTTGGGGTCCCTGTGTTGTATCAAGAGAACACAGGAACCCCAAAATCCGTTTTTTTCCCAAACCCCAAAAGAACATGACTAGAGGTTGATTTCATCCCTGCCTGGAGTAGCTCTGATAGGATTTTCAGTGATTGTGAATAATGTGTAAAACTACATACATCTATATACAGTTAGCATGATGGAAGTGTTTGTCAAAAGTCAAATCAACCCATATTTTATGGCTTCAATTTCTTTGTTGAATAGCTTTAGCCTTACATAATTGTAAAGTCAGAATACTAGTTATTGTGTTCTGGTCATTTCAAATGTAAGAATTAAATGCAGTTGTTGTAATTTATTATACTGTACAAACTATTACGAGACTACTTATGTTTTAGTTCCTTCACTCTAACAACAATAGCCTGAGTACTATAACAACAAGAGAGGAACTTTTTTAAATAAAAGAAACTTTTATGTAATTTGTCATCTAAGGTTTATTGATAATACTTTCGCACCTTAAACAGTGAATTACAGTATTATGGTAATACATATACACACAAGCGAAAAATACAAATATAGCTAGTTATGAAGTGTTTACATTTAATTACTACTATTGGACATATACTATAGGTACTATTACTACTATTGGTTATTAAATTGTGCAATAGCACTAGGAAAAAAACTTTTCTTAAATCTATCAGTCCTACACTTAAATAAGGAAATATGGGATGCATTACGCAGCCTACGGCCGCTTGAAACGGCTCTGGTCGGTGGCAGGATCGAATGTAGGCGCGACGATGGGTTGTTGGCGATGTTCTCGAACGTTTGAGCGCACAGTACGTTTCTTCGTTCGTCGAGGCGTGGAAGGGATGTCCTTGTTAGTGCTTCTGTATATGTGGTTTCAGGATACAAAATACGGAGGGCTCTGCGTTGTATGTATTAATGTATTAAATGGGTCCTTTTTCTCAGCTTTGTCTGTCTGGTTTTTTTTTTTTTTTTTTTTTTTTTAAGAAAACGGTTGAACACATTGTTTCAAGAAAACAAATTCTTTTTGATAGTTATACTGCAGGATGTAAATTATGAAATATTTATTTCAAAATGACGTCATTTCAAAGATGGCGTCATTCTAGGGGTGCTGACGTCATTTAAGTCCATATGACGTCATGTCACAAGATCGTAGTCAAAACTAAAAGAAGTAGACTGCGTGACAAGTTTCTCATCACATATCAGGATGTTATAATGATAATCTTACTAAAACGCACGAAAAACTAGCTTTTTCCCGATATATAAAGACAGGAAGCAAGATTTCTACATCATTTTTAGCGAGTTATGGGCGAATTGAAGGTCGTTTTACTTGGTAAAGGGAATGGAGGCAAGTCTTGTCTAGTTGTACGATATTTACACAAGAGATACAACCCCGAGAATGTTTCGACTGTAAGTACGAATCATTATAATTGCACAATAATGGTATTCATTTAAGCTTTTTTATTTAAAGGCTTAACACGGGCTGGGAAAAGACTCGAAGTCTAATGTTATTGAAAGTCACTTACAGCAAAAGTTTATTTAATGCAAACAATATCAAACTAAATGTTCGTTTTTAACTAATTAATGCTATAGATATTAAAAAATATAAACTATATATTTTAAGGGTTTTTACTATACTTTGGTAGTTTATTATATTTAATTGGTGCAATCACTATATATTCTTATTCTAAGGAGATACATTTTACAATTTTGGCCATTTGCCTAACCATTGTGTTGTTGAATAAAGGTCAAACACACAACAGGAAGCTATTTACAGCGTTGACATGTTGCTGCATGTTTCAGTACTAAAGTGCCAGCGCTACGCTTCATACTACACACGGAAATTACCGGCTTCAAAATGCATTCTGTACTACGCCTGAGAAAACAGCAGGCTCGTAACATGTTATATGGGATCAGGGACCAGCGTTATTTTGGGATCAGGGATCAGAATTTTTGCTTTGAGATCGGGATCACAGCCACTGTGATCGGCCGGGATCATGAGAAAATATATCCGAATCAGGAATCAAAGTTTGGAAAAAAATTAATTGGGCTCAGGGATCCAAAAATTCCGAAATGATCCGGGATCAATAGGTTAAAAATATACCATGTTACGAGCCTGAAACAGATGTTCTTTCGCTCCTCTTCTATACCCACGAAACTAATGGCTAACTCAGGCTAATTCTGTACCTGCATTTTTTATTTCTGTTTGTACTGTTTTAAATGAATATTGAAAACGTTGTAGTTCTTCGTTAAATTTGCTGCTACGTCCTACACTGCACGGTTTTATTTGCCCAGTTCTATTTGCAACATTTGCTCTTTTCTTTACGTGGGGAGGGACAGGAAGCCCGCCACTTATAACGGCTGGAGGGAGACTATTCTTGACGGTCTTGACGGTGTTACAACTGACTTTCATTCTGTTATCTGTCGTTTATATCAAACAAGTAATCAAGTGCTCTTTTTACCCAAGAACCATTGCCCATTGGATCAACTTACCACAGGAAATTATGTCATCTTCCTCTTTATTAAGCTTTAAAAAAAGCTATCTCTAATTTAAAAGAACACAAATTTATACGCCGTACAATTAATTAACACTGACCAAATATATTATTATACTATTTATCATATTAGAGTGGTTTTCATTATAGAGTGGTTTTCATTAACCCGTGAAACAAAGTGTAATAGCTAAAGTGCAATAGATCGTAATAGTCATGTAAAGACAATAAAATACAAGACAACCAAAGTGTAATAGTGTGTAATACGCTAAAGTGTGTTTCACGGGTTAATGAAAACCACTCTAACCCGTGAAACACACTTTAGCGTAATATGCTTTATTACACTTTATTACACTTTCACTTTAACTTGTGTTTTATAATCATTTGTTCAATAGCACTATTACACATTAATATACTTTATTACTCTTTCCCTATTACACTTTGTTTCACGGGTTAATGAAAACCACTCTATTATAAAATTTAAATTCTTTAATCTTAATTCTAACGCAGTCTGTAATACTCTACTAAGAGTGAAGACTTATCTGGTAAATAAATAAGTAGTTTACTCGCCGCATGTTTTCATCTTTATTATTTCATTATTTATTCATGCTCGTTTTAATATTTCATTTATAGACTGTAGGAGCTGCTTTTGGTACAAACACTGTACAAGTGGATGACAAACAAGTACTTCTAGGGATATGGGTACTGAAATAATATTTGATTAAAAATTGTATTATTTGTTTGTTCGTTCGTTCGCCCACGTAGCTTCGCATCATTCGATCATTTATCCATTTAATCAATCATCCATCCATCCATCCATCCATCCATCCATCCATCCATCCATCCATCCATCCATCCATCCATCCATTCATCCTCTCATTCATTAATCTATTATTATAATGATATTCATTCATTCATTCATTCATTCATTCATTCATTCATTCATTCATTCATCTATTCATTCATCCATTCATTCATTCATTCATTCATTCATTCATTCATTCATTCATTCATCCATTCATTCATACAATCATTCATCCATTCATTCATCCATTCATTCATCCATTCATCCATTCATTCATACAATCATTCATTCATTCAGTCATTCATTCATTCATTCATTCATTCATTCATTCATCCATTCATTCATTTATTCATTCATTCAGTCAGTAATTCATTCATTCATTCATTCATTCATTCATTCATTCATTCATTCATTCATTCATTTGCCCATATACCCATCCATTGATCTATTTACTCTTTCACTCATTCATCCATTCATTTACCCATACATACATTAATTTTGATTTATTTATTCCTGATTCATTCAGGCATCCATTAATTCACGCGTATATTTCCCAGGATACAGCAGGGTCAGAGCGATTTGAAGCCATGACAAGATTGTACTATCGTAATGCTAAAGCTGCTATAGTATGTTATGGTAAGATACCAGGGGCGGATCTAGGGGGTGTCCCTACCTCCTAGCGCCACAATTACCCCTATTTTAATTAATACATTGAAGGACCGGACACTTCCTTAACCATAATTAGCCCTTAATTTGCAATTGGGACACCCCCTGGCATATTTCTGGATCAATCCGTCCCTGAAAGACGTATCCATACTAACATACATCGATCGCATCTAAGATACTAACAGCACGTACGTGAGACAATACCACCACTCTTTCGCATTGATTGTGCATGGTAAATCCAGTAGTCCCTAGAGCCCTCTCCCTTCGCTTTTGGGTGGGGCCCTGGGAGAGGGCCCTGGGAACGAAGTTGGGAAAAGTCAGACACCTACACCACCAGTCTCACGAATACACACACCTTGATTACATTTTGCACAATCATCACTTACACCTGGTTCAAACCATTAATATTTAATATACACCTATATCAAAAATCGTTGTCGCAATCAAAGCTACAGTCCACACTCTGAAGCCTGCAAAGGATGTCGGTATTTCTTATTATTATAATACATTATAATACTTATTCACAGCATATTTTGGTTGTACATGTTTGTGACCATAACAAGTTGTTGTTGTGGTAGATATAATATAAATATTTCTTTTAAAAACGCGTGCAATAAACAGAAGATAAAGTCCATATAACCGAAATCCTTAGCAGGCTTTAGAGCGTGGACTGTAGCTCCGGCTGCGACAACGATTGAAATAGGTGTAAACAAACATCCACAGTCTCAATATTACAGTTTCATGTTATCTAGCACCGCTGTACAAAATACTCATGAAACATGAAACTGTATTATAATTTACGGTATACACTTATTTACGTTGTCCATCTGGAATGGTTGATCTGAGACCGAAAGGAATTGTGGGAGCTCATTAAACTGCAAATGCACTATTATAATCACACTTGAATATTAATGTTTACTTCTGAAATATACTGCATGTTATCTGTAATTCAGCACCATTCAAGTGTGATTAAAAGAATGTATTTGAAATTTAATGAACTCCCACAATTCCTATCGGTATCAGATCAACCATTCCAGATGGACAACGTTAATTGAAATAGGTGTATCACCGCATCTGAAAACGCACATATTATATACGTCTTTAGATTAATAGTACTGACTTGAATTGGCTATTGTGTTTACAACTCAGACCTCACTGACCCAAACAGTTTTGAAAGAGCCAAGTATTGGATTAGGGAACTTAGGAAATACGAAGAGGTAAGGTGTAAACACCGGCAAGATTTGTTTTTGCTGTATTTTGTATCACGTTCTGTCTGTGCTCGCTACTAATTGTCTTGAACTATATGCTCTAGTATATGCCAATCAAGAACGCAGTTGGAATGCGCCGGTTAATGCGCGCACAAAAAAAAAATGAATAGCATGTGGGGGTTATGCATGTAAATTTACAAACAAAGCACTCTTATTACTCTACATCGCGTGAATGTATTGTGCGCCCAAAGTAGCGGGTTTAACATGTGGTTTGTTGTGAAGAGCATTGCTCAAGGTAACACTTTTAAAAGACTTCGTAGCCAGTCTTTGGGAAAGGGTGGGGGAAAGCAGGCCACAAAGAACGCATGAGCAACCTGCCCTTCTCATTTTCCTCTCCCCAGGCTAGCGCAATACAATCATTACATTACATTTTCATAAAGAGTGTTCAAGTAACTCTGTTTGCCTTTGTAAATCAATCAAACTAATTTGTATCTCCAATGTTGATCATTGTTTTTATTTCTGTTCTATTATTATTTTCAGCTCTGTAAGGTATATTTGTGTGGCACAAAGCTTGACTTAATAGAAGATAACAGACAACCCCGAGCAGTTGAACCAGCCTACACATCACACTACGCTATCGGTATGTTAATTCACATGTGTATATTCCCCCCCCCCCCCCCCCTCCCCCACCAAGGAGTATTTATTGCCCATTCATATCATAAAATATACATCAGTATAAAACATGTTTTGATTTATTAGAAATACAGTGTTGTGTCAGAATTATAAACACAAACAAAGCATCGAAATATTGATAAATTTCTTAACAAAAGTATATATATATGTATACAGAACATTGAAGGAAATGAAGTGTGTAGTCAGGACGAAATGTGCTCAGCGCCTGAAAGAAAAACAAATTCAACATTATCATCATGATAATCATCATCACTGTTATTATCATCGTTACCGATATCATCATCACCTTCATCATCATCATCATCATCATCATCATCATCATCATCATCATCATCATCATCATCATCACCATCATCATCACCATCATCATCATCATCATCATCATCATCATCATCACCACCACCATTATCACAATCACCATCATCTTATTATTATGTTTCTTCTAATTCTTCTTCTATTTCTCCATCAACATCGCCATCATCATAATAACCATCATCACCATCATCATCATTATCATCATGATCATGATCATAATCGTCATCACATTAGGTCTTTAAATCACCTGAGATATCTGAAAGCACCATACAGCAAGACAACAGCACCACCACAGCAAAGGATCGGGATCACGTAATCTTTGTATCCAGAGGGCTCCCAGTCAACACTACCGCTGTCCACATCGCTGTCCACACTGTCCATGCTGCCCACACCGCTGTCCACACTTACATCGTGAACTGCAGGCTTCAAAGCTCTACGTCTTACAGCCCAAGATCTCGTCTTACGTGCAACAATGCTTTGCACACAGCGTTTGGTAACGGGTGTAAAGGTCTTCTTTAGAATCCCTTCAGCGTACAAAATATCATCAATGTTCTTCACATTCAATGATTCGATACTATCCATGACTAGACTGTAATCCAAGGGAGTGACTTGGTTAACGTAGAAAGTATGGTAGTCTTCCCCAAGATACATGAGAGTGACTCTCCATCTTGTAAGCACCTTTCCTATCGCCAAGTTACATCTAGAAAACACCCTGACAACTTTCACCTTGTAGCCCTTGTACGTGTCAGTTAGCTGATATCGGTCTAGTGTTTGGTGTTGTACTTGTGGGGCGTTGACCAAAATGTGTGAGGTAACGGGAGGTAGTTCGTCTTCTGGGGTAATTCTTCTACTACCACCTTGTCCAGAGGCGTTGTATCTTGGGGGACATGAACGTCTATGAAATAGAGAAAAAAGATGATGGTTATCAAGATCAATAATTTTTATCATCACAGGACTTGCAATAGCTGCCTTACAATGGCCAATTATCAACTGCAAAATGGATAATATCTTGCAGTCAAAATCATTCATCACTCAAAATCGTTGTTCCTCTATTTGGGAGCGGCAGGCCAAATTTGGTTCTTATTGCAAGCGCTGCATCATCACGATCATCATCATCATTATTATTATTATCATCATAGCTATCATCATTATCATTTTATTACCTCCATTGTCTATAATATCCCTTGCAATATTTGACATAGTTGTATAAATATACAACAAGCACAGTAACTATGGCTATTTCACATAGTTGTCGGTAGAAATACGGCATCATTTCTGAAAATGAAAAAAAAAAAAAAATAGAATTAATTCTTAGTTAAGTTTCTATCAAAACATTTTTGTTCTCCGACAAAAATGAATGTCTTCGCTGTTGTTGTCATGCGCATGCCTGAATTGTTCTTTTTTCGTTAGTTTATCTGTCGATTTGTTTGCGTGTCTCTTCTCTTATCTCATCTCATCTCCTTACTTTTCTTCTCATCTCGTGTCTATTTTAGTTTATCTGTCGATTTGTTTGCGTGTCTCTTCTCTTATCTCATCTCATCTCCTTACTTTTCTTCTCATCTCGTGTCTATTTTAGTTTATCTGTCGGTTTGTTTGCGTGACTCTCCTCTTATCTCATCTCCTCACTTCTCTTCTCATCTTGTGTCTATATCGTTTGTTTGTCGGTTTATTTCTCTGTCTCTCCTCTCCTCTTGTCATCTCATCTCATCTCATCTCCTCACTTCTCTTCTCATCTCGTGTCTATATCGTTTGTTTGTATGTTTGCATGCTTGCACGTTGCGCGCTTGAAGATCAACCTGTCAACTCACCTCCAAGCCAGGAGTAGCAAAGCTCCTGATCATCCTTGAAGATATCTTTGTACACCATTTCAAATAGGTGCACGGTGAATTCCGCCCTTTAATGATAATGATAATGATAATGTATTTATATAGCGCACTTTCTATGTGTATATATTCAAATGCGCTTTACACATTGTAGTTAGCTGTAAGTAGTTAGTATATATTAGTGTAAGTGTAGGCCTTTCACTGAGGATGGTCGTGACCTGCGTCCTCAGTCGTTCTTTTACGTCCCCCCGATTAATGGTTAGTGTGTGAGTGGCGAGACGGGACCTCCGATTTAACTTCCTTATCCGAGAGGACGCGAAGCCTAACAATTATAAACCGAAATAAATACAAAGTTATAACATTCTCCTCAATTATTTAAAGACCCTGAGTGATGGTCCGGCTGGGGTTTGAACCCCCGACCTCTCGGTTAACAGGCTGTGCTCTCCCAACTGAGCTAACCCGTTAATCACAATAAAGCTAGCTTCAAATAATAATAATACAATTATCTCGCAGTCGATAAGTGATACTTTCGCGTCGAAATCGAGACGAAACTGATTTGCGCGCAAGTCAATTATGATTATGACATCAACATGTGACGTAAGCAACAAAAGCGCGCGCTTTAAATTGATTGGTTAAACTTGGCGTGCTCTGATTACCTCAAGCTATGACGTATATATCCGCGGTTCAATGTCGAAACGATTTGATTCGATTTATTAATTTGTTTGTTTCGTTTGATAGAAATCGATGCCAAGTTGTTTGAAACATCGAGTAAAACAGGACACAATGTAGGTAAGAGATAAGAGCGAATGTAAGGTAAAAAAGCAGTGCTGAGTTTACATGCATGATTGCAGTTATATTCTATATTTCTATTTGTTTGGAGGTACGTACGGTGGATTAATGCTGCATTTCGGGTCTAGAGGTCCTTTTCAGACCCTGGCCGGGGTCATTGTCACGGTATTGTGTTCTTAGCAAGACACTTAACTCTCACAGTGCTTCTCTCCACTCGGGTGTATAAGTGGTTACCAATGTCGGGTTGAAGACTTGACAAAAAGCTGCTGGTGACCTGCGATGGACTGGCATCCTTTCCAGGGGGAGTAGAAATACTCCTATAGTTGCTTCAAGCTACAGAATCTGCAGTAGCCTGAGTAAAAGACTCTCGGGGATGGGGATGGGGAAGAGAGGACAGGGAGAAAGGGAAAAACTGCAGTTAAACGCATAAAAAGCCACTTGGCTTATCCAATCACGGCTGGAACGGATTTACCTACCTCTATTTTTTTTAGATGAACTATTTTACGAGGTAGCCAAAGACTCAATCAAAACAGAAGCTGACCAAATCAGGCGAAAAGGTACGAAGAACTACAAGAATTATGATTACTATTATCATCATCATCACCACAATAATCATCATCATCCATGCATCATAATCATTGTGAATATCTGTTAACACAATCATCATCGTCATTGCAATCATATCAACAACATCATAATCAACGTCGTATTGATTTCATTTTCCACTCCAGAAAACGAGGCCACACTTTTCAATAACAGCCAAAAGAAACCAAGAAAATTTAGATGCTGACAGCAAGATAATGCATTGCAACCGTTCGCTGAGCTGCTCAACTCTACTTACATTGAAAGACCCACCCAAATTGTTAGAAAAAAAAAATTCAATGAATACATATACATCAACACATCGAAGACACACTAACAAATAGACAAGCAAACAACTAACCAACTGAATCAAAGAACGAAAGGAGTGAAGGGAAGGTTGTGGAAACAGTTCAGAAAATGGGATAAGAGAAGAAACGGGAAAAGAGGGAAATGAAATAGAAAGAATGAGGGAGGGAGGGAGACAGGGAGGGAGAAAGACAGGGAGGGAGGAGGGAGGGAAGGAAGGAAGGAAGGAAGGAAGGAAGGAAGGAAGGAAGGAAGGAAGGAAGGAAGGAAGGAAGGAAGGAAGGAAGGAAGGAAGGAAGGAAGGAAGGAAGGAAGGAAGGAAGGAAGGAAGGAGAAGACATTGTAATATGATGATAATTGCTAAGGCTAAGCCGCACTTTGCGGTGATCAAGGGAGGAAGGGAGAAAAGTAAAACGTAAATAATGAAATTATTTATTTCAAGTAGTTTTAAAAAGAATTTTAATAGAGAAATAAAAGATCTGATTATCAATTTTTTACGATTTTTTAATAGTTGCAGTGCTTATGTAGTTATACGGTCCTGCTTATATTATAGATTATATACTATACTTAAATAGAAACGTTGATATAAAAACACTGTGACAATATCTAGATAGCGAAACATCTTTGTTTAAAGAATCAATTTAGCTGATAAATTCTCACTAGCATTACTGACTTCAAAACAGTGTGACTGCACTGTAAGATGTATTATATTCTATTTGCTCTCGAGCTGTTATTGTTTTAAGAATTAAAATGCCTGGTGCCTGCAACACCAAAACAAGCCGTTGTTTCTGATTAATAGGGACTTTTAGCACCAAGACGGGAGTGGAGGACGGCGACGTCGATTCCGGGATAGGACTGGGGATTAAGACCCCGCCCGTCCTCTCGTCTCCGTGTCTTTTAGCATTAAACTACGGCACGCTTAAAACGCTTTACAAAAACATCGAAATGGCCTCATTTTAACAGACAAGAGAAGCTCTCCTGGAATCATTTTAACATGGAGATATTGATGATGAGAAATTCATAGTTGTAACAGAACAGAACACATCCAATAACCCTGATTTCAGCTACGAAGCTTACAAGTCATTTGATTTGAACTCCGGCGCGAAGATGAGATTACCAGACTAGTCAGAAATTGGTTAATCAGTTAATTTTCGACGTCAAATTGATTTCAAAATAATTCAATTGAACTTGTGTTCAATATGCTGAAGGTAGAAAAAGGTTTACCTATAATAATTGTAAGAAAAAGCTTCACGTAATGGCACTACGGCAAAACCCTTGAGTACACGCTCTCGATTGCGCTCGACGGGAAAGTAATCTGAGACCAATTGATCTGCGCATGCTCATAGTGACAAAATTACTTCCGATACCCCGTAGTCACGTCTCCCGTCCTGGTGCTAAATAGCCTGAGGATCAGGCCTTCCGAGGGGAACTGGGCCGAGGAGAAGGGGAAAGAAGGCCTGACACAAATCCTGTTATTTCCCGTGTAGAACATCCATATTCCGAATGTTTTTTCTGATTGGCTAATAAACAAAAGGACGTAACCAGATCTGTGAACGCAGGGGGCCATTTTGTGTCTTCGAAAGCGGGATTCAGCAACACAAATTTAACTGTACCGGTATATAAACGTTTTACTTATTTAACCTACTCCAACTTCTTTTACAACGTTGAATAGAATAATTAATGAATCAAGGAGAGTCGATCAGTGGCCAAAGCCTTCTTCGCGTTTGTATTCTGTCGTTGTTTTATTTTTTGTTTACAACGGTCATTGATTGACCTTTTAGTAAACAGATAACTCCAATTTCAATCTCGTGAATGTCAGTCGTTCAAAAGAAAACTAATATATGACCGTTGAAAACTATTAATGAAACATACAACGGCATAAAAGACAAATTCCGAAGAAGACTGGCACGGGATCATAGATAGTAGATACAATAACTCTGTTTTTTCCTGCCAAATATCCAGCTATGGCTTATGTTGTGACATGTATCATGACAGCCGGAAGTGATTTTAAATGGTTAGAAGACGGAAGGGCATGTTGTAAAACCTTGACTGGACTGGACTGAGAAAACCTGGACTGGACTGAGAAAACCTCGACTGTTGTAAAACCTGGACTGAGAAAACCTGGACTGAGAAAACCTGGACTGTTGTAAAACCTGGACTGAGAAAACCTGGACTGAGAAAACCTGGACTATTGTAAAACCTGGACTATTGTAAAACCTGGACTATTGTAAAACCTGGACTGAGAAAATAATAATAATAAACGATAATAAATAATAATAATAACAATAATAAACATCGCAAAAAGCCTTTTATAAACTCAAACATGTAACTTCTTGTCATCGGCATGAAGAATCTACCCTATCTATCTTGATCGAAGGCGGCTTCAAGATGGCTGATTCTCGTGTAGTAAGTGTTGAATTATTCATTATTGAATCCTGCCTAATTTAAACGCCAACTCTTCCATCCGTTTTGAAGATTAGCAGTGAATTAAAGTAATAATATATAATAATAATTTAATGTTTCTGATAGCGCAAAAATTCATTATAAAGTATATGATCTAATGCGCTTTATAAAATTTACAATTTAAAAACATGAAAAATCCTAACTAAGCTAAACTATACTACAATATTTATAAGATATTCAAGCTCTACTATTTACATTTTAAATATTTACGTTTATTGAATAGAAATTGGTTTAAATATATAATAGGACAAAATATAAATTTTTGTCAAACAAAACAAAAAGTTCCTAAATAAAACAGAAAGAGCAGAATAATAAATAATAAAACTATCTAAAAATATGCTTTTTTAAAAAAATGGGTCTTTAAAAGCTTCTTGAATGTTGTAATGCTGTTTGCAGACCTTACACTAATGTACGAGTCAAATACAAAGGTGCCCATCCCCCCCCCGGGCAAACCCCCGGGCATTTGACTTTTTGAAAAAAAATTGGTCAAATTCCCCACCATCTGGGCAAACTGAACAGTCAAATGCCCCACTATTGAAACAACAGAATGGTCAAATGCCCGCCCCTCGAGCTCGAGTCAGTGATAAACTCAAATTTTACTTTAAGAAGAAAAGAAAATACTTAAACTTCCTTCTACTACATGACGTCTCATGAACATGGTAGACAAAACTTGTACAATCTATTAATATGAAGGGAAATTTCAAAAAACGTTGAAGAAGAGAATGGTTATTGGCAATTTTTGATTGGTGATTGCACGACCGAAAGATGGATCTCGATATAATTCACAAATCTATCTTAAAAACTGAAAGAACTTGGATTTTCTTTGCACTTTTCGACTCTAAAACACAAAGACAAGCATTTATACTTCGTTAATTTAATTTTACTTGTGAAAGAACAGTACCCAGAGCTCCTTTGCAATCGCTGTTCGTCAATCGCCAATTCTTTCTGACGTTTTTTGAGATAGGTGTATAACAAGGAAAAACTATCTATCAATTCTTTGCTTTTCGTTTCCGTTCCCGTGTGACTTTTGCCTGATCATGGGCTACCTGTGGTTAGGACTCCAATACTTTCTGGGTATTTTTAAAGATGGCCGACACTCGTCAAATGCCCGCCCGTTCAAGTAGCTAATCGGCGTCAAATTCCCCACTATACGGAACCCAAGTCTTGTCAAATGCCCGGGGTTTGCCCGGGGGGGGGGGGGGGGGGGGGGGGATGGGCACCTTTGGATTTGACTCGTACATAAGAGGGAGTTCATTCAATAATATTGGAGCTGCGACCTTGAATGCCCGGTCTCCCGTTGTCTTGCCTGATTTGATTTCAGGTCTAAGGTTGTTACTTATGGATCTAAGGTTATACCGAGAATGTTTAAAATATATCAGATTATTTAAATATGCAGGTGTGGTATACGTACCATGCATAGCCTTAAAAATAAATAAAATAACTTTGTAAATAATTCTAAATTTAACAGGAAGACAATGTAATTCTATCATTCAAAGTCTATTCAATATAATATCATTCAATACCGGAGTAATGTGAGAAAAGCGTGGCGTGTTTGTGATAAGTCTTGCTGCTGCATTTTGTGCGCGCTGAAGTGTGTTTATGTGAATTGCTGGTAGACCATACAAAAGCGAATTACAATAGTCTAATCGACTAATTACGAGAGCATGTCTAGCGTCTTAGCAGCATCAACGGATAAGAACTTACGTATGCGTCTAATATTAAATATTGAATAAAAAGCAGACTGACATGTCTTATTTTTTATGTGGTATTTAAATTGAAAGTTACTATCGAGCCAGACGCCAATTCAAGTACATGCTTTCTCTTCATTGAAGTAAATATTTGAATCAAGGCTGGGAAATTACATGTAAAATCAACCTTTTAAGCTTTGTTATTCAACACTTTAATAAGTTTATCTTACGAAATACTTGAATGGTGCAGGGATTACTCGAGATCTTTTTATGCCGTATTAGCCTCGAAACCGCTTAGTATATACACTCATTCTGTGTTAGCTCGTGAAAATGTAAGGCCGGGATTATAGAATACTTTGAAATCCCACGAGTTTTATACAAATATCGGCATATTTTACGCACTAAATTGAGACTAGAAATAAGATCACTAGAATGGTCTAAATTTGTGAAAAAATCGGCTCAAAGATGCAATTCTTATATGACGCTTAAAAACGAAAAAATGTAAGTTGATTCTAGCTAAGTACGACTGCAAGTAGTCCTTTCGTCTTCTAGCTACTATATTTCATGATGAAGTTGGTATTTGATTGAAATATTTACTTCAATGACGGGAAGTTACATTTTTGAGTTTATAAACGGCTTTTTGCGATGTTTATTATTGTTATTATCATTATTATTTATTATCCTTTATTATTATTATTTTATCAGTCCAGGTTTTACAATAGTCCAGGTTTTACAACAGTCCAGGTTTTCTCAGTCCAGGTTTTCTCAATCCAGGTTTTACAACAGTCCAGGTTTTCTCAGTCCCGGTTTTACAACAGTCCAGGTTTTCTCAGTCCAGGTTTTCTCAGTCCAGGTTTTCTCAATCCAGGTTTTACAACAGTCCAGGTTTTCTCAGTCCCGGTTTTACAACAGTCCAGGTTTTCTCAGTCCAGGTTTTCTCAGTCCAGGTTTTACAACAGTCCAGGTTTTACAACAGTCCAGGTTTTCTCAGTCCAGTCCAGGTTTTCTCAGTCCAGTCCAGTCAAGGTTTTACAACATGCCGGCGGAAGGGCAGTTGATATACATTTGTGTCCCCGTCTTTCCGTCCCAGAAAGCCTTATACTCAGGCTAGGTGCTAAAAGTCCATATTGACATTCGGAGAAACGGTAACTATAATAGTCGCGACGGTCAGTGACTGGTACGAATAAGATTAAAATCATTGTTACCGAGCTATGGGTGATTCTAATTGCGAATTGAAGGTCGTTTTACTTGGTAAAGGGAATGGAGGTAAATCTTGTCTAGTTTTACGATATTTACACAAGAGATACAACCCCGAGGAAGTTTTGAATGTAAGTAAGTATGTATAAGTACGAATCATTATAATGTTTATAAATGCACAATGATTTATTTCGTTCAAGCGGAAGTAATCCACTAAAACTTGGAATTACCTACAAACCATCTACAACCACCAAACAACAAGCTACAATCATGTACGTACAACCACCCACAACAAGCTGCAAACACCTACAACCACCTACAACCAGCAAACAACAAGCTACAACCACCTTATCAAAAAGTCTTACCAAGAAGAATTATGACAGACTTTCGCTTTTAAAATGCTAGGTTTGCGTCACATAAACCATGTTTTTAAGTTGTAAAAGCTATCTAACGCTTTGTATGGGGTTTCGTGCAAAAAGAATTCATTTTACTATTCCAAAAACTCTGCATGAGCTAACATTTGAAGTACTTTTTAAAAACTTTCCTGAAGTGAAAATGGAAATTTTCAAGCGTTCTCATTGATTCAAACTTGCTTACACAAGACCGTCTAGACCGATCTCAAGGTGACTCCAACATAATTGGAAGCGGATTTGATAAATCTTTTAACTCGCTCGTTTCTCGTCAAAACCTCACCAATAAATCTGAACTTTACATGTGCTACTTCAAACATTTAGGCTTCTAATAGTTAATTCGAAATACGTTTATCGTAACAAACCGATTTCCTAACAATGTGATTTACAAATGTTGCGCTCTAGCCGACCTCTAGCTCGGAAAATTGTCTAGGGATTTTTATGAAACTTCAGATTTCTAGTAATAAATAGATATTCATTTTGCAGTGTATCAAGTTTGAAGAAAATAATTACAGCGAGAGTAAAGTTACAAGACCGACTTTGAATGACATTGAATCGAATACTCAAATATATGCGGGAAACTTAGTAGAAATGAATACTTGCAAATTATTCATAATAGCACTCATCACCTGGAACGATGCCGGTTCGAGAATGAATTAATTAGCGTCGTTCACCACAAAGTTTTGAGACATAACAGATATACCTCCACATTTCGTCTTACTATTTTGAAACAAAGACCCTTGAAAACCAGCTGAATTGCTTAATAAGTCAAGGAAGGAATAAGCTATTTGTCACTGTATTAAGGTAGTTCCGAACACTTGCTACTGCGCATCACGCTCACGCACATCTTGTTCAAGAAAATTCAAAAGTGCCATGGAAAAAAAAAAAAAAACACTTGAAAGTGCCCAGTCCCAATCGGCCAAAACAATAGAAATTTTGAATTTTACCGGCGTTTTTCGCATATAGCGCCTTAACTAACACGGTGACCCCCTTTTTAAATCATTGCTACATTTACTATTCTTACACTTTAGAGTAAAAAAATAAAATATTCATTGATCGGATTTTCTGAAATTTTACAAATGCTACAAATCCATACACATACAGGGCCAGTGTGTAATTGGCGTAGAATTGTGCTTCTAGGGTACATTTTTACCCTTATTTGGAATTGATTCAATGACAGAAATGTTAGATAAACCTTAGATCTATCGTTTGATATAATCTAATGCTTTTCCTAGCAGAATACGCATTCTCTAGACTGCTTTGAGTAGGTACTTTTGAACAAAACCAACACAAATTATGAGTGCAAATACCTACTTTTACTATATCTTAATAACCAATAGGATGACCCCAATATTTTTTAGCGGTTTTTGACTTGCCTAACAATGATGTATATAGGATTTATATTGATTATATTAATTATATTGGAGTCACCTTTATTACGGTAGCTTACCTCTGCTTAAAAGTACTATTTTTAAATATTAAAATATTTTATTTTGTAGACGATAGGAGCTGCTTATGGTACAAGTATTGTACAAGTGGATGACAAACGTGTAACACTAAGTATATGGGTACTGAAATATATATATTATGAAAATTATATCATTTGTTTGTTCGTTCACCTATTTGTTCACCCAACTATCCATACATCCATCGGCTATTATTATATACATTCATTCATTCATTCATTCATTCATCCATCCATCCATTCATTCATTCATTCATTCATCATCCATCCATTCATTCATTCATTCATCCATCCATCCATCCATCCATCCATCCATCCATCCATCCATCTATCCATCCATCCATCCATCCATCCATCCATTCATCCATTCATCCATCCATCCATTCATTCATTCATTCATTCATTCATTCATTCATTCATTCATTTACCCATGCATACATACATATACATACATACATGCATTGATTGATTGATTTATTCATCCAGTAATTCACTCGTTCATTTCCCCAGGATACAGCAGGGTCAGAGCGATTTGAAGCCATGACAAGATTGTACTATCGTAATGCTGAAGCTGCTATAGTATGTTATGGTAAGAGACGTATCAATAATGACACCTATCAATCGCATCCAATCAAAAATGGGGATAAATCCCCCTATACGATTCTGATCCGCTTTAACCAAAATGTTAGACACCTACACCAACAGTCTCATACAGAACTACACTCACCTCGATTATACATTTTGCACAATCACACCATTTAAAATTCAGAAAATAAAATCAACGTCAAGACTACACACACCAGAAAGTGTACAACTCATCCACATCAATCAACACACACACAAGCGCAAAAAATTAAATATCACATGCAATTCTATAATATACCATCTAACTCTTCTTCCTTTAGCCCTACCCCCCTCAATTTCGCAATTTGTATGCAGACGGTCCAGCATTTCAGGCTATAGCTATGTACGATCACTGCCCTACACCAACGTTTGCTATCGTATCCGTAACACCTTGCGTACCATACACTAATTACGTCTTTATAGATGACTAGTACTCAGTTAAATTGGTTATTGTGTTTATAATTCAGACCTCACTGACCAAACCAGTTTTGAAAAAGCCAAGTTTTGGATTAGGGAACTTAAGAAATACGAACAGGTAAGGTGTAACAATAATGAGCACACGTTGTTTTCGCTGTATTTTGCATCACGTTGCCCGGAATAGTCCAGTGTCACGTTATTTAGTACCGTTGTACTATTTATACAGGTTAAGCCTCGATTTGTTGTTAGAATATTGACAAATCCCAAGTCAAACACGAAATAATGTTATCGCTTAACAATAGAAAATAATTTTTACTCTAAATTGAGGGTATCCCTGTAAAAACACTACATTACAGTTTCATAAAGAGCATTCAAGTAACTCTGTTTGCCTTTGCAAATCAATCAAACTAATGTTTATCTCCAATGTTGATTATTGTTTTTATTTCTGTTTTATTATTATTTTCAGCTCTGTAAAATATATTTGTGTGGCACAAAGCTTGACTTAATAGAAGATAACAGACAACCCCGAGCAGTTGAACCAACAAACACATCACAGTACGCTATCGGTATGTTAATTCACATGTGTATATCCCCCTCCCCCACCAAGGAGTATTTATTGCCCATTCATATCATAAATAAACACCAGTATAAAACATGTTTTGATTTATTAGAAATACAGTGTTGTGTCAGAATTATTAATACAAACAAAGCAACGAAATATTGATAAATTTCTTAACAAACGTATATATATATATACAGAACATTGAAGGAAATGAAGTGTGTAGTCAGGACGAAATGTGCTCAGCGCCTGAACGAAAAACAAATTCAACATTATCATCATGATAATGATCATCGTTATTAACATCGTTACCAATATCATCATCACTAGCATCATCGTGATCATCATGATTGTTGTAATCATATACTGATTACCATCATCTTCTTAATTCTTTTTCTTCTTCTTCATCTTCATCACCTTCCTTATCATCATCATCATCACCACCACCATTAAATTATCATTATCATCATCATCATCATCATGTTCGTCTTCTTTTTCTTTTTCTTCTTCTTCTTCTTCTTCTTCTTCTTCTTCTTCTTCTTCTTCTTCTTCTTCTTCTTCTCCATCAAAATTACCGTCATCATAATAACCATCATCATCTTCGTCATTACCATCGTCATTATTAATATAAGTGTTAGTTACCTGAGATATCTGAAAGCACCATACAGCAAGACAACAGCACCACCACAGCAAAGGATCGGGATCATGTAATCTTTGTACCCAGGGGACTTCCCCTCAACACTAACACTGTCCACACTGTCCACGCTGTCCACACCGCTGTCCACACTGTCCACGCTGTCCGCGCCGCTGTCCACACTTACATCGTGAACTGCAGGCTTCAAAGCTCTACGTCTTACAGCCCGAGATCTCGTCTTACGTGCAACAATGCTGTGCACACAGCGTTTGGTAACGGGTGTAAAGGTCTTCTTTAGAATCCCTTCAGCATACAAAATATCATCAATGTTCTTCACATTCAATGATTCGATACGGTCCATGACTAGACTGTAATCCAAGGGAGTGACTTGGTTAACGTAGAAAGTATGGTAGTCTTCACCAAGATACATAAGAGTGACTCTCCATCTTGTAAGCACCTTTCCTATCGCCAAGTTACATCTAGAAAACACCCTGACAACTTTCACCTTGTAGCCCTTGTACGTGTCAGTTAGTTGATATCGGTCTAGTGTTTGGTATTGTACTTGTGGGGCGTTGACCAAAATGTGTGAGGTAACGGGAGGTAGTTCGTCTTCTGGGGTAATTCTTCTACTACCACCTTGTCCAGAGGCGTTGTATCTTGGGGGACATGAACGTCTATGAAATAGAGAAAATAGATGATGGTTATCAAGATCAATAATTGTTATCATCACAGGACTTGCAATAGCTGCCTTACAATGGCCAATTATCAACTGCAAAATGGATAATATCTTGCAGTCAAAATCATCTTTCGTTGTTCCTCTATTTGGGAGCGGCAGGCCAAATTTGGTTCTTATTGGAAGCGCTGCGTCATCACGATCATCATTATCATCATTATTATCATCATTATCATTTTATTACCTCCATTGTCTATAATATCCCTTGCAATATTTGACATAGTTGTATAAATATACAACAAGCACAGTAACTATGGCTATTTCACATAGTTGTCGGTAGAAATACGGCATCATTTCTGAAAATGAAAACAAAAATAGAATTAATTCTTAGTTAAGTTTCTGTCAAAACATTTTTGATTATCTGTCGATTTGTTTGCGTGTCTCTCCTCTTCTCATCTCATCTCCTCATTTCTCTTCTCATCTCGTGTCTATTTTGTTTGTTTGTATGTTTGCTTGCACGTTTGCGCGCTTGAAGATGAAGCTATCAACTCACCTCCAAGCCAGGAGTAGCAAAGCTCCTGATCATCCTTAAAGATATCTTCGTACACCATTTCAAATAAGTGTACGGTGAATACTGCCCTTCACAATAAAGCTAGCTTCAAATAATAATAATACAATGATCTCGCAGTCGATAAGTGATACTTTCGCGTCGAAATCGAGACGAAACTGATTTGCGCGCAAGTCCATTATGATTATGACATCAACATGCTACGTATGCAACAAAAGCGCGCGCTTTACTTTGATTCACTAAACTTGGCGTGCTCGGATTACCTCAAGCTATGACGTATATCCGGTTCAATGTCGAACCGTTTTGATTCGATTTATTAATTTGTTTGTTTCGTTTGATAGAAATCGATGCCAAGTTGTTTGAAACATCGAGTAAAACAGGACACAATGTAGGTAAGAGATAAGAGCGAATGTAAGGTAAAAAGTCAGTGCTGAGTTTACATGCATGATTGCAGTTATATATATTCTATATTTCTATTTGTTTGGAGGTACGTACGGTGGATTAATGCTGCACTTCGCGTCTAGAGGTCCTGGTTCAGACCCTGGCCGGGCTCATTGTCACGGTATTGTGTCATAGCAAGACACTTAACTCTCACAGTGCTTCTCTCCACTCGGGTGTATAAGTGGTTACCAATGTCGGGTTGAAGACCTGACAAAAAGCTGCTGGTGACCTGCGATGAACTGGCATCCTTTCCAGGGGGAGTAGAAATACTCCTATAGTTGCTTCAAGCTAAAAAAAATCCGCAGTAGCCTGAGTAGCAGACTCTCGGGGATGGGGATGGGGAAGAGAGGACAGGGAGAAAGGGAAAAACTGCAGTTAAACGCATAAAAAGCCACTTGGCTTCTCCAATTACGTCTGGAACGGATTTACCTACCTCTTTATTTTTTTCTAGATGAACTATTTTACGAGGTAGCCAAAGACTCAATCAAAACAGAAGCTGACCAAATCAGGCGAAAAGGTACGAAATGTTATGATTATCATCATCACCACAATCACAACCATCCATGCATCATCATTATTATCATGGTCACCACAATCATCATAATAATCATATCAACATCATCATTTTCTTAATCATTATTATCAACATCATCATAATCATCGATTTCATTCTTCCATACCAGAAAACGAGGCCATACTCTTCAATAACAGCCAAAAGAAACCAAGAAAATGTAGATGTTAATATAACAGCAAGATAATGCATTGCAGCCGTTCGCTGAGCTGGTCAACTCTACTTACTGAAAGACCCACTTAAATTATTAGAAGAAAAAAACATTCATGAATACATATACATAAACACATGGAAGACACACTAACAAATAGACAAGCAAACAACTAACCAACTGAATCAAAGAACGAAAGGAGTGAAGGGAAGGTTGTGGAAACAGTTCAAAAAATGGGATTGCAGAAGAAACGGAAAAAGAGGCAAATGAAATAGGAAGAATGTGGGAGGGATAGAGGGAGTGAGATAGGGAGTGAGATAGGGAGGGAGGGAGGGAGGGAGGGAGGGAGGGAGGGAAAAGGAAGACAATGTAATATGATGATAATTGCTACGGCTAAGCCGCACTTTGCAAAGTGATCAAGGGAGGAAGGGAGAAAAGTAAAACGTAAATAATGAAATTATTTATTTCAAGTAGTTTTAAAAAGAATTTCAATAGAGAAATAAAAGATCTGATTATCAATTTTTTTACATTTTTTTAATAGTGTATGTTTCAGTGCTTATGTAGTTTTATAATATAGCTTAGATAGTACGTAAGCTCTGATTGGTTGATTCACTCAAAAAAGCTATGCTCTATTTCACCGGTAGAGACATGGTTTTTGATTGACAGCTCACAATTTTAATAAGACTATTTCTGTAAGCTACTACATTTACTAAAAACGGTTATTAAAATGTAAAAAGACTTTCCATCATATGACCTTTCTGTTAACCTATAAAACCCTAAAGCCTACGGTGCAATGACATGCAAACGCGACAAAAATCATAGACATGGTTTTGAAAATACGCCGCCGCCTTTAGACAAACTGTATTAAAAGTTGGAAGTCAAACGTTGAATTTGATCAAAGCAAACAAAAACAAAAGGAACACAGCATTTCAAAGTGGCAATAATTTTTACTTCAGTTTATCCTTGAAATATGAAGATAATTTTTAAGATAATTTCATAGTGAAGAAGTGAGATTTTTTTGCGATTGAACTCGATTAATCTTGAACAAATACATGTTGAATTTATCGACGGCAAAACACGCTTGGCATAAATGACCTCAAAATCGATCATTTGGGCGTATTTTAAAATGTTTACGTTTGACTTTCATCAAACTTGGCAGGAATATAGTAATAAATCAGACAAATTCAATTTGATGATTTTTAGCGTTATTGCTATGATTATGACGTCATAATGACGTCAAAACCTCGTTTTCCAATGGTATTTGATATTATTTCAAATTGATTCAAACGTCGTAAAACTGCACTGTATGACAGTACTTGATATAGATAACATCAATTCGAAAACCGTTTTTCGATTGGACAAGTCAGTGAAAAGTTATTAAATTCTTAATATCCATAATTTTCCCGCCATTTTTTTGGCGGGAATAATTATTTGAAAACCTTTGGAAAAACTTTCGCTTCATTCATCTTTTCGAGTTTATATCAACGTCGCACTAAAATTCGTACATCTACTACACCAGTCATGACCTAAAATCGTATGTTTTTAGTTTTTTGAATTTTTAAGCCCAAACGTAGATATTAAGGTGAGAAATATTGCATACGTCACTATGACGTCACATAAATTCTAAAATGCCTATATAAGCTTATCAAATAACAATTTTACAACTTTTTTTAAGTAACAACACTTGTTTATCGTTTTTCGAAAATTTCAATTAAGTAGATGCGTCTTTTTACCACTTTTAAGGTCATATTATAATTCAATATGACGTCAAATTGTATGACGTCACAAAAACTATAAACCCTTATAACTCTAGTTAGAAACGTCAGTGGGAGATCCGGTTAACGTCTAAATATTTATCACAATATACCTATTCAGACCAACTAGAATAATCAATACATTGATAAAGGATAAGAAATAACCATAAAAGGAAATGTCATCTGTGACGTCATAGAAACGTCAGAGTATCAATAAAATATAAAATTTTATAAATTGTCATTTCTGTAATGTGCTGTAAAAATTATAGCTTGTTTGGACTTCACATCATAAAGTAAATAGGATTTCCAAGTTTTAAGGACGTTTCTGATGATCGTTTTTGAGTTCATTTATGCCAAGCGTGAAATATTATATTTTGTTTTATAAAAACAAACAAACACACAATCAAGTACAGAATTATAAATGTGTTTTCTTGTTTTTTATTCTTATAAATAAACCACGTTTGAAAACACGCAATGTGAACAAAGACAAAAAGACAGATTTACAATTATCTTTCAATTGTCTCGTCAAAATGAAAACAGAAACTGATCAACTTTAAACCTGCAAACGTTTGATTAAAAGTAAATATACATACTTTCAGCAGCCTAAGCAATCTTGTAGATGTGCTCTTTGTTCTTTTTAACTTGAAAACGTTGTACACAACAAGCTTGTCTTGTTCAAACTGTTTTTTTCTCAGTACTCTCAGTGAATAAACTGCTGTCAGTCGGCTCGGCTTTCACCACTCAAATAAAATTCAAATTCGCTTGAATTGCTGTATATATGTCAGTCTCATGCAAGAGTTCAGCTAAATTTTTTTGTTTTTAGGCACAGAAGTCAGCCAAAGCTATATTTTAACGGTTTTCCCAGTAAAATTCCTTCTTTTTAGCTAGCAAAAAAAAAAAAAACCGGGAAGAAAGTGAACAGCACCTCGGTCCCTTTTGGTGAAGATTGCTCAATGGTACACTGATTGTGATTGGTTCATTGGGCACTGGTGTTAGTTTTGAGAATTATAATATTAATCAGCAAATAAAACTATTTTTTTACGGGAAAAACTGCATTATAAAAGCAATAGAAGCCAGTTCCTATGACTCTACCAGTGAAATAGAGCACTTGGGATGTTGTTAGAAACACTCGAAAAAGTTATAAAATCACTCGCTTTCAGCTCGTGATTTTAAAACTTTTCTCGTGTTTCTCCCAACATCCCGCGTGCTCTATTTCACCGGTAGAGTCATAGGAACTGGCTTCTATTGCTTAAATACGGTCCTGCTTATATGTAAGAGTTACATACCGAGAATGGAGGCTATAAGCCATATATATCCTGCGGGCCGCAATAATATAGATTATAGATTATAGATTAGATTATAGACTATATACTACTTAAATAGAAACGTTGATATAAAAACACTGTGACAATATCTAGATATTAAAAGGATACTTAATCAATTGTCTCACGATTGAGGTCATTGGTAGAAATACCGCGACGTTTCGACTGCAATCTGCTAGTCTTCATCAGGCGATGGTGTAGACTGGATGATGGTTGTCTTATATACTTTTCGTCAGATTATCGGCGCTGTGATTGGCTGACGCTTGATGTCCCAGCATGCTTCTTGATTGTTGGCATCCACGCTTCCGGTAGATCGATGCCGCAATTCCTATTGATGTTGTTAGGGTGTAGTCGGATCTGAATGTCTTCCTTGACTCTGCGTGTGTGCCAATGTACGTCTTGGTCGATGTATTTGACGTCTTTCCAGCTCAGGTTGTGTCCGGTCTTGTGGGCATGTTCGGCTACGGCTGAGGTCTCGGTACGGGCCAGTCTTACATCTCTTTGGTGTTCTTTCAGTCTTTCATTCACGGGTCTTCCGGTTTCTCCGATGTAAACTTTGTCGCATTCACCGCATGGAATCCTGTAGACTACGCTGTCTTTCCTTTCAAATGGTATTGGGTCTTTCGGTCTTACCAAGCGTTTGCGTAGAGTCGTATCAGATCTAAAGACTGTACGAATGCCATGATGTTGAAGGCAACTGAACGGCTTAGACTCTGAGATACTCCATCCACGAAAGGTAGTACAGCTAAGGATCTGTGAGTCTGTTGTTCTTTCTGGCGGGCTGGACGGGTCTTGGTAACTCTCTGCAAGAAAGGTGTAGGATAACCATTAGAATTAAGAGCTGAAGCGAGATGTTGTTTTTCACTTACCATGCCGTTTGGTTTAGTAACGACTGGATCTGTTTAGTAACAGATGGACAAGTAGGCTATCTACTAGACTTTCACAAAGTCCCTTTTAGCCCCCCTGGCTCGCTTCGCTCGTTACTGTAACAAACTTTGCATAACTAGTCCTGTGATAAACGAGTTCGACTTGGGCAAGTCTAGCTATCTACGTGTGATCTGTAGTTTCGCAGCTATTCGAGTCTATTTCCGCGCGCCGCGGATAGCTTTGGCTTGATGCGTGCCAGGGGCCCCTGATGCGTGCTATGACAACACTGCAAGATTGGCTATTGCAATGTTTTGATTCTCAAATATCATAACAAATAACAATGACCAGTTTTGGTCATGTTCAGGACTGTTGACTGGTACTAATAATATTGTAAGAGTGAATGGTCTGATCCCAGGTGTAATCGATGTAGATGAGGCATGATCGTCCGGGGTGGTGTAGTCTTGAGAAAAACTGATGGTGTTGATGTCTGACGTTTCGACAACCTGAGCGGAAGTCATCTTCAGAGTAAAGAAAATGAAAAGACAGCGGTTATTTATGTGTCTGGTTCGTCGGTAATGTTGTTGTTGATGCGTGGGTAGGTGTTAGTCATTGTGTTAGCGGAAAGCTTGATGCGTGCTATGACAACACTGCAAGATTGGCTATTGCAATGTGAAAATGAAAAGACAGCGGTTATTTATGCACAGCATGAAATAGAGTCTTTACGTACATTTATTCGTTCCGTAAATGTTCGTAAAGATTGGTCGAATATTTACGTTACCTTTACGGAATGCGTTAAATTCCGTTTTGCGTTAATGTACGTAAAGATCCGTAAATGTCCGTTAATGTTACCTATACGAAAATATACGTAGTCCGTAAATGTCCGTAAATGTGACCTTTACGTTTACATACGTAAAGATCCGTAAACGTCCGTAAATGTCTCCTTTACGTTAATATACGTGATCCGTAAATGTTCGTTAATGTGAACTTTACGTTTACATACGTAAAGATCCGTAAACGTCGGTAAATGTGATCTTTACGTTCCTATACGTGATCT
This sequence comes from Metridium senile, assembly GCA_949775045.1. Taxonomy (NCBI): domain Eukaryota; kingdom Metazoa; phylum Cnidaria; class Anthozoa; order Actiniaria; family Metridiidae; genus Metridium; species Metridium senile. The sequence continues at coordinate 6,560,037 of OX459107.1, forward strand.
GTCAATGTTCGTATATGTAACCGTTTACCGGTTGAAAATCGTAAACCATTTTCACTCCTAAGTGACCGCTCAAAGCTGGGCGTGGTTAAGTTATGGGAGAAATAGGACTGGCCCGGAGCTAATGAGCGAGCAGCGAAGGAGCGAGGAGACGAGCGTGTTACAAGATAGTTCGTCGCCGAAGGGGAGGAGGGTGGGTCGAAAACACTAGGTGACCCGTGTGTCTCAATGATGGAAAATGCTCCTAAACTCGAATGAGCAAAGCTATAAATACGGAAATAACGCATGTGCAAATGCCAAGTAGGGTACACAACATATTCCCGGGAGATGAAGGTGCTGGACTTAACGCACGCCATTATTTCGCGGAATTTGAGTAGTGAAAATAGTAAACCATTTTCACTCCTAACAGTTCGGTTCATCCGCAAAAAAGGGGATACGTGTCACGTGACAATTCCATTGTTCTAGGGAAAATCGAAAATTTTATTACGAAGAAATTACCCAGTCTTCGAAATTCATCGATATCACGGTCACAAAGAGGACATCCGGGACCTTTTAACATTTCACATAGAGGTGATATGTTGAAGATGGCGGACGAGCAGATACAGCGAGAAAACTACAAGATTTTTCATTAAAAAATGGCTTTGAAGTCGAGATTTCAATCCAAGATGGCCGCCATATTGTCACCCTCCCAAAGGTATGTAGTTGGTTGATGATAAAAATTTGTTACCTGCCCATTTCCTAGAGTAATGAAACCAATTTTAATGAAGTCTTTATGATATGCCTTACATTCTCTCGCATTGTAGAATGTGGCAACAACCTAGTTCTTGTGGCAACTCTTTTCAAAGACTCCTTACTGAAATCACAGCCGTTCGTGTATGGCTATGTACTGACAAAAGTTGATATGTCATCGGAATAGTCGACTTATTTGTATTTTATGCTTTATTTTAGATAACCAAATGGAAATTCATCGACATCTCCTGTCGCTGAAATGTCGAATATGTGGTGGGAGTATTAAAAAGATAAAAGAAGCCAACCAGTACGCAATGTTTGCGAATTTTATTTTTTACATTCAAGATTTTATGTTGAATAATACCATATTTTATTTTTTATGCAATCTAGAAATTTGGTACTGTAATGTACAGCATGCATTGTACACTTCATAAATGTTATTAAACTTGTTAAACCTGAAAGTTATATGAATTGAGATTGGTATTAAAACAACTGTTCTTATGCCAATAAGCCAGGTTTACTTCCCAGTAGTGATTTATTGACCAAATATTTGGTTACATCAGAGTATAAATAATTTGCTCATAGTGCTTTGTCAATAAATCACTGTTATTGCAGATGAATTCTATTTAATACTTGAACCTCTTTTTCTTTCTTACTTGTCATCATTCCCATTATTAAGCATTTGATTACAGTAGTAACATTTTTGACAACAAGTTGTAGAACACTATTATTTGAGAATACACATGCTAGTATGGAAAAATAAAAATCTAGCCATCTCAACCAACAAAACTTGATAATGCATTATTATTCCTTATAAAATTATTATTATAATTTCTTATGAAATAATCCAGTTTGAGGAATTTAAATATAGTTTAATTATACATATCAACATAAATAACTGAAACTTTGTATTTATTTGTGCAAACACATTTATCCGTCAAACAATTCTAAAAATTTGGGAGTGCTCACAATATATCTGTGAAAACATTTGCAATAATGAATTGCACAAAATAGTGTCAATCAGATATATTGTAAGCACTCTGGTAGTTATAGCACTTCATATTGCACTAAATGTATTTAGTATTTAGTAGCGTTACAGAATGTATACCACTGTGTATTGCATAGTCGATAGAAGTGGAGGTGGGCTTAAATGGGTTACAGGGTTCCCCAGGGTAATTCTGTATGCAGGAGTATATAAGGACAGTGATATGAAGCAATCATCACTTGAAGGAATTTCTCTGAAGCACTCTTGTGCTATTAAATATAAATTTTATAAATTTCATTCAAATCATAATGTATGAATCAATGAAATTTTTATTACATATGGATTCAGCCTTGTTGCCCAGCGCAAGTGCCTAAGACATGCAGATTTAATAGTGTATGCTTGCTCGCCTCAGTTAATTTATACATTAATATCACATCTATAATAATAATATCCAGTATGAATTTGTTCCTGTAATTGCTCTCTTCTATCAGATATGAATTAATAAATGAGATGCCCACCACCTAATTTGTTGTTCTGTAGTTATTGTGTAATGCAGTTTAGCTATTAAATGCTTTATTTGAAAATATGAAAAGAGTATAAATAGTTCTATTCATATATAGTACTGTTCCATGGATATACTGCATTTAGACAAATATAATACAAACTATAGAGTGCTTTAAGTTTAATAGAACAGTTTCCAGTTCTTGTTCTGCAGGGTTAACATCAATTGTATGTCATATATTCTTTAAAAATAAACTAATCCCATGGATATTGTTTTAGCTTTTCATTTTTTTTATTAATGTGTACATTTTACATTACCACATGCTTATGTAATTTATAAAGAATACATTAAATGCAATTGAGGTTAAACCTGCACAACAAGAACTGGAAACTGGTCTATTTGATGTCAATTAGATAACTACCTTAGTCTGTATTTTGATCTTCCATACAACCCATATACTGTTCCCCTTATGAACTTTTGTACCTTTACTTCCATGATCCTTTTTGAACTTTTTATGCTCAAATAGTGTAGGTACAACACCATAAGGAGGAAATAAAAATAAAAAAGCCTTCATTGTTACTTATCTTATGTCTTAGTATTCAGAAAATAATTTGTAAAAGTTACTGGACTTAATTATATCACTTATATTCATACATGATTCTATATGCAAGTACAATAAAAAAGCTCTTGTATTGTGTATTATTGTGTTCCCAACCAAATTTATTCCAGTTTATAACATTTAAGACTGATTAACTTGGGATAGACATAGCTTTTTAACAATTAATCACAAAAATATATTGACATTGAAAATACTGATGTTTATATATATATACAATCTTATAAACTGTCCGACTGCATGTCTCATCATTCAATTGTTTTAGCGTGTGAAGGGACATAACAAAGCCAGTTTTTTAATAGTTTTTATTTAGTGACTGTTTAGTCAGTATCACTCAACTAGAAACATCAAATACAAAAGGAAACAATACCTCATTACAACTTTACTTGTCTTTTAAAGTAACTAATAGTCGCTAAATAAGAGCTATAACACACTAACAATTTGATTTTGTTTCATGGTTCTAGTGTTTTCGGTCTAGCCTAATGTTGTAAAATATTGGGGATGTTACATGTAATACAGTATAGTGATTAGTCTCGTTAATTTACCATGCAATTGTCGTCATAACTCAGGCTTGCTGTAGGTTCTGAACACTCCAGAAAATATGCTATTCGCATCTAACATAGTTCATCGTTCGGAGTCGTTCAAGGCGTCTTTTCTCTGCCCATTTTCATCGGTTTTTAAAACGCTAAACTTATCAAACAGTCTGACTACACTGTAGATTTCATATATATGTTACGTCATTGTTTTGTCACGTGATCAGGCATGTGCCACGGGCGCGCTGTCAGACTACGCACTCTTTGGACCTGGCAACAGGTCAAAATATTGTAAGCAAAGTTATACGTTTTCTCAGTAAAATTCTACTGCTAGATGTTCAAAATGCGTGTCTCAGTTCATTATTAGCCTAGAACGGATTGACGTTTGAAGAAAAAACTACATTAAAAAGTCCAAAGAGTAGTCTAGTTACTATTTCGTTCTAGGCTAGGCTATTCAACTCAAGTCTACAATCGACCGATTCATCTACAATTCTACAATTCTATGGTGCACTAGACCATTCAAAACGACTATCTGTTTTAGGATCTACGAATTCAACTGGAATTCAACTGGAATATTCAACTTTTGTGCGTGTCTTTCATCGTCCAAAATGACCGACTCGGCAAATGTTCACGGAACTCGAGGAAACTCAATGAAAACACTACAACAACTAAAGACTAAGCGATCGACTCTCAAAGGAACAATCACCAGAATAATGAATCAAATTGATCTACTTATCAAAAAGGATAGTATGGACGGCGTGAGCGAGGTAAGCTCAAAGTATAATCAATTACAAACCACTGTGAATGCATTCAAAGATGTCCATTTCAAATATCACTCTACTCTCAAAGACGAATGCGACGTTGATGAATCTCTGGAATACTACACAAGCGTTGAAATGAAAGTTTCTAACTGTTTGGCTAAGGTTAGCGAATGGATTGAGCGTCAGAAGTCAATTGTTGAAGCCTCAATCGCGGAGCAAATTTCTATTTTATCTGATGAAATAAACCCCGAAGACTCGGCCAGTAATGTTTCTTCGCACAAGTCTAAATCGCCAAAGTCTTCTAAAACGTCCCAGAAGTCAACTAGTACTACTAAATCCAGTTCAGCATCTATACGGCTACAAGTTTCAGCGAAGAGAGCGGCTTTAGAAGCAGAATCAACGACTTTGCTACGACGTCAGTCGCTAGAGATGAAAGAATGTTTACTTGACTCTGAATTTCAAAGACAACAACTGGATCAAGAAAAGGCGAGATTGTCTCTACAACAAGAGAAAGAAAGGTTAGCCTTAGAGACTGAATTGTACAAAATTCATGCTGAAGAGAAAGTTTATTTTAATGTTGAATTATCGCATGTTAATCAGTACACGACACGCCCAAACTTGTGTCGCGACAGTGGAATGATCGGAATGCAAGAAGCCATCAAAGTGCCCTCGGCAACGCGATCTGATGATTTTGCCGATGAAGAAGAGATCGAAGCAAAAGAAGTGAAAGAACCCATTTACATGTCATTTACACCGAATGAAAAAGAAAATGGAAAAATCAGCCTCAAATCTCCAAATGATTACAGCACGCCGCTCAACCCGAATGCGTCTCCATGGCAACAAACGTCAAACAAACCACCGGAAAAACAAGAAGAAAATTCTAACGATGAGTCTACGCTACCTTTTCAATGTCTAACGGAACTTCAACGATCACATCAAGAACAAAGTCTACTGATAAAGGATTTACTTCAACAACAAAAGGAACAAACTCTAACACTTTCTTTACCGCGACCAGAAATGTTGATCTTCAATGGTGATCCTGCGTCTTACTGCGAATTCATACGTGCATTTGAAAACATCATAGAAGTAAAAACTTCCAGTTCTAGTGCAAGGCTCTACTATTTGATTCAATATACAACGGGAGATGTACAGGAATTGATGCGAAGCTGTTTAACCATGAATCCAAACGAAGGCTATACTACTGCGCGAAAGCTTCTCAAAGGAAGATATGGTCAAGATTACAAAATCAGCGCTGCGTTTACTGAACGGATAAAGAAGTTCCCACCAATCAAGCCTGAAGATAATCAATCACTGCAAAGATTCTCTATTTTGATGACTAGCTGCAGAACTGCCCTTAAGGATATCGGGTACGTTAACAAATTAGATAACCCGGACTTGTATCACGTGATAATAGACAAACTGCCTATTAATTTAAAGAAGAAATTTCGTGACGTAGCTGACAACATCTCAGAAGAACAGAAGAGAGAAATTACTATTGAGGACATCACTAAGTTTATCGACAAGCAAGCGCGAGCTGCTAACCACCCGATCTTCGGAAATCTGTTTAACCACGCCCAAGAAACCAAGAATCGCAATACGAAAACCTACGAAAGTAAGCCTGTCAAAGCTTTCTTCCCGGCACCGAGAGCCGGCTCGTTTGCAACCGTCAGTGAACCTGTCACTAGTGAGCCTGTAAGTACGAAGTCTATTGAAGAAACAAAGAGCCCTACCTGCCCCATGTGTGATCTACAGGGACACTGGTTGTCTCGTTGCGGAAGTTTTAAAGCGAAGTCTGTAGAAGAAAGGTTAAAGTTCGTCAGATCAAAGGGACTTTGTGACAATTGTTTGAATTCAGGTCACGTGGCGGGGTCATGCCCAAAAAACAGCTTTTGTAAAGTTGAAAACTGTTCGCTGTCACGCAAACATTCTTCCTTTCTACACCCGAAGAACAATGAACGTAGCAAAAACAAACCAACCAACCAAGCATCAGGAGATAAAGCTCAATCAAGTTTTATCAACTCTCAGGCGCTATGTAATAGCACTGGGGCCGGCACGCCCATGACCGGTCTCTCTATCGTACCTGTAAAGGTGCGAACTACGGAAAATGATTCTTGCGTCGAAACTTACGCGTTTCTGGATCCAGGCTCTAATACGACATTCTGTACGGATCAACTGATCAATCATCTTGGAATATCAGGTGAACAAACTGAACTCTCTTTAACAACTATGAACAGTGACAATGTCATGAGGAAATGTCAGCGTGTTACTCTACAAGTGTACGACCTCGAAGAAAAGAACTGTGTTGTATTGCCTAAAGTATTCTCGTGTCCAAAGCTCCCGGTGTCTACAAAGGACATTCCACAGCAAATTGACGTTGACAGGTGGCAACACCTTGAAGGCATACAATTACCCAGCATTTACTCTGATGTTGATCTGCTTATCGGCAACGATGTGGTGAAGGCTTTGGAACCAAAGCAAGTCATAGAGAGCCAAGATGGAGGACCTTACGCTGTAAGAACTGTACTAGGATGGACAATCAACGGACCGCTTGGCCGGAGAGAAACGCAAACTCACACTGCGAATCGTATACATTCTGATGTTCAACTCAACGAACAGTTTGAACAATATTGCAACATTGAATTTAATGATACGAAGCATCATGACGACACAACAGCTATGTCTCTAGAGGACAAAAGAGCTCTCCATATCATGGAAGAATCAGCAACCCTGAAAGATGGACACTACGAAGTCGCGCTTCCTTGGCGCAGTTTTCCTCCAGAACTGAGTAACAACAAGGTCATCGCTGAACAAAGACTGAATTCACTGAAGAAAAGACTCCTAAAAGACTCAACGCTACACGCAAACTACTCTAAATTCATGAAAGACCTTGAACAAAAGGGTTACTCGCAGAGAGTACCTGAAGAGAAGAAAACAGAAGGAACCAAAGCCTGGTATTTACCTCACCACCCGGTGAGTCACCCTCAGAAACCTGAGAAGACTCGGAGTGTATTTGACTGTGCTGCAAAGCACAATGGTTCTAGCCTGAACGATAAGTTGTTGCAAGGACCAGACTTGACGAATACACTCATAGGAGTGTTATCAAGATTTCGAGAAGAATCAACCGCACTGATGGCAGATATAGAGTCGATGTTTTACCAGGTTCATGTACGTTCTGAAGACAGCGACTACCTAAGGTACTTATGGTGGCCAGATGGAAATCTTGCAAAAGAACCAGAAGAATATCAGATGTGTGTGCATCTATTTGGAGGCGTATCCTCGCCTAGCTGTGCAAGTTTTGCGTTGCGAAAGACAGCAGAAGACAACAAATCGAGTTTCTCAGAAGAAGCAGTTACAACGGTGAAGCGTAATTTTTACGTGGATGACTGTTTGAAGTCTATGGACGGAGAACAGAAATCTATTCAAATCGTCAACGAACTTCGGAACCTCCTTTCACTTGGAGGCTTTCGACTTACTAAATGGTTGTCAAACTCGAAGGAAGTACTAAAGGCTATTCCAGAATCAGAAAGAGCTGGATGTGTGAGGAATCTTGATCTAGAACATTTGCCCATTGAACGTGCGCTTGGCATCCAATGGAATGTTCAATCTGACACCTTCGGATTTAAGATAACTGTGAAAGACAGACCAGCCACACGGCGTGGTCTTTTATCAATGATGAGTTCTATTTACGACCCCCTGGGATTCGTTGCTCCGTACATACTAGAAGCCAGAGCTATTATACAAGATTTGTGCAGAAAGAAATTAGATTGGGATGATGAGATACCTCAAGAAGATCTTGACCGTTGGCAACTATGGCTTCAAGAACTACCCAAATTGGAACATTTCACTATTGAACGTTGTCTCAAGCCGAAAGACTTCGGTTCTATTGCATCGTGTCAGTTGCACAATTTCTCTGATGCGTCTGAACGCGGATACGGAGCAGTTTCGTATCTAAGACTTGTCGACTGCAACGGCAAAATTCATTGTTCATTTGTACTCGGAAAGTCAAGACTAACGCCAATGAAGAAAGTTACAATCCCAAGACTCGAACTGTCAGCCGCAGCGACAGCAACCAAAGTAAGCAGCATGATTCGACGCGAATTGGATCTACCGATTGATGAAGACATCTATTGGACTGATAGTACCTGTGCTTTAGGTTACATTACAAACGAAGACAGAAGATTTAAGACATTCGTCGCAAACAAGATATCCGTAATCCACGAGAATTCACAGCCAAGCCAATGGCGCTATGTTAATACTAAGCTAAACCCAGCGGATGACGCTTCGAGGGGTTTGTCTGCTGAAGAGCTTGTAAACAATGAGAGATGGATCAAAGGTCCAGATTTCCTGTGGTCGTCAGAAGACGATTGGCCTAAATTACCTGATACAACCATCGCAGTTCAAGAGGATGATCCAGAAGTCAAAGAAGAAATAAAGGCTGTCTCCTTTGCTACAAACAGCGGGATGAACCCAATCGACAGAATGATTCACTACTACTCGTCGTGGTATCGTTTGAAGAAACACTTTGCTTGGATTTTAAGATATCGTAATAGACTCTTGCGTGCAGTTCGCGCACGTAAAGACAAAGAAGCACTCAAGTATGTCCAAATTGCACCACTTACTACAGAAGAAATGCAGAATGCAGAAACAGAAATACTAAAGTACATCCAACGACAACATTTCGCGGAAGAAGTGTTAGAAACCTCTACTGCTGCAAAGAAATCAAGTCAACTCAGCGGTCTAGACCCAATCAAGGTGTCTGGATTACTACGTGTGGGTGGACGTCTACGACGTTCTACCGTTACAGATGAGACAAAACATCCTATAATATTACCTAAACACCATCATGTAGTGGATCTGATCGTCAGAGAAACACATTTGAAGTCAGGACACTCAGGACAGGAACATGTTCTCGCGTTAATCAGAAGTACCTACTGGATCATCAAAGCCAGAGTGACAATCAGAAGAATACTTAATCAATGCATCCCTTGCAAGAAGAGACAAGCCCCGCTATCTTCTCAGAAAATGGGAGATCTACCTGCAGAAAGACTAACTCCTGACAAACCTCCATTCAGTGCTGTGGGAGTGGATTGTTTCGGCCCTTTTTACGTTAAAAGAGGCAGAAGTCAAGTAAAAAGATATGGAGTTTTATATACATGCTTAGCCATAAGAGCAATCCACCTAGAAGTATTACATAGTATGGACACTGACTCGTTCATTAACTCTCTTATGCGATTCATTGCAAGAAGAGGCAAACCGGAATCCATTAGATCAGACAACGGAACAAATTTTGTCGCAGGAAACAAAGAAATTTCTAAAGCCATTGAACAATGGAACAGTCAGAGGATAAGTGAATTTCTACTACAACGCCAGATCAAATGGTTGTTTAACCCGCCTGCTGCCTCCCACCAAGGCGGAGTGTGGGAAAGGTGTATACGCACGGTTCGAAAGGTATTAGATGCTGTCACGAAAGAACAAGTACTCGATGACGAAGGATTGTCTACGCTATTCTGTGAAGTAGAAAGAATCATCAATAGCAGACCGATCACGAAAACATCCGATGACCCGAAAGATTTGGAACCTTTAAGTCCCAATCATTTATTGTTGTTAAGATCAGAATCTAGTTTACCCCCTGGTGTCTTCACAAACGACGATGTATATTCCAAAAGGAAGTGGAAGCAGGTTCAGTACCTCGCAGATTTGTTTTGGCGACGTTGGATTCAAGAATACTTGCCGACACTTCAGCGACGTCAGAAATGGCTCAGACCATCAAGAAACTTCTGTGTCAACGATATTGTACTAGTGGTAGATGATCGACTGCCAAGAGGCTCATGGCCATTGGGGCGTATAACGGGAGTTCGCAAGAACCCGCGTGACGGATTGGTACGCAGTGTTACCGTTAAGACGAAAAGCTCTGTATTGGACCGACCGATTACCAAGATCGTCTTGCTAGAAGCAGTTGAAGTTACAGATACAACATAAAGAACCAAGGAACACTAAGAAACTTATATTCATACGTTTAAATTTTTGACATTGAACATTCAATCTACCCCTTTTGTAAAATGTGTTCATTTTAGGGGCCGGTAATGTAGATTTCATATATATGTTACGTCATTGTTTTGTCACGTGATCAGGCATGTGCCACGGGCGCGCTGTCAGACTACGCACTCTTTGGACCTGGCAACAGGTCAAAATATTGTAAGCAAAGTTATACGTTTTCTCAGTAAAATTCTACTGCTAGATGTTCAAAATGCGTGTCTCAGTTCATTATTAGCCTAGAACGGATTGACGTTTGAAGAAAAAACTACATACACTATATGAATGTAAACAACGCTTATATTCATCATTTTCTTGTATATAATTGCCACAGTGCGCAATAGACGGCATTTCTTTCTGTGATTTCAGTCTTTACGACGGCCATCTTGGATTTTGGTTTATGTTATGAAATACGAAACTCTATCGTCACAAACAATAGAATTAGTCACGTGACACGTATCCCCTTTTTTGCGGATGAACCGAACTGCCTAAGTGACCGCTCAAAGCTGGGCGTGGTTAAGTTATGGGAGAAATAGGACTGGCCCTGCGCTTTATTCGCTAAAGCTGCTCATATGCGAACCCGACACAAAACCACTCACCTTAAGGCGCACAGTATTTATTGACACCATGGCAAAGTAAAAGCACTTCCTCCCGAAACTCAAAATACAACCAAACTCTAGTATACGATTGTGTTCAAAATCAAAGGAACGCTTGAGATACGTCTTAAGGGGAATTACAGCTGGTAAACTTCCTGCCCACTGTACTCAGGCTACTTAAGGCCTGGGTTTTAAACTTATATCCGATCTGATAAATTTTGCATGTTACGGCATAGAAATCTGCAAGAAAATACTCAAACTTTGCACAATGATAGATATTGATGACGCTGGGTTCGATCGTAATAGGGAGCACAAGATGAGGGGGTTCACAGTCACTAACTCTTCCACATATGCGCAGCGAACCGTTCTACACTCTTTCCCTGATTGTACTAAAGATAAAGTTGGCGAAGGGCTTGCATGAAGAGGCATTTGGGAAGTAGGTTTTAGTAGGTATGTCGCTACAGTATTGCTTGCCCTGGAAGCGGCCTTTGATAGTATAAAGAAACGAAAAATGTCAACGCCCTCCGTGATGTACGACATGAACACTTCTAGCTTTGGGTGGTCATGCAAAATGGGATCCCATTGAGCGGCGCACGAGCTGATATTGCCAGCTACAAGAGTCTGGATTACGGTACTCAAGCATAGAGGGGCTAGCAAACACCCGCCCTTTAGACACTATGTCCACTGAGGGGGTCGGTCCGACCCGGCTGATGGGTTTACCTTCCCAGTCGCACCACAGTACGGCGTAGCGCCGAGTAGCATTGGTACAAAAATCATAGAAGTTGATGGATACCTACAAAAAGGGACACGTGGGATAACTAACTGGATTTTAACCAAACGGAAATAGAACGTATTGCTGGGAAGGGAATTAAACCCCAAAACCGAGCCGGACCAGGACCCGCCCGAAGGCAGATATAGGGTTGTTGTTTAGGCTACCCTTCTGGCCGGCGGAAAAAAAAAAAAAAAAAAAAAAAAAAGGAGAGCGATAACGGGGAAAAATAAATAAAAATAAATAAATAAATAGATGAATAAAAAAAAATAAAAATAAATAAATAAATAAATAAAAAAAAATACCCAATACAAAAAAAAAAAAAAATAAGGACGAATTTAATGCAAAAGAAACAAATTTTACAACTTCAATACAACACAAGTGCATCCTCCTCTAGGACGTTTGTAACAGAACCTAGCGATATGACCCCTGAGGCCACAGTTGAAACAAGTCATGGGCCTCCGTTGTGTAGGGTCACGCGATGGGACCTGCATGGGTCAAAGAGTCGGTAGATACTGTTTGATGGCCTTCTGTATCTCACGAGCGATCGCCCTTTTTCATTCAATTCACTTGTATACCTATTACTGAACCCGCATCGGACAATCCACTAAATCCGCTTTGGGCAAACCCTGGCTTAAACGGCAACTTTAAACATTCCCTAAAGCTTACTTGCGTTGTATACCAAAATAGAACCGCTTTTAAGACTCCACCATCCTCTTGGTGAACTCTTTTAACCCTGTATGCACACCTCATTAAACCCTCTTTGTAAATCTCGTTAAACCCTCTACGTAAATCTTGGTGAACTTGCTTTATACATCCCAATAAAACTCTATGCGCAACTCATTAAACCTTTTCTGCACAATCCCATTAACGGCCTGTTGTTAATCTCCATGAACCCTCTATGTGCATATCGTTAAACCAAGTTGTTCATTTCCATAAACTCTCTACGTACATCTCATTAAACCCTAGTGTGCATATCAATAAACCCATTTCGTATATCTCATTAAAACCAAGTGGTTCATTTCAATAAGCCCTAGTGTGCATATCAATAAACCCATTTCGTATATCTCATTAAAGCCAATAAGCCCTCTACGTACATCTCATTAAACTCTATTGTGGATCTCAACAAACCCCTTTTTGTATAACTCATTAAAACCAAGCTGTTTATTTCAATAAACCCTCTACGTACAACACATTAGACCCTATTGTGCATCTAAATAAACCCATTTCGTATATCTAATTAAACCCTCTTTGTGTGTCTAAATGAACCGTCTTTGCACATATTCCAATGCACTTGCTTTACACATCTCAACAAACCCTTTGTGCAACTCACTTTAAACCCATTTTGTGTATCTCATTAAACCCTCAGTGTACGTCTAAATACACCGTCTTTGCACATTCCATTACACTTGCTTTACACATCTCAACAAACCCTTTGTGCAACTCACTTTAAACCCATTTTGTGTATCTCATTAAACCCTCAGTGTACGTCTAAATACACCGTCTTTGCACATTCCATTACACTTGCTTTACACATCTCAACAAACCCTTTGTGCAACTCACTTTAAACCCATTTTGTGTATCTCATTAAACCCTCTTTGCAAGTCTAAATACACCGTCTTTGCACATTCCATTACACTTGCTTTACACATCTCAACAAACCCTTTGTGCAACTCACTTTAAACCCATTTTGTGTATCTCATTAAACCCTCAGTGCACGTCTAAATACACCGTCTTTGCACATTCCATTACACTTGCTTTACACATCTCAACAAACCCTTTGTGCAACTCACTTTAAACCCATTTTGTGTATCTCATTAAACCCTCAGTGTACGTCTAAATACACCGTCTTTGCACATTCCATTACACTTGCTTTACACATCTCAACAAACCCTTTGTGCAACTCACTTTAAACCCATTTTGTAAACTGGCCTAATTAAACCCTATATAGTGCCTAAAAAATGAATCAACTTTGAACATTCCATTAAACTGGCTTTGCGTACACCCTATGTGCAATTAAATAAACTCCAAAAACGGCCAACAAACCCGTTCAAACGTAAGCAAAAAATCCCACCGAACTTTAAATAAACCCATAAACTAGCAAACGTTAAACAAAAAGCACGTAGACAAACACGCTAAAACCTCTAAGTGCCTGTACACGAAGCCCACTAAACGAAAAAATAAAAACCCACTAGAACGCCCATAAAGACTGTATATACGATGAAGAATTGACTAAAAACCGTTAAAGGAGTTTTACTAAGTAGTAAGCAGAAAAAGGCGGGAAACGAAACGGGAAACCCAACGTATACGAAAAGTAGCGAACTGTAAAGTAAACTACGACAAGAACAGGGGACTAAAGACATACGAAGCCCACATTTACCTCATTAACCTGGTTTTCTGGGGCTTGTACAGCAGGCTGGTTCGACTGTACATGGTCAGGGACCACAGCGGGAGCGTCTGCCGGAATCGCGGCTTGGAGTTCTGCGAGTTGTTCCACGTCTGGGTTTTGCGGGGCAGCTATGCTTCGGCGACGGAAGAAAAAACTAAACGAAAACTCTAGGTGACCCGTGTGTCTCAATGATGGAAAATGCTCCTAAACTCGAATGAGCAAAGCTATAAATACGGAAATAACGCATGTGCAAATGCCAAGTAGGGTACACAACATATTCCCGGGAGATGAAGGTGCTGGACTTAACGCACGCCATTATTTCGCGGAATTTGAGTAGTGAAAATAGAGTTTGTGTTAGGTGGACTTTTACGGTAATTTACAGACGTTTTCGTACGTTTACGAACAAACACAAAATGCTGCATTGCTTCATAAATACATGCCGGAAAATGTGTCATCAGATTAAATATAGCACAAAAAAATCGCAATAAGTTATTTTAACAACAATGAATCATCCAAACTTTAATTTGCTGGGAGTAATTATTTCGATTTTTTTCATGGCTTTCGGGATGGGAAAAATTGCTCAACTGGAATTGAGAAATCCGTTTTTAAATTAACCTACACATGGACAAAATAAAATATCAACAGCATAATATACAAGGATTAAGATTTTTCACGCGATGATATATTTTTGATTAGTTGAAGTTCCAATGACCAATCAAGTATGAGTATTGCTATCAGCGGCAAATTTGAATAATCACTGTCACGCTCCAACGAATTATTCAGCGTCGGTTAGCAGTTAGCGCTACAACAGATATTAGACTGCTCGAGAAAGTTAGCTTTCTTCATTCAAAAGGAACCATTAGTTCTTCTAAATACTTTTAGGCGTAAACAGTATATGTTTAAGCCGTGTAAGAGCATAAGGAAAAAAGCTAAAGCTATGATTTTAACTGCTTTAATGGAACGAGATGGACAGACTAAACGCTGACGAAAAAGACAAGATCCAGCTGCGTCTTACAAAGGCAAAGTTTACTAAAATTACCGTTATTCAACTAGTGGATGGCTCGATCACATACCGAACAAGAACGCCGATTTAATGAAAGGTTTATATTACTTTATTGTAATGTTTAATGCGTGTGTAGACTTCATTCAGTTGAAAATATGTTTGATATTGATCGTTAACGTTATAGTCACGCTTAACGCCACACCATGTCTTGTTTAATTGTTTCTTGCTTCGAATTTTTGAACTATAGCTACTACTAAATACGGATCAGTCGCTGAGATCATATTGACATTTTCTATTTAAAGCAAATTTGGAAAAGATCTAGTAAGTCGCTCGTTTATATGGTCAGTTTTGTTTCTCGGTTTTAGTTTCTCAACGTTAAGTGTTGCCTTCTTCAATCTAACTATATCTGTATCACAATGTCATTGCTTTATCTTTCTAATTTTATCATTGATAATGTTAAATAATAGCAAGCATTAACTATGGTTAAATTGATAATGATAATATTTTGTCCTATAATTAAAGATTATTACATTTTTCTTGTAAAATAATTTTAACTGCTTTTACTCAATAGTAGAGTTATTCAATAGTATATGAGCTTATATGCAATGTAACATTCTTCGCTTTTGTATTTCAATAAAAGCCGTTTGCAAAAACATTGTGTGTTTGATGCATTTATTACATTAAGTAGTTTAAATAAAAGCATATTCACGAATTATGGAGCTGTGATATTTGGTTGCGCTTTACGTAAACAGGATATTTACGCAACATTTATGGTACTTTTACGAAACATAAGCGTATAATTTCATGGCGCGGAAATGATACGTAAAGACTCCGCTTTCCGTAAAAACGGCATTTACGAGATATTTACGTGTACGGAAATATTGCGTAAAGTGTGCCACTACGTTCTTTAACGCGTGCGTAAATGACGCGTAAATAGGAATTTTACGAAATCGTAAAAGTTACGTAAATGTACGTAAAACATATCATTACGCATCATTTACGCGACCTTTACGGATACGTAAAAACTCGATTTCATGCTGTGATGTGTCTGGTTCGTCGGTAATGTTGTTGTTGATGCGTGGGTAGGTGTTAGTCATTGTGTTAGCGGAAAGCCTGATGCGTGCTATGACAACACTTTCAAATAACAATGACCAGTTTTGGTCATGTTCAGGACTGTTGACTGGTACTAATAATATTGTAAGAGTGAATGGTCTGATCCCAGGTGTAATCGATGTAGATGAGGCATGATCGTCCGGGGTGGTGTAGTCTTGAGAAAAACTGATGGTGTTGATGTCTGACGTTTCGACAACCTGAGCGGAAGTCATCTTCAGAGTAAAGAAAATGAAAAGACAGCGGTTATTTATGTGTCTGGTTCGTCGGTAATGTTGTTGTTGATGCGTGGGTAGGTGTTAGTCATTGTGTTAGCGGAAAGCTTGAAGTCGTTAATGAGTCTATTGTAGGAAGCCGGTAGTGTTATGCAACGGTTGAGTGGCTTTTGTTCTAAGCCGGTGTACCAGCTTTCAAGTTGTCGGCGTTGGTGATAGTTGGTGCAATGTGTAATGGAGGCGGCAGATCTAGAGTCCCAGTTAATGGAGTGGCCAGTATGTCTGTGATGTTCCGCAATGTGGTTGTTAGGGTCTTTGTTTTTCGTGGCACGTTTATGTTCAGTTAGTCTCGTGTTCAAATTTCTGCCTGTCTCACCGATGTAGGTAGCGTTACAGTCGGAACAAGCTATTTTGTAAATAGCTCCTTGTCTGTTAATGGGTTCGTCTTTGTCCTTAACGTTAGTCAATAAACGTCTTAATGTCATAGTAGGCTTGTGAGCAACGCGAATGTTGTAGGGTTGTAATATGCGTTGAATGGTCTCAGAAGTACCTCTGATGTACGGTATGGTGGCAGTGGCTGTGGGTTGATTGTCGGTTCTGTCAGTAAGTGAAGTGTTTTTGTGAATGTTTCGTTTGACGAAATTGTAATTGTAATTGTTCTTATCGAACACACTTTGCAAATATTCGTACTCGTCATGAAGTTTGTCAGGTGAATCACAAACACGTTGTGCACGTCGAGTCAAAGTCTTAATAGTGGTAGCTTTGTGTGAGGTGGGATTGTAAGATGTCTGGTCGAGCAGTCTGTCAGTGTGAGTAGGTTTACGGTATACAGTTGTATGTAAGCGATTGTCAGAGTGAGTTACCAAACAGTCTAGAAAAGGTATAGCACCATTTTCTTCGATCTCTTTGGTGAACTGTATGTGAGTGTTTTGTTTGTTCAGGTGGTCGTGAAACTCGTTGATGTCGTCAGTAGGTAGTGCAGTGATAGTGTCGTCAACGTAACGTAACCAAAAAGGTAGTTGTTGTCTGAATGTAGCAAGAGCTTTCTTCTCGATGTTCTGCATAACAATTTCTGATACAACGACAGAAACTGGAGAGCCCATAGCTGTGCCGTGTAGTTGTTTGTAGTGTTTGCCGTTGTACTGAAAGTAAGTGGAAGTAAGGCAAAGTGAAAGTAAGTCCATGATGTCATTCGTAGGTATGGGTAACGGTGTGTCGTCAGCATGTTGTGTGATGGCAGTCGGAGTGCAGTCTAATGCCAGTTGAAGTGGAGCCAACTCCACCTGCACTGCAAGCTAGATTAAAATCATTGTTATCGAGCTATGGATGATTCTAATTGCAACTTGAAGGTCGTTTTACTTGGTAAAGGGAATGGAGGAAAAACTTGTCTAGTTGAACGATATTTACAAAACAGATACAACCCCAAGTACGTTTTGAGTGTAAGTACGAATCATTATAATGTTTATAAATGCACAATGATTTATTTCGTTCAAGCGGAAGTAATCCACTAAAACTTGGAATTACCTACAACCACCTACAACCACCAAACAACTATTATTATTATTATTATTATTATTAAACATTTATAATCATGCGTTAACAAATTTATAAATGATAGTAAATGTTTTTGTCACTCGGTATCAATGTAGACGAAACATACTTTACAATCTAAATTTACAAATGTTCAACCGATTTACACAATTTTTAATAAGGGAATAAATATTATCTCAGTAATATTACAGCTTTAATTAAAATTACATAAATAATTAATTATGACATTGAGTCGAATATTCAAATATATGCGTGAAACCTAGAAGAAATGAAAAATTGCCATTCCCCCTCCCCCACACTTGCAAATTATTCATAGCACTCATCACCTGGAACAACGGCGAAGAACAGCCGACGGAACGATAACGGTTCGAGAATGAATCAATTAGCATCGTTTATAACAAAGTTTTGAGGCACTGAACAGATATACCTCCACATTTCGTCTTACGAAATTTTATTTTATTTTTTAACTTATTTTGAAACAAAGACCCTTAAAAACCAGCTCAATAAGGAATAAGCTATTTGTATCGGGTCATTTGGTTTAATATTTGTTGTCGTATTAATTAAGGTAGTTCCGGACACTTGCTGCTGCGCATCACGCTCACGCACATCTTGTTCAAGAAAATTCAAAAGTGTCATCTCTTTTCTCAGCCTTTAAGCTTCAAATAAACTAAATAATGATATAGGGGAGTCTTGAAAGCGACTGGTGCCCAGTCCCACTCGGCCAAAACAATAGAAATTTTGAATTTTACCGGCAGTTTTCGCCTATAGCGCCTTAACTAACACGGTGACCTTCATTTTTGTCTTTTTAATCATTACTACATTTACTATTCTTACAATTTATAGAATAAAAAATAAAATATTCATTGATCGGATTTTTTGAAATTTTACAAATGCTACAACTCCATACACATATAGGGCCAGTGTGTAAATGGCGTAGAATTGTGCTTCTAGGGTTCATTTTTACCCTTAATTGGAATTGATTCAATGTTTTTTTTATGACAGGAAATGTTAGATAAACCTTAGATCTATCGTTTGATTTAATCTAATGCTTCTCCAAGGATAATACGTTCGCATTCCCTAGACTGCTTTGAATACGTACTTTTGAGCAAATCAGCGCAAATTATTGCAAATACTTACTTATACTACATCTTATAACTCTATAACCAATACGGTGACCCATATTTTTTCGCGGTTTTTGACTTGCCTAACAATGATCTATACATGATTTATATTAATCATATTAATTATATTGGAGTCACCTTTATTACGGTAGCTTAAAAGTACCATTTTTAAATATTAAAATATTTAATTTGTAGACGATAGGAGCTGCTTATAATACAAGTGTTGTACAAGTGGATGACCAACGTGTAAAACTAAGGATATGGGTACTGAAATAATATTTTATGAAAATTGTATTATTTGTTTGTTTGTTCACCACTGCATCCATTCTCTCATTCCTTCACCTATTTGTTCACCCATTTATCCATCCATCCATCCATCCATCCATCCATCCATCCATCCATCCATCCATCCATCCATCCATCCATCCATCCGATCCATCCATCCATCCATCCATCCATCCATTCATCCATCCATCCATCCATCCATCCATCCATCCATCCATCCATCCATCCATCCATCCATCCATCCATCGGCTATTATTATATTCATCCATTCATTCATTCATTCATTCACCCATACATACATACATCCATTGATTTATTCATTCATCCATTAATTCACTCGTTCATTTCCCACAGGATACAGCAGGGTCAGAGCGATTTGAAGCCATGACAAGATTGTACTATCGATATGCTGAAGCTGCTATAGTATGCTATGGTAAGAGACGTATCAATGATGACACATATCGATCGCATCCATTCAACAACGGGGATTAATCCCCCTATGAGATTCTGATCCGCTTTAACCAAAATGTTAGACACCTACACCAACAGTCTCATGCAGGACTACACACACCTCGGTTATACATTTTACACAATCACACCTGGTTTGAAACCATTCAAATTTCAGACAATAAATCAACGTCAAGACCTACACACACCAGAAAGTGTACAACTCACCCACATCAATCAACAAACACACCCGCAAAAAAATATCCAAAAATATACCATCTAGCTCTTCTTCTTTTAGCCCCCCCCCCCCCCCCCCCCACCTCAATTTCGCAATTTATATGCAGACGGTCCAGCAACTCAGGCTATAGCTATGTGCTATCCCCGGGAGGGGTACTCCCTTTGTCCAAGTGGTAGGGGTGATCGGCACACACACCACAAAGTGTACAACTCAGTCATCCGCATCAATCAACAAACACACGCGCAAAAAATTAAATATCACAATTCTATAATATACCATCTAACTCTTCTTCCTTTAGCCCTACCCCCCTCAATTTCGCAATTTGTATTTGATCCAGAGCAACTCAGGCTATAGCTATGTACGATCACTGCCCTACACCAACGTTTGCTATCGTATCCGTAACACCTTGCGTACCATACACTAATTACGTCTTTATAGATGACTAGTACTGACTTAAATTGGTTATTGTGTTTATAATTCAGACCTCACTGACCAAACCAGTTTTGAAAAAGCCAAGTTTTGGATTAGGGAACTTAAGAAAAACGAAGAGGTAAGGTGTAACAATAATGAGCACACGTTGTTTTCGCTGTATTTTGCATCACGTTGCCCGGAATAGTCCAGTGTCACGTTATTTAGTACCGTTGTACTATTTATACAGGCTAAGCCTCGATTTGTTGTTAGAATATTGACAAATCCCAAGCCAAATACGAAATAATGTTATCGCTTAACAATAGAAAATAATTTTACTGGCTGAATTGAGGGTATCCCTGTAAAAACACGAAACTAGTTTATTGCGTGCACAGGAAAATTGAATTACAAGTGGCGGCCGGCTGCGCATATAAATTTATAAAAAACACTCGCATTATTGTACACCGCATGAATGTATTGTGCGCCCAAAGTAGCGGTTTTCACATATGGTTTTCTGTGAAGGGCAATTCTCAAGGCACTATGTGAAGTGTACAACATTTAAAAAAACCTTCGTAGCCAGTCCTTGGGGAAGAGGTGGGAAAAGGAGGCTGCGAAGAGCAAGCTCTCCCTCTCCTTCCCTTGCTTTCCCAGCCTAGCGCAATACAATCACTTCATTACATTAGCATAAAGAGCATTCAAGTAATTTTGTTTGCCTTTGCAAATCAATTAAATAAGTATTGTTTAAAATCTCATTTTTATAATAATAATAATAATAATAATACTTTATTTATTTATATAGCGTAAATTCCTAAGGTCCAAATACGCTTAACAATGTTATAATTATAAGTAAACTAAATACAGACAAAAAGTAAAAAGTAAAACGATCATAAAAAATAGTGACTACAGTTATCTCCAATGTTAATTGTTTTTTTTTATTATTATTATTATTTTCAGGACTTTCAGCTCTGTAAAATATATTTGTGTGGCACAAAGCTTGACTTAATAGAAGATAAAACACAACCCCGAGCAGTTGAACCGACCACCACATCACACTACGCTATCGGTATGTTAATTCACATGTGTATATCCCCCCTCCCCCACCAAGGAGTATTTATTGCCCATTCATATCATAAATAAACACCAGTAGAAAACATGTTTTGATTTATTAGAAATACAGTGTTGTGTCAGAATTATTAATACAAACAAAGCATCGAAATATTGATAAATTTCTTAACAAACGTATATATATATATATATACAGAACATTGAAGGAAATGAAGTGTGTAATCAGGACGAAATGTGCTCAGCGCCTGAAAGAAAAACAAATTCAATATTATCATCATGATAATCATCATCGTTATTAACATCGTTACCGATATCATCATCACTAGCATCATCGTGATCATCATAATCGTTGTAATCATATACTGATTACCATCATTACCATCCTAGCTCGGTATCATCAAACCATCATAAGCAATTATTGGATGAGGTTGAGCATGATATCGTAAATTATCAAGACCGAGGTCTGTGTTATCTGCCGAAGCCTCCTGGCTGAGGCAGATAATACTGACTCGAGGTCTTGATAATTTACGATATCATGCGAAAACCGAATTCAATAATTGTTTTATTATACATTTTTTAAAGTAAAAGTACAATTATAATAAGGCAAAAGAGACAAATCTTGCTGACATTTTCACATCAACTCCCTGAGAACGGAGAGAGCCTGGGAACTTGACAGTGATAACTACAGATACTGCAATTATCACTGTCAAGTTCACATGCTACTCAGATTTAGCCGTGTGCTCTCAGCCAATCAGAATCAATGTAGTTAGTAAAATGTATAAGAATCATTGTTATTATCATCGTTACCGATATCATCATCACTAGCATCATCGTGATCATCATGATCGTTGCGATCATATACTAATAATTATAATTACCATCCTCGGTATCATCACTATCATCACCTTCTTTATCATCATCATCACCACCACCACCATTTTCATTATTATCAACATCTTATTATTTTTCTTCTTCTTCTTCTTCTTTTTCTCGATCCATCAACATCGCCATCATCATAATAACCACCATCATCATTATCATCATTGTCATATCAGAATGATATCCTTGCTGCTTTGGATAATAAACACGTTGTCGTCCTTCTTCTGCTCGATTTGTCCGCTGCATTTGACACTGTAAACCATGCTACTCTATTGATGTTACTTAAGTCACGATATGGCATTACAGGTAATGCACTTAAATAGATTGAATCCTACTTA
Source organism: Metridium senile (assembly GCA_949775045.1). NCBI lineage: Eukaryota > Metazoa > Cnidaria > Anthozoa > Actiniaria > Metridiidae > Metridium > Metridium senile. The sequence goes on from OX459107.1 coordinate 6,582,607, forward strand.
ATCAATCGTTGTCAAGCTGTGAAGATAAACAATCATACTTCTACCTCACGTGAGTTATCGTTTGGTGTTCCGCAAGGATCGGTCCTAGGACCTATTCTTTTCTCTCTATATATAGCCCCTATGATTGACATCATTCGTCAACATGGCTTGAAGTTTCACCTTTACGCGGATGACACGCAATTGTATCTGACCTTCAACCCCATCAACGAAGAACCATCTACCGTAAAATCAACCATTGAATCGTGTGTGAAAGATATTCGCATCTCCCTCGATCACGAACCAAAGAATATGGTGATAGGGCATTCTCAGTATGTGGACCGCAATTGTGGAACAATCTACCTCAATCACTATTACAAGAAAACAATTTAAATCGTTTCAAAAAGAATTTAAAGACATAGTTTATTTTCATTATATTAGACTGATTTTATTGTTTTGTTTTATCAATATATCTTAACATTGTATATATTAAGCGCTATTGAACTTTAGGATTTTAGCGCTATATAAATTATTTATTATTATTATTATTATTTATATCAAGTCTTTAAATTACCTGAGATATCTGAATGCACCATACATCAAGAAAACAGCACCGCCACACAAAGGATCGGGATCACGTAATCTTTGTACCCAGAGGGCTCCCCCTCAACACTAACGCTGTCCACATTGTCCACGCTGTCCACACCGCTGTCCACACTTAGATCGTGAACTGCAGGTTTCAAAGCTCTACGTCTTACAGCCCGAGATCTCGTCTTACGTGCAACAATGCTGTGCACACAGCGTTTGGCAACGGGTGTAAAGGTTTTCTTCAGAATCCCTTCAGCATACAAAATATCATCAATGTTCTTCACATTCAATGATTCGATACGGTATATATGTAATCCAAGGGAGTGACTTGGTTAACGTAGAAAGTATGGTAGTCTTCACCAAGATACATGAGAGTGACTCTCCATCTTGTAAGCACCTTTCCTATCGCCAAGTTACATCTAGAAAACACCCTGACAACTTTCACATGTAGCCCTTGTACGTGTCAGTTAGTTGATATCGGTCTAGTGTTTGGTGTTGTACTTGTGGGGCGTTGACCAAGATGTGTGAGGTAACGGGAGGTAGTTCGTCTTCTGGGGTAATTCTTCTACTACCACCTTGTCCGGAGGCGTTGTATCTTGGAGGACATGAACGTTTGTATGTTTGTATGTTTGCTTGCATGTTTGCGCACTTGAAGATCAAGCTATCAACTCACCTCCAAGCCATGAGTAGCAAAGTTCGTGATCATATCCTTGAAGATATCTTGGTACAACATTTCAAATTAGTGTACGGTGAATACCGCCCTTCACAATAAAGCTAGCTTCAAATAATAATAATACAATTATCTCGCAGTCGATAAGTGATACTTTCGCGTCGAAATCAAGACGAAATTGATTTGCGTGCAAGTCAATTATGATTATGACATCAACATGTGACGTAAGCAAGTTCTTTATATTGATTGGCTAAATTTTCCGTGCTCTGATTACCTCAAGCTATGACGTGTATCCGGTTCAAAGTCAAATTGTTTTGATTCGATTTATTGATGTGTTTGTTTCGTTTGATAGAAATCGATGCCAAGTTGTTTGAAACATCGAGTAAAACAGGACACAATGTAGGTAAGAGATAAGAGCGAATGTAAGGTAAAAAGTCAGTGCTGAGTTTACATGCATGATTGCAGTTTTATTTTATATTTCTATTTCTATGGAGGTACGGTGGATTGATGCAAGGTTAGTGCGCTGCACTTAGGGTCTAGCTAGAGGTCCTGGTTCAGACCCTGGCCAGGGCCATGGTATTGTGTTCTAAGGCCAGACACTGTCCCAGTGCCTCTCTCCACCCGGGTGTATAAGTGGGTATCAGTAGATTGTTGAGTTGTCAAAAAGCTGGGCGTAACACGCAATGGACATGCATCCAATTACGACTGGAACAGCCTTACCTACCTCTTTGTTTGTCTAGATGAACTATTTTACGAGATAGCCAAAGACTCAATCACAGCAACAGCTGACGAAATCAGGCGAATAGGTACGAAACACTGCAACAACTATAATGATTATCACTATCATCATCACAATCACATCCATGCATCATCATAATCAAGGTCAACACAATAATCATCGTCATCATCATCATCCATGCATCATCATAATCACGGTCAACACAATCATCATCATCATCCATGCATCATCATAATCATCCATGCATCATTACAATCTTGGTCACCGCAATAATCATCGTCATCATCATCCATGCATCATCATAATCAAGGTCACCACAATTATCATCGTCATCATTATCATCCATGCATCATCATAATCATGGTCACCACAATAATCATCGTCATCATCATCGTCACCACAATCATCGTCATAATCACAACATCATCATTTTCATAATCATCATTATCATCATCTTTATCCTCCTTGATTTCATTTTTCCACTCCAGAAAACGAGGCCATACTCATAAATAACAGCCAAAAGAAACGAAGAAAATTTAGATGCTGACAGCAAGATAATGCATTGCAGCCGTTCACTGAGCTGGTCAACTCTACTTACTGAAAGACCCACTAAAATTATTAGAAGATTCAATGAATACATATACATAAACACATCGAAGACACACTAACAAATAGACAAGCAAACAACTAACCAACTGAATCAAAGAACGAAAGGAGTGAAGGGAAGGTTGTGGAAACAGTTCAAAAAATGGGATTACAGAAGAAACGGGAAAAGAGGGAAATGAAATAGAAAGAAAGAAAGAATAATGGAAAGAAAAGAAGAGGGGAGAGAGGAAGGGAGGAAACGAAAGAAACAAGTGACGGGAGGGAGGTTGAGAAAAGAAGAAAATTTAATGTGATGCTATAGTTGCTATCTTAAAGTTGCCGCACTTTTCAACCACGCAGCTTACAAGCCAATTTATGAATCCTCATAAATTAAAGTTAATGTGATAACCATGATATGTTTATATATAATGTCATACAAATTGTTATTCAGTTATAATTACGCCTAGCATATCCGGTCCAATTATAAAGTACATATTTGCTGTGCAAATCATGCTGAGATGTAAGAGCCAATCACATACTAGCATTCACGTGCAAGTAATGTGGCAATAACTACATACGTTCACTTAATAAGAATCAATGTAGCTTTAGTTAGAAGACATGAAATGAATAAAAGCACAATTATGTGAAATATGTTTGTCAATTATTTCTAAAGTTTATGAGGTTAGAGGTTTAGAGGTTTAGAACAGAATGACCTCACTGAAAACATTATATTTGCACAGTCATTTTCAGCATTTGATCGATCGCTCACAGTAAACCAAAGTTCCAAAAACAATCTTTAGTAATAATTTTGCCCTTTTTGAAAACTTCAATTTATAAAATTCCAAGATATGCCCTGTTCTTTGGTTGTTCTTAGGCATGTTTAGTCATTTTTATAACTTGTTTATGAATGATTGACTTTTAAGCAAAGTGACCTTATTGCCTTACCCCTTAATCTCACAACCGTTGTTGTTTATTGTCTCATGGTGAAAAACATTAAATCATATAAACAACTGAAGTGAACGAAATTAGAAAGGTAGCCTGAAAGGAGAAAGGGCCAGGAAAGGAGAAAGGGAGCCTGAGAGGAGAAAGGAAGGAAAGGAGAAAGGGAGCCTGAAAGGAGAAAGGGCCAGGAAAGGAGAAAGGGAGCCTGAGAGGAGAAAGGAAGGAAAGGAGAAAGGGAGCCTGAGAGGAGAAAGGGCCAGGAAAGGAGAAAGGGAGCCTGAGAGGAGAAAGGAAGGAAAGGAGAAAGGGAGCCTGAAAGGAGAAAGGGCCAGGAAAGGAGAAAGGGAGCCTGAGAGGAGAAAGGAAGGAAAGGAGAAAGGGAGCCTGAGAGGAGAAAGGGCCAGGAAAGGAGAAAGGGAGCCTGAGAGGAGAAAGGAAGGAAAGGAGAAAGGGAGCCTGAGAGGAGAAAGGGAGGAAAGTAGAAAGAGGAAAAGTAAGGGAAGGAGGAAGGGAGGAAGGGAGAAAAGAAAGACGTAGATAATGAAATTATTTATTACGAGTAGCTTTAAAAAGAACTTCAATAGGAAAATAAAAGATTATCAATCATTGTCAATCAGTAAAACAATGTTTTAATAAGATAGATGAATTCCATTGTGTTATTTTGTTGTTATTTGATTACAATACTTTAACTACACTTTGTTTTGAACGGGTTAATAAAACCAACTCTACCGCTAAGCTACAGTTTGGATAGTGTGTTTTTCGGTGACGGTATTTATGCGGTGGGAAACGAAAGTGACCAGTTACAGCGACCCTGCTTATAGCTATAGATTACTTCTAAAACAGAAACACTTGGACAATATCTAGAAAGTGAAACATCTTACTCTAAAAAAAAATAATTTAGCTGATAAAGTATTCTATGTCTTCTATTAGTTGAACTTCAAATACAGTGTGACTATACACTCGTAATTTCAATTCCTAACTTTACAAATTTACATTTGTAAAAAGAGTTTTTCGAAAACTTGTTGTTGCAAGATGTATCTAGTGTACGTACTGTGTTTTTGTTTTGGTGTTGCAAGATGTATTGTATTGTATTCTAGATTTGGTGTTGAAGATGTATTGTATTGTATTCTAGTTTTGGTGTAGAAGATGTATTGTATTGTATTGTATTGAGTTCTTTGAGAGTTCCGTTTCGCTCTAGCTAAGCTATTTTGTTGTCTGCTATATTAGTTTTTTTTTTAAATGAAATTGCTTTGTACCTGCAACACAAAAAAGTTGTTTCCGATTAATGAAATTCGGAGAAACGGAAGCGAGACTTTTCTTATTGTGGCGTAATTAGTTGGCCTAACTGACATTTCGTGATATGACAACCCACTCAAAGCTGCTCAGTTGTTATCAGTTGTGTGACATAGTTGTTATCAGTTGTGTGACATCAAACCACTGGGAGCACATAAAGCTGACGGACCTGAGCTTTCAATAAATACTAGGGCGCTTTCTATTCCAGCAAAAAAATCGGAAATTCCGGGTTGAAATCAAATGGAACGCGACAGTTCCGAGAAATATTTTCGGAAATTTAGGACAACCCTTTGAGATGAAAATGTTTCCAGAATTTTTTTCTAATGGGCCCCTAGAGTGAACGGTAATATAAGTTGTTATTGCGTGACATTGCGTGACATCCTGATTGTCATTGCGTGACAACGTGACATTCATAATACATATATATAGTCACTTCTAACTATTGCGTGACATTATTGGCTGTCATGTCGAGCAGTCAGATAAACGCTAAAGTTGTTATCTTGGGAAAGACAAATTCAGGAAAAACATGTCTTATGGAAAGATATTTACATCAAAGATATGCAGAGTACATAGAAGCGGTGAGTTTGATACAACAGAAAACAATCGCGTTAATTTACACCGGTTTAATAGGCATTTTATAATGAAAGCGGAAGTGGATTCGGCTCAATGTACGTCTATTTCACTCGAAGTCTTTCGATTTCTATTACGTTGATGATTATTATATCTATATCTGCATCTATAGTAAACTCAAATTGATTGTACAGTATTCTACAGTCGAGGTATGGCGACCGAATTGAATGGCTGTTGTTATGGGCTGGCTACCCTCGTGTTGTATCGGGAGCAGTTCGGTCATGGGCGATGATTCGGTGTATGGGAAGAGTTATTTAGTAACTATATTTTTGGCTTGTAGTAGACTGTATGTCAAGCGCCATAGAGTACATATATATGGCGCTATATAAATGTAGAGAATTATTATTATTATTTTTAACTGAATGGTTTTCATAAATGCACTAACTAATGTTGTACTGGGCTTTAATCGGAATTATAGTTGTTTTCTATTGTACATGTGTTTATAACTATATCTACATCTACACTGAACTCTAATTAGTACAGTATTTTACAGACTTGAATGGTTTTTACCTACAGCTTTCACGCTGCTTCACATTCAACGTGGTATTCAAAAACGTTTAGAATTCACCAAATTACTTAACTCAAATTCTTATGTTTTGAATACTATTTGTTTATTTTATTTTATTACACACTAATTTCAACGCAGTGCTTCGGTACGAATTAACTTTGATTTCTATCGTATTTGTCTGACTATTACACCGTGTTTTATTATATGTCTAAGCAAAGTTATTATAAATAAACTATGACTAATGGTATTCAGTCTGTTCTAAGAAACTATTAGACTAGTGAGTCTGACTTTCCGTGATTTGCATAAGGCCCCATTCGCACTAGACCAAATTTTGTTTGTTTTATCAAAAAATCTGTCATCGACGAAGTAGGAACAGTGCGAATGATATTTTTGTGTTGGGACAAAATTTGTCGCTGCCAACCAAACATCAAATCTGCCGCTGTCCTGCTCTGAAGGCCACCAAACTTTGTAAAAATGTCAATTTTGACAGGTTTGGTAATTATCACTTCAACGTGTGTTTTCAAAGTCAACAAAAAGCACACACTCGATCAATCGAACAGAGACGAATCCGTGGTATTATCGTGATTTGTACGGGGAAATGTTCTATTTTTCAATAACAATTAATACTGTAGTCAAATAGCTGAATCTGCTCCAAAATGAGACGCTTAAATGTACCTCAAGTGACACTTGGTTGACGTTTGTGATTTCTGTGACCTTTTGTTATTGATATTATACACCGTACAAACCCAAATATATTAGTTTTGACTTGCATAAATTCAAAAACTATTTCAAAAACGCTGTCGGAATAAATGGCGGAAGATGATTGCACGCCCGAAAGGAACTGTGGGACTTTGATATTGAATGTTTATGCTATTTTTACGGCAGAAAACGAATCTGCTGCATAATGGTGGCACCATTTAGTAGAAGAGAGTTGTTCTCAGGAATCCAGAAAAAAAACATGCATGTTAAACGTATATCATCAGTTTTATTACAAGAAACCCGAGCTTTTGCGCCGACAACTAACTACAATTTAATGTATTTTGGCTTCCTATAGATGGGTTTCATGTCACGCAATCAAATTTATAATTTCAAAACTATCAACTCTACAATGTTGTGCTTTTGATATCGCTTATAGATCTCAAATAAAGTCTTAACAACAAATTTTATAAAATTCCGTCATTTTGATCCAGAGATATCGGAAAAGCACGCAATATCAGTCACGTATTTTGAAGAATCAATATTTCGTCAAGTTTTAGTGTTTTCACATTCTGATACAAGCCCACATGATTATTAAGTAAAAATCTAAGCAAATCAATCACATTTTGGTTATCATTCTAGATATTTGCGAGCTTTTGCGGGACTCGATAATTTAGCGGCCATGTTGTCCACCCATACATTTTACTGTAAACAAGGCGCAGATTGAATCGTGTATATTGTTGGCGGAAACTTTCGGATCGCGATGAAATTCGGCAATTTAACAGGGTTTGTAGTTCTCTTTCAAATAAACATAATGTCATTTTACTAGAGTGCATAGTTTTGAAATTAGAAAACTCATGGTACGTCACATGAAATCGATCTATTGTATTTTTGAACTACAGAAAGAAATATGTAGGGGGAGGGGTGGTGACATAAGTAAGAATATTGAAGTATTATCTTGATAAGATGACGATATCTTGTTAGTAGTTTTTCTGTCTTTTTTTTCAGACAATTGGAGCAGCATATGGCACAAGAACAGTAGATATCCGTGACAAGAGGATCACAATGGGGATCTGGGTACGAGCCAGTAACTAACATAGTAAACAAGCTCCATCACTAAATTGAAATAGTCTAGTAGAACGTTTCATCGGTGTTATGTTGACGCCAGTTCAAATAATGGTTCGAAACTAAGTATGAACAGTTTTAAAGCATTCGCATGCTTTTATGCGAGTGGTTGTTGTAACTTCTCATGGCAGTGTCAGCTGAACGTAGAAAACCCCGTTCACTTAGTATGCAAATTCAGTAAAATTGATTGTCCCCTTCACAGTTCGCTGCACCATCAGCTGCCATCTTAAAAGGTAGCCTAGCCCTTGCATCGAAGCGAGACGAACGTTGGGCTTGCAATGATAGAGACACGTGAATAATTGTCCCACGATGAGTTAGAAGGTCTCTATGATTGCAAGCTCAACGTTTGTCTCGCTTCGATGCAAAGGCCTGGCTACCTTTCAAGATGGCGTAGGGAACTGTGTAGGGGACTATTGTCACGCTGTATAACAGGGATCTACTATCTTGTAGGATACAGCAGGATCAGAGCGTTATGATTCAATGAGTCGTGTTTACTATCGAGGAGCAAAGGCTGCTATCATATGCTATGGTTTGTATGACATGTCCTATTTGAATGACAGTATATTATAATACAATAAGAGAATGAATGAATGAACAACGAATTAAAACTCAATGAATGGAAGATTTGTTAGCTTCTATAAATCTGATTGACGTTTGTTCTTCGAAGTAAAGGCCCGGGAAAAAGGCTTCTACATTTGCTTCAACTCCGTTCGATTTTGTTGAAGCCGCTTGCCCGGGCCTTTCAACATCAATTCAACATTGATTCAACACGTTTTGACAATGTTGAAAGGGGTGGCAAACGGCTTCAGCGCTAGCATTGACATTCAACAAAATCAAACAGATGTTGATGCAAATGTTGAAGCCGTTTGCCAGGGCCTTAATTGGTAATCACGGAATGAATGAATGGATAAATGAATGAATGAATGGATGAATGAATGAATGAATGGATTAATAGATGAATGAATGAATGAATGGATGAATGAATGAATGGATTAATAGATGAATGAATGAATGAATGGATGAATGAATGAATGTTTGGATGAATGAATGGATTAATAGATGAATGAATGAACGAAAGAATGAATGAATGAATGGATTGACGAATGAATGAATAAATGGACGAATGAATGAATGAATGGATGGATGAATGAATGAATAGATGAATTAATGGATAAATGAATGAATGAATGAATGGATAAATGAATGGATGGATGGATAAATGAATGGATGGATGGATGGATAAATGAATGGATGGATGGATAAATGAATGAATGAACGAATGAATGAATGGACGAATGAATGAATGGACAGATGAATGGTACTGGTAATCATTTGTTATTCAATGGTAGTTATCTGTATTGCAATTCAATTTGTAGATCTGACCGACGAAAACAGTTTTCACCGAGCAAAATATTGGATTAACGAGCTGCATACATACGAAGAGGTAACAAACCTTAATTCTAAGTTGACTGAGATTATGACAAATAGTTGCTACGTTTTCTACCCGGGTAGGCGTTCTCCCTTTGTCCAAGTGGTAGGGGTGATCGGCGTAGGGAGAGCCTACATAGCACTCAGTTGATGTAATGTATGCACAACATCTATTGTATTCTATTGTCGTTCTATCTATTGTATTACGTGTGATGCATTGTATTTTTAAGAATACATTACATCAACTGCTTGCTACGTAGGCTCTCCCGATCGGCGTACCTTTTAGGGTGGAAAATATTTCCTGTGCGTACCTTTTAGGGTCCTTTTTACTCTGCTTTGTTGCTAAAAGTAATCTTGGCTGGCAAGAACATCGCACATCCGTACCTTTCATGGGTTGAAATCAGCAAGGTTTTAACAGTTGTTTTTAATCTGTGCGTACCTTTTAGGGGCCGTTTTCATAAACCTCCGCCTATCACCCCTACCACTTGGACCCCCCAGGGTTTTCTATAAGTATCTATATTCCTAATCTTACTCTCTTTCTAGTACTGTAGTATCTATCTATGTGGTACCAAACAAGATCTCATCAATGAAAAGTCACGTGCTGTTCCGGCAAAAACCGCTAAAGAATATGCTGAACGTAAGATCAGTGTAAATTATGATGAGAGAAACTAGATAGCAATTAAAATGGAAACTAGCGAGTAAACAAGTATAGGCTGCGTCGGTGTTTGATATAAACGATAGGTAATATAATGAAATTTGTAACCCCGTAAAAAATGTTGACTTAACTTGAGCTTTAGCCCTTAATCGAAGTAAAAAATATGTTATTTTTTTACTTCGACCAAGGGCTAAAGTTCGAAACGTCAGTAAAGTTAAGTCAACATTTTTTACGGGGTTACAAATTTCATAATATTACCTATCGCTTATAGCAATTTGATGAGAGAGGCACAGGAAGAGAAAATAACTAATAAGATAGAAAAGAGAAGACAGGGAAAAAAGCAAAGAAGCGAAGAAATGAAAGGAATGGAAAGAATAGGAAGGAAGGAAGGAAGGAAGGATCCACAGAAAAGGAATGAGGAAACGAAACTAAAGGAAAACTGAGGGAAAGAAAAGGAAAGAAAGGAAAAGAAATGGGAGGTAAAGCATTCTGGGAATAATGAAATGACTGAAAACGAGAAAAAGGGAAGGGACGGAAGGAAACTGAGAGAACCGTCGAAAAAGTTTTCTTGTTTTTTTTTTTAGAGGTGAATGCAAAATTTTTTGAAACTTCGAGCAAAACAGGCCATGGAGTTGGTAAGTAAATTATTTAGGTATTGGATCGGTGGATTGCAACCATTCCCAGGAGAGCGAATTGAACAAAAGTACCACCAGTCACGGTGATGGTTTTCTTTTGTCAAGACCACCAGCATGGCTGCCGTTTCTTTTGTTCAATTGGCCATGGAGGGCCAAGGAGGGGACTGGGTACGCATGGAAAAGCACATCAAAATATACAAGATTGCAGAGTTACATTATATTCTGTTGAATAATGACCAAGTAGCAGCCTTTCAAATATGTGAAAAATTATAAAGAAATGTATAGTTTGGAGGGACAGCTGTCCCTCCAAACCATACATTAATCCCTTGTAATCTTATGGATCTTTGAGAGACTATTGCAATGGAAATATACAACAAAATAGCATCAAAACTTGTGATATGGTATATTTTGATGTGCTTTTTCATGTTATGCAGTTTATTTAGTAATTCGATTAATTCTAGAAACTAGTACCCAGTCCCCTCCTCGTTTAGAACATGGCCAATTCACTCTCCTGGGAATGGTTGTAATCCAGTTATAGGTAATCCATGCGGACCGTCTTATAGTAGACCATTGAGTTATAAAATGCGTGTTCGCTGATTTCTCTCTTAGCCACGTTGAGTAAATTTGACAAATTTGAGGCGCATGGATATTGTGTAAGATTGGGGCTCAAAACACTATATTCTATGTTTACAGCACACTACATTCAAACTGACATTCTGATTTTGTACATGATGTGCGAATATTAGAAATATAAATGCGTGAAATGTAATGCTACCTTCACCACTTTGTTACTCTCTACAGAAGGCCTATTCTTCAATGTAGCTGAAGGATGTATCGACAACACAGATACCAAAACCGCGAATAATAATACGTCGGATGGTATGTCATCATTACCATCATCGGATTATTGATATTATTATCATCATTGTTATCATTATCATCATCCTGATTAATACCATTATCGTATTATCGCTATCATTATCATCATCATCATTACCATCATCGGATTATTGATATTATTATCATCATTGTTATCATTATCATTATCATTATTACCATCATCGGATTATCGCTATTATAATCATCATTGTTATCATCATCATTATCATTATTACCATCATCGGATTATCGCTATCATTATCATCATCATTATTACCATCATCGGATTATCGCTATCATTATCATCATCATTCATCGAAGACTCACCTCTCGGTAAATATTCACCGATATTCACTTCGCCTTCGGCGAATAATTGTTAGATAATGATAGCGACAATCCGATAATTGCAATAATGATGGTAATAATGATGATGATAATGATGATAATGATAACCATGATGATAATGATAGCGATAATCCGATGATGGTAATAATGATGATGATGATGATGATGGTTATAATGCGCCTGAGGTGAATAATCGTTTTAGTATAAATACAAAGGTGATTATTTCAAAAAAGAAAGAAGGAAACAGCATTGAAAGTGAAAATATTTTATTTTTTAAAAGCGCGACCGTTACGCGTAAAAATTGTCTCGCATAATGACAAAAAAAAAACAACGTGAAAATTTACTATGATACCTTTAAATAGCTTGACACCAAATTTAGTAGCTTCTTTTGTCGATTTTGGGACAGCATTTTCTTTAAAGTTTTCAATTTCATCTTCGCAAACAGTGACAAAACAACTACAGCCTTTTTGTCCGAAAAGGTGATTATCGGCTGATAATCCGAGATAGCAAACCAATCAGAGCGCGCGATTTTGTATAATCACCTTTGTATTTATACTAACATCAGTTATTATTATTATCATCATTATTACCATCATCAGATTATCGCTATCATTATCCTCGTCATCATCATCATGATAATTTTTTGTTATCATTAACAATTGTTATCATATCGAAATCATTGTTATTATCACCATTCTCGTTATGATTATCATCATTATTGTTTTCATCATAATTATTATCATTGTCATCATCATCGCTATCATTATCGGTTTTATTAATATCATCATTATCGTTATCATCATCATTATTGTTATCATCATCATCATCGTTTTCATTAACGATATCATTATCAGTTTTATTATTATCATCATCATTATTGTTATCATCATTATCATCGTTATCATCATCGCTATCATTATCGGTTTTATTAATATCATCATTATAGTTTTCATCATCATTATTGTTATCATCATCATCATCGTTTTCATTAACGATATCATTATCAGTTTTATTATTATCATCATCATTATTGTTATCATCATTATCATCGTTTTCATTTAACGATATTATTTATATTATCGTGGTCATAATCATAATCATTATCATTATTAATATTTGATCCTGTATGGTTTCAGATAAAATCATTAGTTTCGATAAAGAACTCAAAACCACAAAGAAGAATTGCTGCTGATATCAACAACGTATTATATTTATGATCTAATATTCAACCTCGTTCCCAGGGCCATCTCCCTTCGCCCCACCCAAAAGCGAAGGGAGAGGGCCCTGGGAACGAGGTTGATCTAATATTGTAAATTGTGCAACAGGATAAAATCCTTGCAAAAAACCCTATCAATTCGAACACACCAACTCCCTTTATAGCAAGGACGTAAATTAAACCTTGAAACGTTTAAAAATGTGAAAACATGAGCACAAGAAAGCACAAAAAAGTTTCATTATTTATTGTTATTGTGGAATTAGTTAAGCTCGTGAAAAGATTGACGTTGAAATAGACCAGTTATGGGTTCGTTATCACTTAACCTTAGCCTAGAATGCAGATAAATTAGTCAAAAGTGTAGCATTTTAAGTGTGGTATTTTATGTTTCTTAATACATGCATTCCTTGCTTGCATGCATGCATGGGCTACAAAAGCTGTGGCATTTTTTATTGTTTTTTGATATGTGCATGCTTTGTAATACCATGGGATTTATTGATTGTAGGTAAATTAGTCAAAGAGTAGAGACAAAACCTTTGGTATTTTGATTGTTTGTTGATACATGATTTCCTTGCCTTACCACGGGCAGTACTCATTGTAGGTAAATTAGCCAAAGAGTAGAGACAAAACACGTGATATTTTTTACTGTTTCTTGATACGTCAATCTTTGCCTTACCATAGGCTGTACCAGAAGTTAATGGCTGTACTCATTGTAGGTAAATTAGCCAAAGAGTAGAGACAAAACACGTGATATTTTTTACTGTTTCTTGATACGTCAATAGAAAATAGCACAGGTACACTCTACTCTGACTAATTTACCTACAATAAGTACAGCCATTAACTTCTGGTACAGCCTATGGTAAGGTAAAGATTGTTTCTTGATGTTTATATCGCATGCTATCGAGGCTAAGTAGGCGCAAGAAAGAACTCAAAACTGGACTATGGACACTGGACTATTGAGTTAGAAAATTAAATTTTCAATTGTATTTTGTTATAATTGTAAATAATCTAATGAATAAAAACTAAATGAATTATTGAAAACATTTTGATTTAATGTATTCACACAGATAAAAAAGTGAAAAACCTGAAAAAGTTAGAACGAATGAAACTGTTCTTCAAGGCTTCAACTGTATCGTTTGTAATCCAACTCCACACACTGCTATAACATGACTACCATTCATACTGAAAAGAAAATAACAAGAAAGGGATTAATTTGCGGACAAAGTTTGTGATATGTTTTGTGTGAGGTGTGTGTCATACTAAATGCGGACTAAGCGAGTAAACTAGTATAGGCTGCGTCGGGGTAGATATTGTTTGTTTGATTTGAATTACAATCACTACAACCCAAGAACAAACGTTATTGTGAAAGTAGAGAATAGAGAGATAAACAGCCAAGAAAGCAAACAAGAAGAAAGACAAAAAAATACAAGCAAATATTTAACTACTCAGACAACAAACAAAAACACAAACGAAGATTTTCATACCCAGTCCTCCACGACTCAATCGCTTGCACATCAGGCACGTCTACAAAGATCACGTGATCCAGTTTGACGCATGTCTTGTCTATCGTCCATCTTTTCAAACGCTGATCGGTTGACGATGACATCATCGTTTGTTCATCCAATAGCCTGACACCTGCAACAACAATACAGAATACGTTCATCCACACAAATAAACTAGCCGAGTAGACTACAAAACAGTCCCTACTTTTACGCGAAAACTACGAGGAAACGAGTTGGTGTTCGATCGGACGAAATTTTCTCCACCCTCGCTATACTCCTCTCCTCATTCTCTCGCGGCCAGAATTTCGTTCGATCGAAGTTCAACTCGTTTCCTCTGAGTTTTCGCGTAAAAGTAGGGACTGTTTTGCAGTCTACTAGCCGAGTACCGAAGGTTTAGTTTACCATTCCCTCTCGTCCTGTTTACACAGGAAACCCAAACAGTGATACATGCGGGCTAAACCGAAGTTACCAACCTGTAACTGATGAAGTGTGCGCTGATTGGATAATTTCCTCTCTAATCACGTGAACAGCACATGATCCGTCGTCCACTACACCAACTTGAAACTCGGCGACAAATAAAGCGCTGTCATCACCACCACTACAAAGAATAAAGCTTGAACTACCTACAAAATGAAATATACGATATATATAAACAGTGGTACCTTCATTAAGCGGTCACCCTCTATTAGGCAGCAACAATAAAAAGTCCCAAATCTATTCCTATACCTATTCTATACCTCTATTCAGCGGCCAACCTCTATTAAGCGGCCACAATAAAAAGTCCCAAATCTATTCCTATACCTATTCTATACCTCTATTCAGCGGCCAACCTCTATTAAGCGGCCACTTAGGAAAGTCCCGAGTTGACCGCTTAATAGAGGTACCACAATATATATATACACCTAATTGAAAAAGGTTGTCATGTACGAAGCGTAGATCATAGATCGTAGATTGTAGATCATAGAAGCGGAGACCGAAGTGGTGGATCAAAACACCTTCAATACCACTTTAACAGTCTCGGTCCCCATGTATTGTTGAATGCGCCAGCATGGTACTTAAGGACACGTCTCATGCTTTCTTTTAATTAAAATCGCATTCACCACTTCGTTCTCCACTTTTATGATCTACGCTCTATAATCTACAATCTATGATCTACGATGTACAAGTCTACGATCTATAAGTCTATACGATCTATAACCTAATATCTATGATCTACGCTCTATAATCTACGATCTATGATCTACATTTCGGACACGACAACGTTTGTTCAAGTAGGTGTTTATATCACTCACGATAATAAACAAATTGCTGTGATCAAAGTCAGTTGGGCTGCCTGTGGTCTTTCAACACAGGAATCAAATCGCTTACCTTGGTACACCGAGATGTCGTTTACTCCAGACTGATGTGCTTTGAACACGTGTAATGGCTGACCCAGGCTACTATCCACTAGATTTATACAAGAAAACTTAGACGAAGCTGCAAGTGACGTAGAACTCACAGGATCTTTTGACGCGTTGTTATCTTTCAAACTTTGATCCTCTTTTCTTTCTTGATCTACATCATCATGATTAGTCACCGTGACAACCGAATAACCTGAGTTTGTTGTCATAGCAACGTCCTCTATTGCACCATGGGACGTCAAAATATCAGTTTTTATGGTAACAGAAGAGTCTAATTTTGCCGTCATAGCAACATCATCTAGCCCATCACGTGATGTCATTGTTCCAGTATCTACATCAGCTGAAGAAACTGATTTTGTTGCCATGGTTACACCCTTAGTAACAAGAAGGTTTGCTTCCATAGCAACAGAAATGCTGGCTTTGTTTGATACATTATCTTGTTTTATATCATTTTCATCAATTTCCTCCCTAACATATTCAACCAGCTGTTCAGTGATGTCCCATATCGTGATTTTCCCCGCAGTATCACCAGCTATAACTAAAACAGACGAACGGCCTGATGTGGGATCTTTGTAAACAACATGTTGTACTGACAGAACACATCGAAGAAGGTACTGCGTCTGCGCAAGAAGGAAGAACTTGGAGTCTTTCTCGTCAAATATGAAAATCCTGGAAAATAAATACAGCTGCTGGTTAATATTGTACATACAGCAAAGTGATCTTATTGGCGAAGTTTGATTCTACAATGCGCCAATCAATGACACGTCACCCAATAGATGTTTTCACGGTTCTCGTCGATCAACCTCAGGGGCCGGTTGTACGAATGGTGAATAGTGAATGGTGAAATCCTTATCCAGCGGATAAAATCTATAAGAAACCTATGCAGTGGATAACTTTTATCCGTTGATTACTTTATCCGTGCCCTTCGTACAACCGGCCCCAGCCTCGTTAGCGTGTAATATATTTTTTGGTATTTGACTATAGCCCGTGGAATTTTGAAGTGTGTCAGTTAGTTTCAATTGTTTGATGTGTACTTTCTGCTTTCCTGAAATTATCGCGAACTGTAGTCAATTGTAAATAATTTATTACACGCTATCGCGGCTGAGGTTGTGGACGTGAACCGTGAAAAGGTCTGTTTGAGACGAAAAAGTCGTGTGATTTTGTTGAGTTCACATTAGACGAAAGTTGTTTAAGACGATTTGTCCGTCCTCTAGTGTGAAAAGGGGCAATGAAATGACAAACAAAATATGAAGTCAACACTAGTTTGTTACCACTAGTTGTTGAACTACAATCTCGGCAAAAACTAAGTGAGACAACTGCTTTGAAAATGGGACATTTGTCTTATACCGTAATGCGCGTGCTTTTTGAGCTTCAATTTGTTGTTAAAGCCACTCCCCCTCCCCCCACTACACAATGTTGGCCTGGCAGTTATCAAGAAATCATGTTAACTGAAAACCAACATTGCATGGAGGGGGAGGGGAAGATTATAGCGAAAATGTATAGGAATAGGTCAAAATAGAGAAAAGTGTAAAAGTGTCTCACTAGTTTTTGCCATGATTGTAGTTATTATTTTTACCTGACAAATCCATCAGAACATGCTGCTGCTACTCCATACAATCCAGAACAATGTCCACCAAGTGAGTCATCATCACCAATAGCAACAGCAAGAGGAAACGAACACAACGACATGAATCGAATCTCTGAATGAAGATGAGCCTCTTTTCTCTTCCTTCTTCTCCTACGATTGCTTGTACGTGATGAATATTCACATATAAACGATAAAGGTGCTGAAGATGGCGTTCCACTGTCATCTAGAACTGTTGGGTCAACGCGCCAACATCGTAAAGATGCTCTACCACCGCCAGAGAACAGTAGGAATAGACTCGGTGGGGCACACTCCACGTGACATTGTTGTTCGTTTCTCACTGCACCAAGCGTTTTGTTCGCTGTTTTTTCGGAAAAGGCTTCTGTTGAAGCACTTTTGGTTACGTTTAGAGCGCGCACACTGGAAATGTGTCCCTGCGCTGTGAATATCTTTGTGGTGGATCCTGTGTTGTCATCATCTTGGAAAACGTTAAGAACAAACATCCTTAGACATTTTCATAAGTTCCTTTTTCTTTGCAAAGCTGCTGCTATTGTCAACAAGATGATGGTCATCATTATCACCACAACCATCATCATTAGCACCATCATCATCAAAATCCCCAATATCGTCGTCATCATTATCACAATCATTACAATCTTCATCATCATCACCATCATCATCATCATCATCATCAGTATACTAATAAGCGTCTAAAGGATACAGATCATCAAGTTGATTGTGGTGTCCTCACTGCCAGTTACAAACAGGTGACGATGCTTCGATTCTGAGGACAGACAGACATACAGTAATAAACAGATCAATCCATGCAGAGAGTACAAGCACACTAGCATTATCATATTATCAATATATTATAACAGACAGACAGGCAGACACTGATTATCTGATTAATCCACGCAGAGAGTACAAGCACACTAGCATTATCATATTATCAATATATTATAACAGACAGACAGGCAGTCACTGATTATCTGATTAATCCATGCAGAGAGTACAAGCACACTAGCATTATCATATTATCAATATATTATAACAGACAGACAGGCAGTCACTGATTATCTGATTAATCCATGCAGAGAGTACAAGCACAATAGCATTATCATATTATCAATATATTATAACAGACAGACAGGCAGTCACTGATTATCTGATTAATCCATGCAGAGAGTACAAGCACACTAGCATTATCATATTATCAATATATTATAACAGACAGACAGGCAGACACTGATTATCTGATTAATCCATGCAGAGAGTACAAGCACAATAGCATTATCATATTATCAATATATTATAACAGACAGACAGGCAGACACTGATTATCTGATTAATCCATGCAGAGAGTACAAGCACACTAGCACTATCATATTGTATAGACAGACAGACAGACAACTAGACAGACATTAACTGATAAATCAATACAGAGTATTGTATACAGAGTATACAGAGAATCCTCAAGCACAGAAGTCTAAGGGCCCGGGCAAATGGCTTCAATATTTGCTTCAACATTCGTTCGATTTTGTTGGATGGTAATGTTTAAACACTTTTAAACTCTTTCAACATTATTGATACATTGAATCAATGTTGACTTGATGTTGAAAGAGTCTAAAAGAGTTTGAACATTGTCATTCAACAAAATCGAACGGATGTTGAAGCAAATGTTGAAGCCGTTTGTCCGGGCCTTTAGTTTATCGTTCAATCTATAATTACCCTTATCGATAGGAAGATCACAGACATTAGCCATGCACGTTGTTTCCCTTCCATGAAAACTGGGCTACAAAAAGACAAAAACTACAATTCATATATTTATTTATTACAGAATGATGCATCAAAATATTTGATGCACACAGGCGTTCATTATGTTAAAAGGAGACATTTCCATGGAAACCAAAAGCTCGTGCAAAGGAGTGTGTGAATACAATACATTGTCATATTTTTGCATGTAAAGCTGTAATTCGTTCATTCAAATATTTCTTTGTTTTTAATGTTACCTTCAATGATGGTTTGGTTTATGTGAATACAATACATTGTCATATTTTTGCATGTAAAGCTGTAATTCGCTTATTCAAATATTCCTTTGTTACCTTCAATAAAGGTTTGGCAATGAGGCTCTTTAGCTGCTTCTTGTACGTATTTATACTGTTTCCTTTGAGGTAGGTAAATACTGCTTCAATGTCTTGTGAACCCTATGAATAAATCATATATTTATTCATAAATTATTGATAATTGTTGTTCTATTACCACTATTTTGTACTTTAACAGTACTTACTGTTATATTGTATCTTTGCAAACCTTGTTTTCTGATATATTCTACCTTAGCAACGCATACTGGTAAAATGTTTATAAGCAACACATACCAGTAAAATGTTCCTTAGCAAAGCATACCGGTAAAATGTTTCTCAGCAACACATACTGGTAAAATGTTCCTTAGCAATGCATACTGGTAAAATGTTCCTTAGCAATGCATACTGATAAAATGTTCCTTAGCAATGCATACCAGTACAATGTTCCTTAGCAACGCATACTGGTACAATGTTTCTTAGCATTGCATACTGTTAAAATGTTCCTTAGCAATGCATACCGGTACATGCAATGCTCCTTAGCAACGCATACAAAATTTTCCTTAGCAATGCATACTGATAAAACGTTCCTTAACAATGCACACCGTTGTTACAACGTTCCTTAGCAATGCATACTGGTAAAATGTTTCTTAGCAATGCATACTGGTAAAATGTTCCTTGGCAACGCTTACCGCTCACACCTTCACCAGTACCTTAGCAACGTTTTACATGTTTACCTTAGCAATGTTTACCTGTAGTTGATGTAAAGAAAAGTCCCATGCACGATGACCACCACCACACTTGACCTTTAACAGCTCCTCATTCTTGCTTACACTCCAGACAACAAAGAATGCCTTAGTGTAAAAAAAGAAAGTTAACTTTAGAAACGATCATTGTAAACATTAGCCCCCATGCCCACTTTTCACATGTCCCAGATCTGTGGAACATTTATCACAGTACCCAGAGAAGTAACTAAGTAATGCTTACAGTATGGAATCCAGTGATGACAATATCACCATTAGCAGTGAATACAAGCTTCTCAACCCACTCTAGTCCTTTGAACACCTGTAGGTAAATAATAATAATGTGGTAAGAAGAGCAATGATCAGGAGCTCTGATATCATAATAACGGTAATGGCAAAGATGATATCGATGTTGACAATGATGATGATGATCATAGTGATGATAATGCTGCCCTCATGCACTGCAAACATCATTGGGATTGGTGATGATGACAATAGGGAACTTTAGATTTGATGACGAGTACGAGATTGTGTACGAGTACAAGTTTTAAAATTGGCCTTGTATGTTTTGTTGATGCTGAATTACATCCCACTTCTTGTTTTTATTCATTTGGTGTCTCAATCTATACACAGGACTACAATTCATCATCAACAACACACACACAAGGCCAATTTCAAAACTTGTACTCATACTCAATCTCGTACTCGTTGTCAAATCTAAAGTTCCCTATTGATGCACATAATGATGAAGATAATGATGATGATGTAAACACCATTGTCTCAAGATAATGCACCTGTTTTAACACCTCACCTTTTTAGTATCAATGAGTTCAAGTTTACCCTGACACAGCCTATACTGTCGATAAGTACCATCACGACCTGTAGAGAAGAGCCTGCCATCATGACTGCACAGCTGAGTTACCCCAATAGCACCATGCAAGACAGGGAGGGTCTGCACTGGGTTCAAGACATCATCTTGACCAGCTCCTCTGCAATCATACAAATGAACTGATCCTTTTCTGTCACCAAGTATCACATGACAATCTCCATGGTGATCACTAGATGGTGTCACTATCTCCACAGCTGATGCCCATCTTTGTTTTGAATGAGGAATGCAGAATGTTCGTATTTTGTCTATTGTTTGTGTGGTTTCCATGGTTACCCTCGACCAGATAATAATGCCATCAGGTCCACAAGAGAAGAGATTGTAGGACGTATTAGATGATGACCATAAAAGACTTAGTACTTTACTAGAAAAAGGCTTGAGTTCAATGCATTGTGAAAAGATGTCTAAAATAAAAATGTATATTACATAATTATTGTATAATATTATCTATTATTAATAATATATTTTATATTGTATTGTATATTAAAATGCATTTGCTCCCAGGCTTGTTTATGAAGTTTGGAAGTTTTTATCTGAGTGTTTGTTTGTTTGTCTGTTTGTTTGTCTATCTGTTTGTTTGTCTGTTTGCTTGTCTGTCTGTTTGTCTGTCTGCCTGTTTTTTGTTTGCTTTTCTGTTTGTTTGTTAGTCTGTTTGCTTGTATGTCTGTCTGTTTGCTTGTCTGTCTGTCTGTCTGTCTGTCTGTCTGTCTGTCTGTCTGTCTGTCTGTCTGTCTGTCTGTCTGTCTGTCTGTCTGTCTGTCTGTCTGTCTGTCTGTCTGTCTGTCTGTCTGTCTGTCTGTCTGTCTGTCTGTCTGTCTGTCTGTCTGTCTGTCTGTCTGTCTGTCTGTCTGTCTGTCTGTCTGTCTGTCTGTCTGTCTGTCTGTCTGTCTGTCTGTCTGTCTGTCTGTCTGTCTGTCTGTCTGTCTGTCTGTCTGTCTGTCTGTCTGTCTGTCTGTCTGTCTGTCTGTCTGTCTGTCTGTCTGTCTGTCTGTCTGTCTGTCTGTCTGTCTGTCTGTCTGTCTGTCTGTCTGTCTGTCTGTCTGTCTGTCTGTCTGTCTGTCTGTCTGTCTGTCTGTCTGTTTGTTTATCCATGTCATTAATACCTTTTGTGAGGCAGACTTTGATACTCCCAGCCAGGTTACCAAATGCAACAAGTTTTCTATCAGGTGACATTGACATAAGACTGTAAGAGGCATAGTCAGGATCCTTCAGCACCAACTGCCAGCCATTGTCATGTTTTACATCTTTCTTGTCAATGGTTTCTAGCCAGGAATACTCATATAAACATCTTGAATTGAAAGAAATAATCACATGTTATAGCATGACACTAAATCAAAAGTATTAGGTAGAAGCAGTTGAATAATATTGTTGACCTTTTCTTAGAGTTTTATATTGGCTAGTTTAACAGTCAGGAATGAATGAAATTTCTAACAATGTAAATACTGATCCTTAACTCTGCTGATATTTTGAGGTTTAGCCCTTTGCTTTTTCACTTCCACGGAGGACTGAAGCTAGAAATGTCAGTTAAGTGAAGGATCAGTTAAATTTTACAGTGTGACAAATTTCATTTTATTGGCAGTATAAGGAGAGTCATGTTAGGCCAATAAAGATTTGTCAGCTCTTGAGAAAGATGGTGTTCATAGAGTCAAAGTAGAGGGAGAATAAATAATTAAGAAAACTGCAAAGAAATGCACTTTTACAAGTAGATGTAAATTCCTAATAAACACATAGTCTAACTATTTTACTCAGACGAAGGGCTAAAGCTTGAAACGTCAGTAAAGTTAAGTCAACATTTTTTTACGGTGTTACAAATTTCATTATATTACCTTTCCCCCAATAAACACAACTGTGCTTGGGCTTCCTGTATTTTTTCAATGACTTACCCTTCAGAAGTCATAACCAGAATTTTCCCATCATTCCCCAGGCAAATTGATCTAGGTGTATCCATGGGAACACCCTTCTTAGTAACCTTGTCTTGATCTGTGCCAGGTAGATAAGCAGTTATTGTTGCCATGGTTTCATGGTCACTAAGGTTGTCAAGTGAAAATAGTCGGATGCTACCATCTCCCCCTCCAGTTGCTATCATGTTGATGTCTTCATTTGTCGCAAGACTCCAAATACTTTTGCCTTTTTAAAAAAAAAATTAAAAAAGACTTTGTGAATTTGTAATTTCTTTATATTGTTTGACGTACATCACATGCTAAAATGTCTAATATAATGCCTAAGGTTCTAAATTTTTGAATATTTATTTATAATAATTTGACAACTTTAATTTAAAAACACTTAACTGAACAATGTGAGAAATATAAAGAAACTTTCAATAGTCGTAACATGTTTCTGTTAAAATTAATTGCGTTTAAAAATTTCTAAAACATTCCAACTTATTTATTAAATAAATAGTATATTATTCATTTGTCTCACAAAACCAAAGGTTTGGACTACAACTTTTCAACAGCTACTGCAATTCTTCATCAGGCGATGAGTAGACTGTTATAAAGGTAAATCTAGAAGGTGAGCATAGTGTGTACAAGTGTTGGTATTGTGTTGCTAATTTGACAACCATTTTCTCAATAGATTATTTAATTTTCTTTGTTTTAATAACAATGGTTGGATGGCAAAACCATCACAAAATATGTCACTGTACGTCCACCTATATGCCTGTTGTCGCATCCCTTTGAAGATCATCTTCCTTTATTTATTAAACATTGCATGTAATATAACAGCCTCTAAATACCTAAGTGTCCTGTGAATTTCTTGACAAGTTTTCCATCATAGTTCCATACATTGCATACAGCATCTTCCCCAATACTCACAATACATTGTGTGAGTAACTTGGCTTCCCACACTCTAGCGCCATGACCATACATGGCTTGAAGCTGTGTTGCCTCAAGAGGGGTATTAGACTCTGATAGCACAAGCTTCCATAGTCGTATACTCCTGTCATCAGATACGGAAACCATTAATGTTCCAGTTTTGTTAAAACTGATTTGGAATATAACGCCCTCATGGCCAGTTAATCTATGAAGTATTTGAGTCTTGTTGTCTTGTGTTTGTCCTTTGACTTGCCATAATAACACTTGATTGAATACTGTACCAGCAGCAAGGAGAAGAGTGTTGAGACTCCCACCAAAGAATTTAGCAGAATATCTAATATTTCAGTCAAGTGATTTTTAAAGTGAATCATTATCAACACCACCACCACCATCATCATCATAAACACCACTATCACCCCAATTATCATCACCATTATCATCATCATTCCCATCATCATTATCATCACCACCATCATCATCATTGCCACTATCATTGACATCATCATCACCACCACCATCATCATCATCATAAACACCACTATTACCCCAATTATCATCACCATTATCATCATCATTCCCATCATCATTATCATCACCACCATCATCATCATTGCCACTATCATTGACATCATCATCACCACCACCATCATCATCATCATAAACACCACTATTACCCCAATTATCATCACCATTATCATCATCATTCCCATCATCATTCCCATCACCACAATCATCATCATTGCCACTATCATTGACATCATCATCACCACCATCATCATCATTGCCACTATCATTGACATCATCATCACCACCACCATCATCATCATCATAAACACCACTATTACCCCAATTATCATCACCATTATCATCACCATTCCCATCATCATTATCATCACCACCATCATCATCATTGCCACTATTATTGACATAATCATCACCACCATCATCATCATAAACACCACTATTACCCCAATTATCATCACCATCATCATCATCATTGCCACTATCATTGACATCATCATCATCATCACCACAATCATTATCATCACCACCACCACCACAATCATCATCACCACTACTACCATACTACATACCACTACAATTGTCATCATTATCACCACCACCATCATCATGATTGCCACCATTATTATTAGTGATATCATCATCATCATCACCACCATCATCATCCCTACCATCGTTATCATTGCCACCATCTTTATTATTGACATCAACATCATTAATCACTATCATAACCATTATCAGTATCAAGGATACAAAATACTGTTCTCTTCACACTGTGCTGCCAAACTCCTTTCCCCTGTCTTGTAGTTGATATGCCACACAGCGTTATGAGCTGTTGCTATGGCAACTTGAGTGGATGATCCATTTTTCTCATCCAGCCAATGAGCATCAAGAATAAGGTCAGGAAGTGATATGATATCAGTTATAGTATCAATCCTGGAAAAAGTAAAATTAATAAAAAAAAAAAATACATATAAATAAATCACTTTTTTAATGTCCCAATTCTTCTAGACTGGACATGTGTGCCCTACTAATGGGGAAGACTCAGACACACACTCACTACCTCTACATTTAATTATTTTACACACAATTCAGCTCACATGTTCATTTTTGCGGAGGGAGGAAAAACCGTCCACCCATGCCACCCATAACAATACATAACAATAACCAGTTGAAATCTAGTAAAACTTTGTAGGATGTTTTGATACTAATTTAAGAACTCCTTTCATCAACCTTTATTTTATTTTAACGAATTAAGCTTTCGTTTGGTGAACCCATCATAATTGTTCAAAAGCTTGGTTAAAATAAACATTTAGAATGTTGGTTGATGAAACGCATTTTCCAAAATTTATAATTTGGCAGCCAATAAAAATCAAATTAACAATGAATTCTTATCTATATATCTAAATGTTACATGTAGTTCATATTTACTATTTACCTTGTTACATGATCCAAAGTACCTATCCTAATAACTCTGAAACATTTTTGCCCAAAGACAACAAACAAGGTCCCTTCATTGTCTTCTTTGTTTTTAGCTGTACATACATAAAAAATAAATACAAAATTGAAATGAAAACATTCTAGAACACACAAATGAATGGATGGATAAATGAATGTATGAATGGCTGAATGAATGTAAAAATTAACAAATGAATGGATGGATGGATGAACAAATAAATTAATAAATGGATGAATGAATGAATGAATGGATGAAAAAATGAATGGATGAAAAAATGGATGGATGGATGGATGCAAGGATGGATGAATGGATGAATGTAAGAATGAATGAATAAATGAATGGATGGATGGATGAGCAAATGAATTAATGAATGGATGAATGAATGAATGGACAGATGAATGAATGTATAAATGAATGAATGGATGGATGGATGAATGGATGAATGGATGAATGTAAGAATGAATGAATAAATGAATGGATGGATGAGCGAATGAATTAATGAATGGATGGATGAATGGATAGATAAATGAATGTATAAATGAATGAATGGATGGATGAATGGATGAATGTAAGAATGAATAAATGAATGGATGGATGGATGGATGCAAGAATGTATGAATGACTGAACGAATATAAAAAATAATTTATAAATGATTGGATGGATGGATGAATGAATAAATTAATAAATTAATAAATTAATGAATGGATAGATGAATGAATGTTTAAATGAATGAATGGATGAATGAATATATAAATGAATGAAATGAATGAAAAGTGAATGGATGAATGAATGAATATATAAATGAAAGAATGAATGACTGGACAGATGGATAAATGGATGAATGAATGAAATCGAGTCTGCCACGTACCTCTGATTCCATGTATTCTTGCATTCCCTAGGACATGTTTAGAGCTCAGTTGGACTCCGTCAATCACATTATGAACACATAAATATGGCCCTTCACCTAGAACAAAATTCAACGTTACAGAGAAATAAACAAATGACTAGCTGACACAATATAATAAATATATATATTCTTTAGCATTGAATAAAATACTCATAGATTAAATTTATTTTATATGTAAGCTTATTTATCATAAAAACAATATTTGGAAAGCTGGTCCACGTGATCGTACAAATTGAAGAATTTGAGCGTCTCTAAGGAGGTAATTTAACTAACTTTAAAATTTCAAGCAAGATATTTATATTAGGTTGAGAAATACCTGATAGTAACAGATCTTGAGCGAACTGCAGGCTTGTAATTGGCCCTATTAAATGTGTTTTCAGCATTTCAGTAAAACTTCAACCCGTCCGCCATTTTGTTTTCTCATGATATACCGCTGACCTCACTAAACCTATGACCCCATAAACCTTTGCGGGAAGGCATTAAAAATAGAAAATAACTGACAAAAGATTATATTTTTTTATTATTATTTTATTATTTATTTTACTATTACATGAATGAAGTAGATTTGGAATTACAAGTAGTATAATTGATTGAAGCGTTAATTAAGTTAGCTTAGAAAATAGTTTAGTTTACTATTATAGAAGAAAGCGATATCACAATTCAACTACTAAATAATAAAATAGCATCATTAAAGGATAAAAATGAATTAACGTAGGATAAACTTTTCAAAGATTGATTGATTAATTATATCCGTGATAGACTGGACTCAAAGCTATATGGAATGTTTGATGACGTCACATGTATTGGTTTTCGCTTTCAAAACACAACATGGCGACGGAAAGTGATATGAATGGATGACTACTTTTTGTCGTCGTCTTTCGCCAATGAATACCTTTCCATAGACCCATAACAAAGCCACAATCCGTACTGATATATCCATGAAAGAGAAAGTACCGTTCAGTAGCAAGTTGGGCCATCATTTACGGCAGAAGAGACGAGTTTTGTGTAGGTTTTGTCGAGCAACGAAAGAAAGC
Organism: Metridium senile; assembly: GCA_949775045.1. Lineage (NCBI taxonomy): Eukaryota > Metazoa > Cnidaria > Anthozoa > Actiniaria > Metridiidae > Metridium > Metridium senile. The sequence goes on from OX459107.1 coordinate 6,610,444, forward strand.
TCGCGTAGTGAAGACACTAAAATCATTCAACAGCATTGTTGGAGACTACTCTGCTATCGAAATTGTCTACATTTAGGCTATAGATAACAGCTGTTTTATTATTTAGTCATTTATTATCATCAAAAGAATAATTTAGAAATGCCAAAGAACGAACAAAACCTCAAATGGCCTTGTGAATACTGTACGTACGAGAACTGGCCGTCGGCCATCAAATGCGCTTTGTGTTTAGCCAGGCGACCTGCACATGTTATTTGTCCTCAACCACACAGAACGGCAGGGATTTCTCAAGATATTTACCAAGCTGCTGACAATGAGAGAGCAAACGTCAAAAATTTCAGGATGCCGAGTAACGGTGACAAAACGTCCCCAAGATATCGGCCTTGCGATCAAGAAGCATCGAAGTGGAAGTGTACGACTTGTACGTTCGATAACTGGCCTAGCTCAATCCAATGTGTCATGTGTCATACTTCTAAAAGCAAAACTGTGAAGAATGCTCTTCAAACCGAAGCTTCGGACACGAATGAGGAAAGAAATCGGGCCGTTTCTCCGAAAACTAGTCGTTCAAAGATTGACATGAAAGCAATCAACAACGACAAAAACAAAGCTTTACAGAAATGGGAATGCCCTCATTGTACGTATCAAAACTGGCCCAAGACAGTCAAATGTGTTATCTGTGCTAGTGCTAAACCATTATCTGAAGATGGTAATGCTACAAAAAGTAAAAATGGTGATGCTAGAAAACCGTCTGGGTCCAGAAGAAGGTCCCCTATTTCATCTGTAAGTGACTTATCTATACAACCAACTACACAAGATCTATCAAAGTTTATATATGACATCCCTGCATCAGATGGCGTGAATGACAACGAGGAAGTGTTACAGATACGTAACCGTCTTACTGATAATGACTGGATGTGGCTGAGTGCTTGTATAGGGATTGTTGAAGGCGATGCTACCTCTGTAGAAACCTATCTAAACTCTGGCAATGACAGAACTAGACAGTTATCAAGGGAGGAATGCCTTGTGTTGAATAGACCAGAGGCTTTTGGAGTTGGCTACACTTTAGTTCACTTAGCTATTAAATTCAAGAGAGAAGATCTCTTGGCATATTTGTTGGTACCTGAAGTTAGTAATCATAGGCTGCATTGTGTACCATGTCTAGTTTGTCCTGAGCTGGCGACTGATATTAGAAAAGATATAGCACACACTTTGAGGCAAAGAAAAGGGGACTGGCCTTGTTATTTCTTTACTGAGCAAGTCACGTTTGTACTGCCTGCTGGTAAGCAAATACACCCATAGTAATGATGATGATGATGACGATGACTTTGATGATGATTATAATAATGATAATAATAGTAGGTGATGACAATTATGAAAATACATATTCGTTATAGTCATGGTGAATTTCTTGATTGCAATAATGATTATAATAATGATAATGGTGATGATAATATAATAATAATCAAAATGATGATGATAGTGGTGTTGGTGATAATGATGACGATAACAATATTAATAAAGATGACACATAATCATGAATAGAAGTAATAATAAAACACAATAATAATGTCAACAAATAAACCTTCATCACTAGCCAAAGACATTATGAAGTATTATGCTTAGATTCTCCATATTATCTTTAGCAACTCCATATAGTCTTAATGCAGTGATTAACAAAACTATAAAGTAACTCAGTGATAAGTGGACTTTTATTCATTTCTTTTATTTTTGTTTTGTCATTTTTGAATTGTGATTTTCACAACTAATTCTAGTACATTTTTGTACATTGACCAAACATTTGTTTACAATTTTTTTTTTTACAAATTTCATTGTCATTTTTGAGTTGTGATTTTCACAACTAATTCTAGTACATTTTTGTACATTGACCAAATATTTGTTTACAGACATATTCACTTTAATTACATTGCTATGTTCTTTCTGTCTTTATCAATAAAACATCAAGGTAATCAAATCCATTCTGTGAAGTGATGACTTGGTTAATATTCATAATATAAGACAGATGATAAAAGGATGTATGCTTTAATTATGTGAATTCTGCTCGCATTTTTTATATAATCTACTTAAAGTCTGTACAAAATACTCAAAATCTTTTCTACTTAAAACTTTCCAGTTCATCAATGTACATTGTTATATTAAACATTGCATGTATGTGTACTATTACAGGAAGAGTGTTTGGAGCAAATAAAATATTAATTTGACTGTATTATTTGCTTGTGATTTCACAGTATTAATTTAAAAATTTTATTTCTAAGAGTTTTTGTATATTTTTGTGGTTGTGTTCTTACTTTGAAATCATTATTGATTATTTTGGAGTGTTTTTGATTATACAAGAAAATTTAATTTACATGAGCGATAATAAAATGACATTAATAATTAATAGAATTACAGTACCATTGATGTGTTACAAATTTCTAATATTTCAGATTGTCTTAGTTTGTTAAATTTTAAACTTAAAAAGTGAATTATTTTTCATAGTCTATGAAAAATCTTTTTTAACAAAATGGGCGCTATATTGTTGAGCTGACAACCGTGAAAAAATAACTAAAGTCTTAAAGAAACAAATAAATGTTTCATAGTCTATTGACTTGAAACAATACTTAACTTTCAAGGGGTCAAAAATTAAAAAAAAAAAAAATGGGCGCTATTTTCAAGCTGACTAACGTGAAAAATCAACTAAAATCTTAAAGGAAATTAATATGTTCATCTAAAAAATTCAATTATTTTCTTTTCTTTGGATAGAAATTGAGGAATTCCCTGCTCGAGTTAGAAGACAGTTAATGGAAGACCTAATGGATAAGGAAGTGCAAAAAGGTAGGTAATCAAAACGAATTGAACATAATAACATTAGCACAAATATAAATTGAAAAGTCTGAAGTTTTTTTAAAACTTCCTTTGTTTTGTGTGACACTATTGATTAATGTCCAGACAAAAGCTCAAAGCAGGTGTTGAAAATAGTTTTCAATACAACAAAAAATGTTTTTGTTTTGAACAGTTGTTATTGTGTGCATCCTTTTTTCTTCCTCTGGTTACATTGATGTTGAACAAACATATCAACAGAATGATAAAACAATTCATAAAGCTGTTTGCCCTAAACTATTTCTGTTTATTTCGGTTACATGAGCTTATAAAATACAAAAAGAAAAGTTGCAATAATTGAATAATAATATTTTACATGGCTAGCTACACGTATAGGGATAATGTATATACCTTTTCATGGTTCTCGTTGAACAAACTCAGCCTCAACAGCATGTAATATATTCTTTAAGAGGCTGAGGTTGTGTACGTGAACTATGAAAAGGTTTATAGCTGCAGATGAGTAGAACAATGGCTGACATCAGACAATAATAATACTACATGCTGGTTATTTTGGGAATCATTTTCAATGATAATAGAATGTTTTCAACAGTTTCTTGTTTGACACAACAACTACAATAAAATCAAAGCAGGACTCAGCTCTTTATTATATATATATTTTTTTGTATTATTTTATAAAGAAGTATTTTATATATATTTGTAAACAGAGGAATATTATTATCATTATCTAAATTTAATTTGGTAGACAATTTATTTCACCATGCAATGTCAGTGGCCAACCCCGAAAACTGATGTTCCTTTGGTTGCCTTGTTTTACTAAAAATAATGCAAAATAATTTTTGTTTATTTTCACTTGTCAATATTTGTAGCTTGTAAATTTATATGTAAATGTATACCAAATAATGCACTGCCAGATAAACTTGACAAAAACAATTGAATTGACAAAAACTATTACTGACAATAATTGTATTATAGCAAAACTTTGTTGATATATTTACAGTTCTTGAAGTGGAGGCCCCCATTATTAACTGGAGTGAAGAGATTTCATCTCATCTCGGCAGCAGGATTTACCCTCTGTGGAACCGTTCAGCTGGAGATTGCTTGTTAGATTCTATACTTCAGGCCTCTTATGGGGTCTTTGATAAAGATAACACTTTACGCAAAGCACTGTTTGAAAGCCTTAGTGAAGGAGCATCAAGGTATTTAACCCTAAAAACATATTTTCTTATACAATCAAACCCTTCTTTCAGGGTACGGTAAGGGGGGTCTCGGCACAGTTCACAAAAATAAAAAAGATGATCATGGCTCACAGAAATTAAGAAATGTTCAAAATCAAGAGAATTCACAATCATGATAATAATAACTTTATTTATAAGTGCACTAAATCTAAAGTTTTAAGACACTTTACAAAGCAGAAATAAATAATTCATAAAAAAACTAAAAACAATTATAACAATAAGAAAATTAATATAGACAAATTAAAACAAAAATATTAATCATAACTATAAAAAAATTATTATTTACTATCTTAAGTTTAAGTTATTCTCCTTTTGTAGGTTTTTTCCTCGCTACAAAGAGTGGGAGTCGATGCAAGCAGAAACTCTCCAATACTCCCTAGATGAAGACCAATGGGAGCAGGACTGGGCATCAATCATAAGCCTAGCCAGCCAGCCAGGAACATCTTTAGAGCAGACACATGTATTTGCACTAGCTCACATTCTTCGTCGTCCTATTATTATCTATGGGGTCAAGTATGTCAAGAGCTTTAGAGGAGAGACACTAGGCTTGGCTAGATTTCAAGGTATTTATAGATAATTGTCATTCCTAAAATGTCATTATCAGACTGATCTTTTTAAAGAATTGAAGGCTATAAATAAGTTGTCTAGTAACTATTGTAATATGATGAGGTATTTGACAGGGGGAATTAGATGTCAATGTTTCCTGTAGTCTATCAAAACATTCTGGCAGTTCAATGGTTAATTAATTGATCTTGACATCTATAACATTTATTACATTGATACTGTTGCTGTTATATATTGTTGAAATATTTTTATTGTTCTTTTTTCTACTGTTACTTATCATTATTATGGATCTTTTTATCACTATCATTGTATAAATTGCTGTTTTTGTAGCTATTCATGTTGCTATACATGTAGACATTGCTACATTGTGACAGTCATAGCTATTCCTGTTGCTATAAAGATTGCTACATTATCGTAGCTATTCCTGTTGCTATAAATATTGGTGTTTTTGTAGCTATTCCTGTTGCTATAGATATTGCTGTTTTTGTAGCTATTCCTGTTGCTATAGATATTGCTACATTGTCGTAGCTATTCCTGTTGCTATACATACTGTCATATAGCTGTTTTTGTAGCTATTCCTGTTGCTATAGATATTGCTGTTGCTATTATCATTGACATTTCCATTCAAATGTTATTGCCATTGTTCATGCTGTTGCTATTACTAATGTTATTGTCATTGTTAAAGCTATTGTTATTGCTTAAAACATTATAATTGTTATTACTGTTATTATTGCTGTTGTTATTGCTGTTGCTAATGTTATTGTTGTAGTTATTGCAAGTGATAATGACATTCCATGCTAATTACCATTGCTTCCTATGATCATTTTAGGTGTTTATCTTCCTCTTCTGTGGGAAAAGAGCTTCTGTTGGAAGAACCCTGTTGTCCTTGGTTACACAAGGGGTCACTTCTCGGCATTAGTTGGCATGGAGATAGACACAGAAACTAATGACATAGGTGCACATGCTCATGTTGAGAGTAATGATAATGTACATGTTACGTTTCTTCCACTGATCGACCATGAAGGAAGATTGTTGCCTGTTCACTTTCTCTCTGCCGCTCAGGTGAATACGGTATTCCATGTATTATCATCATTATTGCTAATAATAGAGTACTAAAGTGATGACGTCATAAAAAAATATTTTCATAAATTATCATATTTTTGGTTCTCAATTTTGATGGGCAATCACAAAAGATGTCCACATAGCAAATTTGACCAAAATTAGTCCAATAGCAGCTGAGATATGGCCATTTCCCCATACAAAACACTGTGTTTTCGGCTCTGTTCCAAAAATTACAGTGATTTGTATGGGGAAATTATATATATATATATTATATCTCAGCTGCTATTTGACGGTTTCTCGTCACATTTGGAGTGTGAACGTCTTTTTTGATTGCCCATCGAAATTGGCAACCAAAAAGTGTTAATTAAAAGCCAAAATTTATTTTTTGTGATGTCACACTTTAGTACTCTATTGTCCTCATTGGCATAATCATTATTCTTATCATCACTACCATCATCATCACTATATTTTTATCACTATATTTTTATCTTTCATCAACACCATCATTATAATCATCATTTTCACCATTATTATTTTTCATCTAACATCAACATCATCATTATACTGTAATCATTACTATCATTATCATCACCTTGATCATCTGTCAACCATCATCCTTATAATAATCATTTTCATCATTATAATCATCTTCATTATAATAACTACCATCATCATCACTATATTTTTGTCTGTCATCGAACAACAACATCATCATTATAATCATCATCATCTTCATATAACCACCATTATCATTATCGTCACCATCATTAGTTTTCATCTAACATCAACATCATCATTATAATCATTACTATCACTATCATCAACTTTATCATGTCAACCAATAATGTTTATCATTATCATCATCATCATCAGTATGATCATTACCACCATTATCATCATCACCATTATCATCTGTCAATCAATAAAATAATTTTATTATGCAAATTAACATCTAGATTGGAAGTGAAGAGTATCTGCTACGTGATTGGTTAGATTGTTGTACAACAGATGGTGGTATACTTGTTGCTCAGCAACGCATAACTCCAAGACCTGCACTTGTCAATCAAATGATTGACGACTGGCTGGATACATATAGGAAGCGATTTAAGTAAAGACAGCTGCTAGATACTTATATCTTTAAGGTTACGGTCCACGTTCGCAGTGTGCTTTCACATGCTCTCAGTTAAAAGTTTGTTTACCGCGTCATTTTACAATAATAATAGACATATTATATATCATTTTAAAGCTTATATAACAGAGAATAAGACTGTGTATTGTTTTGTTATATACTTGTAACAATTTTCTGTAAGATATGCTCTTCGAAAAACCTCAAAATTAACCGCCTTCAATGCGAGTTGTTTAAAAAGTATAAGTCAAAAAGTTCATACTGCTTTGCTTTTTCTTAAAAAACTTACATAGTCTTATTCTCTGTTATATAAGCTTTAAAATGATATATACTTTGTCTATCTTTATTGTTAAGTCAAGCGGTAAACAAACTTTTAACTGAGAGCACCCCGCGAACGTGGACCGTAACCTTAAAGTAATTACAATGCATTTCATTTGTGTATAGATATATAACCCTAGTTTTTATATTATTCTAGTTAAATATTGTTAAAATTGCCCAACAAAGTGTTAGTTGAGATGTTATGTTATGTTTTGAATGTTAAACTTCTATAGTCATGATTTTTAACTTATAGAACCTTTTTGAAGTTGGGATCCCTGTGTTATATCTTTAGCACAGGAAGCCCATCTTTTTTTAGGAAGCCTAAAACACTCCCAATCAGTGACATCCACATACTAAGATATCCATCACAATACTCATCGCAATAATTATTTTCAACTCAAACTAATCAGTTCATCTTAACATTGGGATTCCTGTGTAACAATTTTTTTCTTGAATCTTTTTGGATTTCTGTGTTTTTTGTATAACACATGAAGCTCAAGAAGAGGTTCTTAAGTCTATAGAATGCAGTAATATTGTTGTATAGTTCACTTATTGTTTTTTTTTCTGTTTGCATTAAGACATGTACATATCATATTGTAAATCATGTACTATAGCCATGTATATCATATAATAAGCAAGAAAAACTGAAAATATATGTAACATTGGACCAAAAATCATTACGTTTATTGGCACTTTTTGTACATATTACATATATCCGCATACATTTTGGCCCCTTCTCTATGTACTGGTCACCGACAATAAACCTGTTTCACAGTTCCGTTCAGTTACCACAAATTATAGTTCCAAGTCGCAGTTCCCGTTGCTGCGCCATAGAAAAACTATATTTTATCATGTGCAGCAACTGGAACCTCGACTTGGAACTATCATTCATGGTCACTGAATGGAGCTGTGAAAAGGACTATCAGTTCAATATAGAAACAGCAAAAGACTCTAAGTTAAACAATAGAACAAAGCTAACAAAGAATACAACAAGTTATATTACCAGTACATGGAAAAGGATCCACCCTACATTTTGCTTCACAGTTTTTTATTTTATTTAGAGTGTACACACTAAACCAGTAAAATAGATATTAGACTAGTAAATTTTAAGGAGTTTCCAATTTCATTGTTTTCTTAGATCAACTGCAAAACAGCAAGTGAAACTCCACCAAAATGAGTTAATGGTTGTTAGAGTGACAAATTAATTGCCTAATGAAGAATGTGTATAGACCCTTATAATAAGTCCTGAAGTGTTGTGTTTTCCGCGCTTGAGGTCAAATTTATTCTTGTCAATTCCTTTCATATTATACAAATTTCAAAAGAATAAATTCGACATCAAGTGTGGAAAACACAACACTTCGGGACTTTTTTTTATTTTATTATTTTATTCACAAATAATACTTAAATACAGTTATTATTATTTACAATTAAGGAGGATAAAACCTTAGGTGTTATCTACTAGAAGATCATTTGATTAAATTATCACATAATTATTACTTCAGGACTTATTAAAAGGGTCTATAGTGCATGTCAAAATATCATAAAATATGTTTTATTCTTTGCATTCATTTATCTCAAACTCATTTTGAGATATCTCAGTTTTTCTGAACATGTAAAGCTGTTTTGCAGTTGATTATTTAGTGGCCATTAAATGATCATTACACACTGACTAGGATATTTAGTTTGATAAGAGAAGTGCTTTAATTCACAGTATTATAGTAACAACAATTAGAGTGCAAATAGTATATCTGTGAAACATTAGTCTATACTAAACAGAAATGAAAACTAGCGAGTAAACTAGTATAGGCTGCGTCGGTATTTGATATAAATGATAGGTAATAGAATGAAATTTGTAAGACCGTAAAAATATGTTAAAGGCTAAAGCTCGAAACATTGGTAAAGTCAACATTTTTACGGTGTTACCTATTTCATTCTATTCAATACCTATCGTTTATTCTAGAGTGAAGGCATTAAACCCGTGAAACAAAATTAAATAGTCAAGGAGTAATAGTCAAATAGACACAAAAGAAAACAATGGAATTAGAGACTGCTAAGGTGTATTAGTCTAATATCTATTTCACGGGTTAAATGACTTCACTCTAAATAGAGTACAATTTGTGCTAATTCTATTATTTAATAGTACCACTATTTTGTACTGTTTTAATAGTTATGTATTAACTGATATATTGTTTGCACTCTATTTGTTTTTCAATATCAAATTACAAAAAGATTATCACTAAAATAACAAATTAAAATATGTCACAAATAACAATTACTGTTACACTATACTATTCTATTGTTTTCAAAGTTGAGTTAGAAAACTAAAAATTATATCTTATATCTGAATAAGCTATAAAATACTTTATGAAAATCAAATAGTGTCTAGGCTTATTGACATGTAAAATTATTAAATTCAAACCTGTTGCAAATTGTAAATTTTCTTTTTCTTTTTTTTTCATTTTCCCCCATATATTTTGCTTTATAGGTGTATGGTATGCCTTTAGGCCTTGGTGTGTAGATCTAGAATTTTGAAAAAAAACGACAGTAAATTTCATTTAATATGTGTGTGTTTTGAAAACTGAACGATTTTTCTTAAATTAGGTATGTAATTTGTTTAACCTCTATTGTCTTTTCTGTCAAAACAAAACTGAAATACCGCGTGACCTGTCGTCACACTTAGTCACGACACGTTTAATTAATACACAGGACGTGTCGATACGCGACTGAGAAACCTACTACGAAAGGCTTGATATCTATTTTAAAATGGCTCTCTCACCTTCAGATATATTCCTAGAGATCTATAACTACATCAAAGGGACGGCTAAATCAGGGGAAACACCGATAAAAAGCCTCGTGATCTCCTTGCTTGTCTACGCCATGAAGGAGTTCTTAAAACAAAACGTCTTCGTCTGTCCCATCCAGCATTACACCGTATACGGCAGCCTATTCATCTACGGACCTGCTGTAGTGCTATTCTGTATTTCCTTGCTAGTTTCAGAGTCTTTTTGGCATCTTACGACTGGGGTTTGTTTCTGTCGAAGAGTAATTTGGAAGAACTCACGACAGAGTATTTACCTCGCCATCTTACCTCCACTGATCTGGCTGATTCTTGGTTTCGCCGATGCACATTACTATATTTGCTCCAGAATCGGTCCTGTGAAAACTGCTATGGCTGCTGCAAATACTTCTGCCGCTAAAAATGCTTTAGAAATAAAGATCTCTAATGCACGATCAGAATCCCAGATCATATCGTGGGGGTTGTTAATCTCAGTTGTTGTAGTGGCAACCATTGTTCTTACTATCGATAGGTGCATATCGAAAACTGGATCTAAGGTTGTCCAATTTGAAGAACTTGAAACTGGCTATGCATTGGATATTTTTAAGAAAAGAATTGAGCCTCTGGCCCAATCGCAAGCAAAGAATGTCATTGACGAACTATTTGAAGATCACAAGGACAAGAAGCCTAGTGAGATTGTAGACTATGTGGAGAGGCACCTTGTAGACTTGTACCCTAGCTTTGGAGGTGTTAAGAGCGCACCCTGTTGTACAACAGACACGCCCAAAGAAAGCAGATCAAGGTTTAAAGATATGTTTATGAATCGTCCCAAAAAAGTTGATGATGTTGAGGTGAAGTTAACCGAGAGTGGACCACACCAACAGTATACTTCAATCAACTAGCTATAGTTATATCTCAATGAACTATTAAAATCAAAGACAATTTTATATTCATTAAATATAGTGACGAACAATTGAAAACATTAAAGGAATTATATTCCCTATTGCCATATTAATTCAACATTTAACATAATCGGCATTTACTGATCGAGTGACATGGACAATTTGAACAATAGACCGACTACACTCAAATTCACGTTAATAATAATAATAATCAATCTTTATTCAGGAAATGCCTAATTCACATTCGTGTTTTACAATAGGGTCGTGCAAAACTTAAATAAATTAAATAATAATATGATAAAATACAATAATATAAATTATAGCTAGAGATCGAAATTATATGGGCATGGGCCAAATTAAAGAGGCAAGTCAGTAAAGAAGAGAGCTGAAAAAAGTTTAAAGAAAATGTTTATAAGTTAAAAACAAAGAATCGGAGTGTAGTGGTTAACCACTCTATTAATGAAAAAAGAACACTTCAATAGAGCGTATTCGTATAACCCACTTTTAAAATGCAAATGAGAATACGTGTAAAATAATATGCTAATTAGATGTGCGTGTTATAATAAATGCTTCAGTGAGTTGCGCTCTCGGCTTCAAATAATCAAAATAAAACATGATTGACAACGAAAACGTTTAAAGATTTACTCGAAACCACTTTTATTAATGTTTTCCACAGTGGCTTGTGGCTCAAAGAAAAAAATGAAAGCCGATAGCTACACGCACACCTCATTAACATGTTATTTCACACAGTCTCATTTAATTGCAACGAATACACTCTAATACTTCAAACTATTTGATACTAGCTCATTCCAAAGTCAATATTGTTTTTGTAAATATATTAGACAAAATAGTTAAATGTGAACAAAAAACATGGAATCGCCTTAAAATAACAATCGAAAACATTTAAAATTACTTTTTGACGTGACTTGCAGGTGGTCATGACAATAGTATATCTAATTTCTACTGAAAAAAAATAAATATAAAAATACAGCAGTTGCATAATTGTTGTCAGGTCGAAAAGTTGTAGCGGATACCGAGTGCTAATTTGACCGCAGTAAACGTATTGACTTACATTGGGGATTGCTACAAAAGGCTGAATAGGTGGACGTACGGTGGCGTATTTTGTTATGGTTTTGCCAACCAACCATTGTTAATGAATGGTAGGCATATACCTGTGAAACAAAATTAAATAGTCAAGGAGTAATAGTCAAATAGACACAAAAGAAAACAATGGAATTAGAGACTGCTAAGGTGTATTAGTCTCATATCTGTTTCACGGGTTAAATGACTTCACTCTAAATAGAGTACAATTTGTGCTAATTCTATTGTTTAATAGTACCACTATTTTGTACTGTTTTAATAGTTATGTATTAACTGATATATTGTTTGCACTCTATTTGTTTTTCAATATCAAATTACAAAAAGATTATCACTAAAATAACAAATTAAAATATATCACAAATAACAATTACTGTTACACTATACTATTCTAGTGTTTTCAAAGTTGAGTTAGAAAACTAAAAATGATATCTTATATCTGAATAAGCTATAAAATACTTTATGAAAATCAAATAGTGTCTAGGCTTATTGACATGTAAAATTGTTTAATCCAAACCTGTTTACTGATAATTATTACACCGCCTCAAGCAAATTGTAAATTTCCTTTTTCTTTTTTCTTTTTTTTTCATTTCCCCCCATATATTTTGCTTTATAGGTGTATGGTATGCCTTTAGGCCTTGGTGTGTAGATCTAGAATTTTGAAAAAAAACGACAGTAAATTTCATTTAATATGTGTGTGTCTTAGAAACTGAACGATTTTTCTTAAATTAGGTATGTAATTTGTTTAACCTCTATTGTCTTTTCTGTCAAAACAAAACTGAAATACCGCGTGACCTGTCGTCACACTTAGTCACGCAACGATACGTTTAATTAATAAACAGGACGTGTCGATACGCGACTGAGAAACCTACTACGAAAGGCTTGATATCTATTTTAAAATGGCTCTCTCACCTTCAGATATATTCCTAGAGATCTATAACTACATCAAAGGGACGGCTAAATCAGGGGAAACACCAATAAAAAGCCTCGTGATCTCCTTGCTTGTCTACGCTATGAAGGAGTTCTTAAAACAAAACGTCTTCGTCTGTCCCATCCAGCATTACACCGTATACGGCAGCCTATTCATCTACGGACCTGCTGTAGTGCTATTCTGTATTTCCTTGCTAGTTTCAGAGTCTTTTTGGCATCTTACGACTGGGGTTTGTTTCTGTCGAAGAGTAATTTGGAAGAAGTCACGACAGAGTATTTACCTCGCCATCTTACCTCCACTGATCTGGCTGATTCTTGGTTTCGCCGATGCACATTACTATATTTGCTCCAGAATCGGTCCTGTGAAAACTGCTATGGCTGCTGCAAATACTTCTGCCGCTAAAAATGCTTTAGAAATAAAGATCTCTAATGCACGATCAGAATCCCAGATCATATCGTGGGGGTTGTTAATCTCAGTTGTTGTAGTGGCAACCATTGTTCTTACTATCGATAGGTGCATATCGAAAACTGGATCTAAGGTTGTCCAATTTGAAGAACTTGAAACTGGCTATGCATTGGATATTTTTAAGAAAAGAATTGAGCCTCTGGCCCAATCGCAAGCAAAGAATGTTATTGACGAACTATTTGAAGATCACAAGGACAAGAAGCCTAGTGAGATTGTAGACTATGTGGAAAGGCACCTTGTAGACTTGTACCCTAGCTTTGGAGGTGTTAAGAGCGCACCCTGTTGTACAACAGACACGCCCAAAGAAAGCAGATCAAGGTTTAAAGATATGTTTATGAATTGTCGAAAAAAAGTTGATGATGTTGAGGTGAAGTTAACCGAGAGTGGACCACACCAACAGTATACTTCAATCAACTAGCTATAGTTATATCTCAATGAACTATTAAAATCAAAGACAATTTTATATTCATTGAATATAGCGACGAACAATTAAAGGAATTATATTCCCTATTGCCATATTAATTCAACATTTAACATAATCGGCATTTACTGATCGAGTGACATGGACAATTTGAACAATAGACCGACTACACTCAAATTCACGTTAATAATAATAATAATAATAATAATCAATCTTTATTCAGGAAATGCCTAATTCACATACGTGTTTTACAATAGGGTCGTGCAAAACTTAAATAAATTAAATAATAATATGATAAAATACAATAATATAAATTATAGCTAGAGATCGAAATTATATGGGCATGGGCCAAATTAAGGAGGCAAGTCAGTAAAGAAGAGAGCTGAAAAAAGTTTAAAGAAAATGTTTATAAGATAGAAACAAAGAATCAGAGTGTAGTGGTTAACCCCTCTATTAATGAAAAAAGAACACTTCAATAGAGCGTATTCGTATAACCCACTTTTAAAATGCAAATGAGAATATGTGTAAAATAATATGCTAATTAGATGTGCGTGTTATAATAAATGCTTCAGTGAGTTGCGCTCTCGGCTTCAAATAATCAAAATAAAACATGATTGACAACGAAAACGTCTATAGATTTACTCGAAACCACTTTTATCAATGTTTTCCACAGTGGCTTGTGGCTCAAAGAAAAAAATGAAAGCCGATAGCTACACGCACACCTCATTAACATGTTATTTCACACAGTCTCATTTAATTGCATTTTAAAAGTGGATTATACGAATACACTCTAATACTTCAAACTATTTGATACTATTCCAAAGTCAATATTGTTTTTGTAAATATATTAGACAAAATAGTTAAATGTGAACAAAAAACATGGAATCGCCTTAAAATAACAATCGAAAACATTTAAAATTACTTTTTGACGTGACTTGCAGGTGGTCATGACAATAGTATATCTAATTTCTACTGAAAAAAAATAAACATAAAAATACAGCAGTTGCATAATTGTTGTCAGGTCGAAAAGTTGTAGCGGATACCGAGTGCTAATATATTTGACCGCAGTAAACGTATTGACTTACATTGGGGATTGTAATATATTCTCATTGGCCATTGTCCCTCGGTCGATGATTAAGATATGGGAACAATAGGACTCCATTGTTCTAGGCTAAACAATGGAAATAGATCCGGAGGGACAAAGTGCTGGGGCAATATAAGTAGCAAAAGGTGGGCGGGAGGGTGGGGGAAAAATACTCGAGTATAGACTTTCTTTCTCAACACTACAGGATTATTCCCCGAGGCAATATAAGTAGGAAAAAGTGGGCGGGAGGGTGGGTGAAAAATGCTCGAGTAGACTTTCTTTCTCAACACCACAGGATTATTCCCCGTAACATCCATCTGCCCCTTTCATCCTACTATCCGGTTTGATGTTGTTCGTCTCGCTAGTTTGGGCAACTAAGAATGAGCTAATACCAAATGCATTGTTTATATAGTCTTGCATATCATTAACCATCTCCCTTGGGAGTAGATGGTCAATGAGAATAGTAATATATTCTCATTGGCCATTGTCCCTCGGTCGATGATTAAGATATGGGAACAATAGGACTCTATTGTTCTAGGCTAAACAATTCCGTAGATCCCTCGTTCCGTTCGGGCTTACACTCAATCATGACATCCTTTCCTTCCAACCCCCATACCCTATGATAATCTCCTAAGGATATCTGATAATTATCCTACTTGAATCCCATTTTCTGTCATATTCCATCCCATAACTCAGACTCCCAGACCTCTTCTCCCAAAACTCAAAACTCTTATTCAATGTTTGTCATACTGCAAAACTCGTTTAAAATGTTGCAAAATCACATGTTCCAATAACTTCCTCTACCAGAGGAAACTTGTATAGTTTAAAGTAATACTTCTCCCCGAAACTCAGAATAAAACCACAGAAAGGCCGCGACCCAGAGGGTAACGAAAAAGAAATACTATTGGCATGACAAAAAAACAAAAACAAAAACAAAACAAAACAAAACAAAGGGCTCCCCCTGACCAAACCGGACCAGGAACCCGCCCGAAGGCAGGTTATAGGGTGATTATTCAGATTTACCCTTCTGGTCGCGGCCGAGCAAGTGGAGAAAAATAACGCAAAATAAAACAAATAGAAAAAAATAAAAATAAAAAAATAAAAAATAAGCAGCTACGATAAAAGTAAGTAGATGAATAAAAATAATAGATAAATGGATGAAAAACTACACAAGAACAATCGTTTATTTGTACCTATAGACTGATTAATCACACGGCTCGAGTGGTATCTATGACAAAATCAATTAACTTAGCCAGCCCGTAACTACTCGTTTACCTCGACAAACTTGCTGTAGTACAACCCCTATAGCTACTGTGCCGACAGTG
This sequence comes from Metridium senile, assembly GCA_949775045.1. Lineage (NCBI taxonomy): Eukaryota > Metazoa > Cnidaria > Anthozoa > Actiniaria > Metridiidae > Metridium > Metridium senile. The sequence continues at coordinate 6,626,586 of OX459107.1, forward strand.
CACACGGCCAAATTCTTAAGTCGACTTGCCGACACACGGCCTAAAGTAATTATACTCCACTTTAGAATGTAAATAGTACCACCCTACTGACACACGGTTAGATTGTGCAGACATGCGTATCCAAATTTTGGGGGCAAACCCAGAATTGCACGACTACTGTGCACGGCTCCAGCCGACACACGGCTACCTCGCCAGACCATTATATAATTTTGACTGCCAAAATTGCCGACACACGGCCATTGTAGTTTTACCACTTCTCGGTGTGAATTTCTAAGCCAAACTTGCCGACACACGGCTACCTCGCCAGACTTATATATAATTTTGACTGCCAAAATTGCCGAAACACGGCTATTGTAGTTTTACCACTTCTCGGTGTGAATTTCTAAGCCAAACTTGCCGACACACGGCTGACATACGGTTATTATACAAAATCTGCCAACAAACAAAAAGTGACCGAAAACGGTATTAAAAGGTGAAGGGAACAGAGCTCTATTTACGCACAGACAAATAAACTACACACGCATTAAGAACCCGAAAAAGGATAGGAATGCCGACAATGCAAAATAAACTTAGCATAAGGGCGCAAAATAAAACATGTATACATATATACAAGCGGCGAACAAAAACGGTGACACACAGACAGATGAACTCTACACGCATAAAAAATGCGGACCACGTGCCATCACACTGACAGTGAGGACGTGAAAATAAGACATGCATATATGACAACGGTGCAACTACAAACACAAACGAAGGACAATAATGGCTACGAACAGACAAGTAATTACACACGCACAAAACCAAAACTTGGGATGCCAACCATGAACATAATACAAACAGCGAGAACTACGTACGAAAAGACATGAATATATAACGAGACTAAGTAACACACGGTGCGGACAACAAACACAAGCGACGAACAACTACACCGTTGAATTCACGAGGACTGCGAGGACTACGTAAGATAAGACATGACTAGGTTACACACGGTGTGGACGACAAACACAAGCGACGAACATTTAAATACAACGGTAAACACGCCTAAGACACAATTACCCTGAAATATAGAGCGACTACACGAGAGCGACTACACAAATTCTGGCCAAAAGCCCCGAAACTGAAAAATATTTAGAGTAAAATACATTAGCTACGCGAGACACGTGTGCTAGTAACTATTCCAAGATATTAGACGTAAAACATTCCGTAAAGCTTCCACTTAAAGTATATAAAGTCAAACAAACGGTACACTAAACTCCAAGCACACTAAAACTCACACATGGCCAGTCTTCGCCTTGTCGTGGATATAGAATTTTTTCAACCGAGTACGAATATCCAAGGTTTGATGTTGTTCGTCTCGCTAGTTTGGGCAACTAAGAATGAGCTAATAACAAATGCATTGTTTATATAGTCTTGCATATCATTAACCATCTCCCTTGGGAGTAGATGGTCAATGAGAATAGCTACAAAAGGCTGAATAGGTGGACGTACAGAGGCGTATTTTGTTATGGTTTTGCCAACCAACCATTGTTATTAGAACAAAGAAAATTAAAAAAAAACTGTTGTTAATGAATGGTAGGCATATTAGCATCACAATACCAACACTTGTAAACACTACGCTCAACTATATCTCTATCAAAATGGCTCTCTCACCTTCAGAGATATTCCTAGAGATTTATAACTATATCAAAGAGACGGCTAAATCAGGAGAAACACTTTCTCGTCTACGCCATCAAGGGCGTCACTTTATCCCGGGCGATGTCTGACACCCTCCCGCGATACAATTTTATCACGTCAGCGGTAGTACAATGTAGTGTCTCATGACATTGTAAATGATTAGCTGTCAATGCTTTCCTTGTATTTTTCATGCAACACCGATATAATAATAATAATAAATAATAATAAATAAACATTTTTATAGCGCCATTTCCGGGAGCTCAATGGCGCTTTATGGTTATTGGTTATTTAAAAAAAAAAATGATATCAAAAGTTATCTATCATGTGTTTGATGTATATAGATTGATATTAAAAGTTATCTATTGTTTGATGTATATAAATTGATATTAAAAGTTATCTATTGTTTGATGTATATAAATTGATATTTAAAAGTATTATTGTTCCGATGTATATAAAAATTGATATAAAGCGTTCGTTATATATTGTTTTGTGTAAATAAATTGATATTAAAGTTATCTATTTTTATTAACAATTAGATTAATGAAAGTATATTATCTTACGACGTTTCAATGTCACTGACTTCAGTATAGACCACTGGTATGTATATACGTACTGTATATAGTACAGTATTAAGAGTGATGTATATATATGTAAGAGTGATGCATATCATTATGTATATTGTATATTTATAAAGAGATATGTACTATTAAGGATATGCTTAGAATGAGTAATTAATTTTACGCATTTGTTATTTTATCTACTGTTTCCTTTTTAACTCGTGGATCGAAGATCCTCGAGTTATTGGGATGGGGCTTTTGAACCGGAAGTGTCACTCACTCACTCACTCACTCACTCGCTCACTCGCTCACTCACTAGACCGTCAGTGTAAACTTTTGAGCCCCAAGATCTCGGCCAGCGTACTTCGAGCACATGGATATTTGATTCGTCTGAAGGAATGATTTTTCGGTCGAAGTAATCGCGAATACTCTCATATTTTATGTGCTCACGCCACACGATTCGCAGTAGAATTACACATAAGTTTATGTCGAATGTTTTCGGAAATGGTCACTGTGAATTTTACTAAAGATCATGCAATTTACGAGCGAACTATAAAGCGAGCCAACTTATTGTGATCAAATTCATCGAGATATCTTCCCTGCTATAAACAGAAGCTACTTTTTATCCATCCTTTCATAATGCTATGGAATGGATTCACAACCAGTTACAAAGGACGAAGCTGTTATTACTGGATATTTAACAGTATTTCCGGTAAGCATTCTTAGAGAGTACGATACACACTAGAAGTGAAGACAACAACAGTATAATAGTTTAGTGATGTTGTTGGGTAAATATATTGCTTATTGTAACTATTTCTTTTATATTTTTGATTAAAGTAACCAGTTTATCTGTCAATAGTTTAATTTTATTGACTACTATTAATTCGTACAAATTCGAACGGCGATTGAAACAGGCGATTCTCGAGCTCTTAGCTTCTTGCACAGAACAACAAACTTATTCGCAAAACTTAAATCGCTTCACCCTATTATCTAGCAGTTCAACTTAACGATCTATGTATATGTAGATGAAAGTAATATTTCTTTCTTTACAATATGTGAGATAACGTGATCGGTTTTAAACCTCCAGGTTGACCTCGACAACAACAAATAAACAGCTAAAACGGCCTCTAGAAAAAACTACACCCAACAGCCCAAATCGCCTCAAATATAACACCAATTGCTTCAATGACTATCTATTTTGCTTTTTCTGGCGTTTATTTTGCAAGAACAACTTAATAACACTGTTTCTTAGACACTCTTTGAACTCGCATGTATCTCTGCACGAACCGAAGATCGAACCAGGTAAATATCAGACTTGTCAGCGGATCACGGACTGAGGGAACGACGGACCGTAAGGGAAACGGACGACAACCAAAAAAATACAAATAAAACAACAACATTGAATACTTATTTTTCGCTTCAAATCATCTCAAGCTAATCCGAGAAAATAATTACATAATCGTAATGGAGCGGTCTAAACTGTAAGCGCTTTCAAAATGTTCTAATTATGATCCACGAGTTGGCCATAGGTGGCCTTTGATTCTTTTATATACCACAATTAATTTAAAAAAATCTCGCTACGCTACCAGTCGTCAATATTTTATAGAAACACAAATAAGAAAAAATGTAAGTATTTCATAAAATATATATTATATAAATTTTAATACAAATAACGATCTCACGCAATAAGTGCATCAAGTGGATTACGTAAACACTGCTTATGTGTAACGCTGACATAATATAATTGTATCGCGGGAGGGTGTCAGACATCGCCCGGGATAAATTGACGACCCGCCATCAAGGAGTTCTCACAAACAAAACTTCTCAAACTCATTAATAATTCATGACTTAATGGTCCAATGATATGCTTCTGTTAGGGTCACGTGCATACACTTAGTCAACTAGTTACTATGGAAATCAGTAGACTGGTAATGACTGGTAATGACTGGTAATCATGCCCCAAAAATTCCGTCCACGTGACCAATTTTTTTTTGTACCATGTGATCGCTTCTGGCCAATCATTTTGCTCAAAATTGGTCATGTGGTACAAAAAGACACACGCCCAAGGCCAAATTTTCAACGTACATTTAAGGTGGCCCGGTAGTATTGACTTTGCAGGATAAACATAATTTTGTAACGCATTATTTTGCATCTAAACTTTGTCTGATTTCTACGAAATTTACACATATAGATCTCAAAACTTTGAAGTTTGAGCTAGTCATATTTTAAGTGCGATTTGTAGAAACTATAAAGAGAAATAATGTTTTTTTAAAAAGCACACGCTTTACTTAAATTGTCAATAAATCAAAACTTAGAAGATGAATTTCTTTTTTTTTTTTGAGAGAATATTATTTGGTTATATGGAAACATATTGTAGCAGTTTTATTCAAATATTGACCTTGGAAGCTTTTTTACAAACGTTTTTAAATTTTTGCGCGCAAAATTAATATAAAAATTCCATTGCTCAAATCTCAATAAGAATTAAAACATAGTTACAAATTTACCTGTAGAAAGAAAGACCAATACCTCTTGTAACTTCTAATCACAAAATAGCGACTTTGAAGCCAACATTGCTAGCTCTGATTTCTTGAAGAGCTTGTCGACATATTGTTGTTCACTGCGTAGTGAGCATTTCGAAAATATATCTACTCTATTTCTACAATTGTTGACCTTCCTCGTGCAGAATCGGTGTTCACGGATTATGAGGTTGTGAAGTTGATGTAAATAAACATAACGCGAAGGGTTTTCCTTGGAAGTCAAACGAGGTATAATGAACGCGCAACGTGGTTGCTGTACGTTGGCCGCTAATTTTGTCATTTTTAGAACAGCACATAAGACCACATTTCACAGTTATGACTCTTAAGCATGTATCTACGCTATATAGAAAACTCAAGGTCAACAATTGAAGAAATAGAGTAGATATATTTTCGAAATGCTCACTACGCAGTGAACAACAATATGTCGACAAGCTCTTCAAGAAATCAGAGCTAGCAATGTTGGCTTCAAAGTCGCTATTTTGTGATTAGAAGTTAAAAGAGGTATTGGTCTTTCTTTCTACAGGTAAATTTGTAACTATGTTTTAATTCTTATTGAGATTTGAGCAATGGAATTTTTATATTAATTTTGCGCGCAAAAATTTAAAAACGTTTTTAAAAAAACTTCCAAGGTCAATATTTGAATAAAACTGCTACAATATGTTTCCATATAACCAAATAATATTCTCTCAAAAAAAGAAATAAATTCATCATCTAAGTTTTGATTTATTGACAATTTAATTAAAGCTTGTGCTTTTTAAAAAAACATTATTTCTCTTTATAGTTTCTACAAATCGCACTTAAAATATAACTAGCTCAAACTTCAAAGTTTTGAGATCTATATGTGTAAATTTCGTAGAAATCGGACAAAGTTTAGATGCAAAATAATGCGTTACAAAATTATGTTTATCCTGCAAAGTCAATACTACCGGGCCACCTTAAAACGACGTTGAAATTGAATTATCAAAGACAATTTTATATTCATTGAATATAATGACGAACAATTGAAAACATTGAAGGAAGTTATATTCCCTATTGCCATAAGAATTAATTGAACATTAGAATGTTAAATTTAACATGATCATATACTGAGTGAAATTGACAATTTGAACTGACACAACTAAATATTGTTTCTTAACAATAGACTGACTACCCTCAAATTCACGTTGAACGGCTAGAGATCGAAACTGACCATGGGCCAAATTAAGCACCCTGTGAGAGGCTAGTCAGCTAAGAATATATCAGTGGTTTAAGGCCATTTTACTATTTGAAAAATGTTTATAGAAAATATCTATCAGTTAGAAACAAAAGAATTAGAGTGTAGTGGCTACTAAACCACTCCATTAATAAAGAACACTTCAATACTTCAAACTATTTGATACTAGCTCATTCTAAAGTCAATATTGTTCTAATTTTTTAAAAGATGTTAGACAAAATAGTTCAATGTTAACAAAAAAACATATAATCGCCTTAAAATAACAATTGAAAACATGTACGGTTCAGTTTTTGATAGACCTGACTGCAGAACGGCAAACGGCTTCAACATTGCATGCCATTCAACAAAATCGAACGGATGTTGAAGCAAATGTTGAAGCCGTTTGCCGCCCGGGCCTTAAGACCGCAATAAACGTACATTGGGAATTGTTACAAAAGGCTGAATAGGTGGACGTACAGTGATGTATTTTGTTATGGTTTTGCCAACTGGTGTGTAGATCTAGAAGTTTGAAAAAACGACAGTAGATTTCATAATGCATTTTGTGTGTGTCTTAGTAACTGAACGATTTTTCTTGAATTGGGCATGTCATTTGTTTGATTTCTACTGTCTTACTATTACCTGCTGTCAAAACAAAACTGACCTATCATTAAACTAACACGTCCTTATAGGTTTGGCAAGCATAACGTGTCCTATCTCATGCTATCTCGACCGAGAAAACAACTTCACCTGAAAACCTACTAAGAAAGGCTGAATATCTCTATCAAAATGGCTCTCTCACCTTCAGATATTTTCCTAGAGATCTATAACTACATCAAAGGGACGGCTAAATCAGGAGAAACACCGATAAAAAGCCTCGTGATCTCCTTTCTGGTCTACGCCATGAAGGAGTTCTTCAAACAAAAGATCTTCGTCTGTCCCATCCAGCATTACACCGTATACGGCAACCTATTCATCTACGGACCTGCTGTAGTGCTATTCTGTATTTCCCTGCTAGTTTCAGAGTCGTTTTGGCATCTTACGACTGGGGTTTGTTTCTGTCGAAGAGTAATTTGGAAGAAGTCACGAAAGAGTATTTACCTCGCCATCTTACCTCCACTGATCTGGCTGATTCTTGTTTTCGCCGATGCACATTACTATGTTTGCTCCAGAGTCGGTCCTGTGAAAACTGCTATGGATGCTGAAAATACTACTGCCGCTAAAAATGCTTTGGAAATAAAGATCTCTAATGCAAGATCAGAATCCCAGATCATATCGTGGGGGTTGTTGATCTCAGTTGTTGTAGTGGCAACCATTGTTCTTACTATCGATAGGTGCATATCGAAAACTGGATCGAAGGTTGTCCAATTTGAAGAACTTGAAACTGGCTATGCATTGGATATTTTTAAGAAGAGAATTGAACCTCTGGCCCAGTCGCAAGCAAAGAATGTCATTGACGAACTATTTGAAGAACACAAGGACAAGAAGCCTAGTGAGATTGTTGACTACGTGGAGAGGCACCTTCTACACTTATACCCTAGCTTTGGAGGTGTTAAGAGCGCACCCTGTTGTACAGCAGACACGCCCAAAGAAAACAGATCAAGGTTTAAAGAGATGTTTATGAATCGGCCGAAAAAAGTTGATGATGAATATGTTGAGGTGAAGTTGACCGAAAGTGGGCCACAACAGCAGTTTACTTCAATCAACTAGTTATATCTCAATCAACAATTAAAATGTTGACGATGCAGAAACAGAGAAAATCAAAGACAATTTTATATTCACTGAATAGAGTGACGAACAATTGAAAACATTAAAGGAATTATATTCCCTATTGCCATATTAATTCAACATTTAACATAATCGGCATTTACTGAGTGACATGGACAATTTGAACAATAGACCGACTACACTCAAATTCACGTTAATAATGATAATAATAATAATAATAAATCTTTATTCAGGAAATGCCTAATTCACATACGTGTTTTACAATAGGGTCGTGCAAAACTTAAATAAATTAAATAATAATATGATAAAATACAATAATATAAATTATAGCTAGAGATCGAAATTATATGGGCATGGGCCAAATTAAAGAGGCAAGTCAGTAAAGAAGAGAGCTGAAAAAAGTTTAAAGAAAATGTTTATAAGTTAGAAACAAAGAATCAGAGTGTAGTGGTTAACCCCTCTATTAATGAAAAAAGAACACTTCAATAGAGCGTATTCGTACGTATAACCCACTTTTAAAATGCAAATGAGAATACGTGTAAAATAATATGCTAATTAGATGTGCGTGTTATAATAAATGCTTCAGTGAGTTGCGCTCTCGGCTTCAAATAATCAAAATAAAACATGATTGACAACGAAAACGTCTATAGATTTACTCGAAACCACTTTTATCAATGTTTTCCACAGTGGCTTGTGGCTCAAAGAAAAAAATGAAAGCCGATAGCTACACGCACACCTCATTAACATGTTATTTCACACATATTCTCATTTAATTGCATTTTAAAAGTGGGTTATACGAATACAATCTAATACTTCAAACTATTTGATACTAGCTCATTCCAAAGTCAATATTGTTTTTGTAAATATATTAGACAAAATAATTAAATGTGAACAAAAAACATGGAATCGCGTTATAATAACAATCGAAAACATTTAAGGTTACTTTTTGATTGTCGTGACTTGCAGGTGGTCATGACAACAATATATCTAATTTCTACTGAAAAAAACAAAAAACCCATAAAAATACAGCAGTTGCATAATTGTTGACAGGTCGAAAAGTTGTAGTGGATACCGAGTGCTAATTTGACCGCAGTAAACGTATTGACTTACATTGGGGATTGCTACAAAAGGCTGAATAGGTGGACGTACAGTGGCGTATTTTGTTATGGTTTTGCCAACCAACCATTGTTATTAGAACAAAGAAAATTAAAAAAAAACTGTTGTTAATGAATGGTAGGCATATTAGCATCACAATACCAACACTTTTAAACACTACGCTCAACTATATCTCTATCAAAATGGCTCTCTCACCTTCAGAGATATTCCTAGAGATCTATAACTACATCAAAGAGACGGCTAAATCAGGAGAAACACTTTCTCGTCTACGCCATCAAGGAGTTCTCACAAACAAAACTTCTCAAACTCATTAATAATTCATGACTTAATGGTCCAATGATATACTTCTGTTAGGGTCACGTGCATACACTTAGTCAACTAGTTATATCTCAATGAACTATTAAAACGACGTTGAAATTGAATTATCAAAGACAATTTTATATTCATTGAATATAATGACGAACAATTGAAAACATTGAAGGAAGTTATATTCCCTATTGCCATAAGAATTATAATTCAACATTTAACATAATCATATACTGAGTGAAATGAGTGACAATTTGAACAACACAACTATATATTGTTTCTTATAATAGACTGACTACCCACAAATTCACGTTGGCCTTTACCTAAACGAGCAGAGTACTGGGTACTAGTTTTCTAAATTAATCTAATTACAAAATTAAGCATATCATAGGAAAGAGCACATTGAAATATACAAGGTTTCAAAGTTTGGGCACATTAGGTTAAATAGCGACAAAATGAGAGCATTATAGATGTTTAAAGAATTACAAAGAAATGTATGGTTTGGATGGACGGTGTCCATCCAATCCATACAATTCTTTTCAAATTTTCAAGGTTTTCAAAGACTGCCTCTAACCCAGTATTCAAGCAAATTCAACCAAACTTTGGAACCTTGCATATCTTGATGTGCTCTTTCCAATGATGTGATTAATTTTGTAATTAGATTAATTTAAAAACTAGTACCTAGTCCTTTGCTCGTTTAGGTAAAGGCCAATAGCTAGGGATCGAAATAAAATGTAAAGATATTAGACAAAATAGTAAAATGTTAACAAAAAACATGGAATCGCCTTAAAATAACAATTGAAAACATGTATAAGGTTATTTTTTGAGGTGTGACTTGCAGGTGGTCATGACAGTCATATGTCCGATTTTGAGAAAAACGTATACGTAAAAAATACAATAGTTGCATAATTGTTGTCAGCCGGTCGAAAAATTGTAGCGGATAGCCAGATGCTAAGATCACCATAAACATACATTGCGAATTGCTACAAAAGGCTGATTTATCAAAATGGCTCTCTCACCTTCACAGATATCCCCCGAGATCTATAACTACATCAAAGAGATGGCTAAATCAGGAGAAACACCGATGAAGAGCCTCGTGATCTCCTTTCTCGTCTACGCTATGAAGGAGTTCTTCAAACAAAACATCTTCGTCTGTCCCATCCAGCATTACACCGTATACGGCAACCTATTCATCTGTAGTGCTATTCTGTATTTCCTTGCTAGTGTCAGAGTCTTTTTGGCATCTTACGACTGGGGTTTGTTTCTGTCGAAGAGTAATTTGGAAGAAGTCACGACAGAGTATTTTCCTCGCCATCTTACCTCCATTGATCTGGATCATTTTTGTTTTCGCCGATGCACAGTACTATGTGTGCTCCAGAGTCGGTCCTGTGAAAACTGCTAGGGATGCTGAAAATACCACTACCGCTAAAATCGCTTTGGTAATAAAGATCTCTAATGCACGATCACAATCCCAGAAAATATCTTGGGGGTTGTTAATCTCAGTTGTTGTAGTGGCAACCATTGTTCTTATTATCGATAGGTGCATATCGAAAACTGGATCTAAGGTTGTCCAATTTGAAGAACTTGAAACTGGCTATGCATTGGATATTTTTAAGAAGAGAATTGAACCTCTGGCCGAGTCGCAAGCAAAGAATGTCATTGACGAACTATTTGAAGATCACAAGGACAAGAAGCCTAGTGAGATTGTAGAGTATGTGGAGAGGCACCTTCTAAACTTGTACCCTAGCTTTGGAGGTGTTAAGAGCGCACCCTGTTGTACAGCAGACACGTCCAAAGAAAGCAGATCAAGGTCTAAAGAGATTTCAAAAAACGTTGATGATGTTGAGGTTAAGCTGACCGAAAGTGATATAAGTGATATAATAATAATAATAATAATAATAATAATAATAATAATAATAATAATAATAATAATAATAATAATAATAATAATAATAATAATAATAATAATAATAATAATAATAATAATAATAATAATAATAATAATAATAATAATAATAATAATAATAATAATAATAATAATAATAATAATAATAAGACCAATCACTACCAACAAACTACATGAAAAGTAAATACAATAACAATGAATCATCGCTATGCCGATTGTGTAAAAAACAAACGGAAACAGTGGACCACTTGGTAGCTGGATGCGAAGTCTTAGCTGGAAAAGAATACAAAGACAGACACGACAAAGTTGCAAGTACCATACATTGGCATCTATGTAGAAAACACAACATACAATGCACAGCAGAGAATTGGTGGGATCACAACCCCGAGAAAGTAGTAGAAAACGAAAACACCAAGATTCTATGGGACTTCAATATATACACTGACAAGAAAATTGAAGCAAGAAGACCGGACATTGTAGTCATTGATAAGAACAAGAAGAAGGTGGAGCTGATTGACATCTCAGTACCTAAAGACTGTAGGATTGATGTGAAGGAGAGGGAAAAGATAGAAAAATACCAAGACCTAAGAATAGAACTTGAAAGGCTATGGGAGATAAAGACCATAGTAGTACCAATAGTAATAGGATCGCTAGGAACCATATCGAAAAACTTTAAAGACCATATTCAAAGACTTGAACTTAATAACATAAGCGTTTTAGATTTACAAAAATCTGTTCTTTTAGGCACGGCACATATATTAAGAAAGGTGCTTCAGCTCTCAGGAGCCGGGTAGGATCCCGAGCTGAAGCTAGATCTATACCAGTAAAAATTGTAAAAAAGGATTATTTTACTGTGAAATAAAGAAATAATAATAATAATAATAATAATAATAATAATAATAATAATAATAATAATAATAATAATAATAATAATAATAATAATAATAATAATAATAATAATAATAATAATAATAATAATAATAATAATAATAATAATAATAATAATAATAATAATAATAATAAGGAGGTAGAGCGTAACGAGGTAACACGTACTTCTTTCGCTCTATAAATTGTTCATCTTTTACGCTCAAATAATGCGATACCTCCGAACTCTCATAGTCATACTGCTTACTAACATCTTAAGCTGTGCAAACATGACGGAGACCGAGCCCCAACAGTCTCAAATCGTACAAGAATCGTCGAATAACGATGAAGACATGAGTGCTGTCAGAACGACCATCACACAAGGAGGCCGAATCAAATGGACTGAAAAGATGTGCATCGATTTAATATTGTGCAAGGAAAAAGCAGAAGAATTACATCAATCAGAAAATTGCCCACGGAAAGAGAATAGACGGAAAGAAGGTAAAATGAACCTAACCTATCATTTTTGGAATAGCATGGGTTATTCTTATTTGAAACGAACAGCCCAAAACCTACGAGATAAATTAGCCCACATTAACAAAACAACACAAGTTTCAACTGAACAGATTGCAGAAGAAATCGAAAGACAACGACAAATGAGGGAAGATCTTTCTACTGAATATCAAGCTAACCCTGACCCTAATACAACTAATAGTCACAGTGATCAATATGCAAATCACCAACCAGAAGAGAATGTAAACAACTTTAATCCAAACGATGAAGAGTACAAAACCTTACTAAAAAAAGCGCAAGAAATTGATAATGAAATCTCAAGATCTCCGGGTGATTGGCAATGCAGAAAAGACCACACATTTGTTAGAAAATTACCGTCGAAAGATCAATCACACAAGCTTCAAAATATCGCCAAGAATTTAATTAATGCAAATCCGACTGAAAACCCAGAAGTCTTCCTTTGGGAATTCAACTGTGCCATCTACGCAACGGTGACTTCATTCAAATGCTGTAAGGAAGAAAACAAAAGAACAAGTCAACCTAAGAAACAAAGTGAAAAACCAACTTGGCTGATCAACATGGAGAATAAGATGATGGTACAAAGAAAGCATATATCCCAAATAACGGAAGAAATTAGAAGAATACAGAAAAATCAAAAAGTAACAAAAATTAAAAGCTAAGGAAAAACAGAAGATGGATGGAAAAGGAACTAAATGGAAGAATAACACTAAAGGGACTGACAACATTAAAAGAAAAAAAGATCAATATCTTGAGAATATTGAAAAACAAACGGAAATCAAAACTGGAATCGTACAAAAGGAGAAAAGCCAACCATTACTTCGATCAAGACCAAGGAAAGTTTTATAGTCACCTACGAAAGATACTTGAACAAGACACGGATATTGAAGAACCAAAGTACACCGAACCTTTACACCAACAAGATCATCAACAACAAAACGATAGCACACTCACTAAAGACGACTTCGCCCAATTTTGGGTCCCTATATGGCAAACTACAGACACAGAGAACCTAACATCACAATGGATAACTGACATCCGCAACGCCCTTAAACAAGCGAGTCCAGCCCAAGAAGATCAACCTATCATCGTTAATACAGAAATTATTTATAAGTGCCTAAAGAAAAAGAAAAACTGGTCGTCACCAGGCCTAGATCGTATAACCAACTACTGGCTGAAGTATTTTAATGCTCTTCATACGCAGCTTGCCTATGCATTTACAAGCCTTATTAACCAAGCTCGTAACATACCTGATTGGCTTGCAGAAGGTAGAACAGTCCTTATACCAAAGAAGGCAAACCCAACACCACAAGACTTTAGACCGATTACCTGCCTTAACACCATATATAAGTTGATCACATCAGTCATCAACAGGGAACTTGAAATACACGAATCTAAACATCAACTAATGCAAATTGACCAAAGAGGAGGAGTGAAGGGGACAATGGGGTGTGTAGACAATTTGCTTATCGACAAGACCATCCTAGATGACGCCACGAAGAATAAAAAGAACATTTCTTGCGTGTGGATCGATGTCAAAAAAGCTTTTGATAGTGTTTCGCACAAGTGGCTAATCACTGCTCTCGAAGATCACGGTATAAACAAGAGATTAATTACCTTTATAAAGAACATTATTCACAAATGGAAAATCACTTTGTTTGCCCCAACAACTAATGGAAAAGAATCGATAGGGCCATTTAGCATCCAACGAGGTATATTACAAGGTGACTCTTTTTGTGTAAACTTGTTTACACTATGTTTAAACCCCATTGCATGGTACTTACATACAACAGAAGGATACACAATGACACACGAGAGAAGAATCAAAATCACGCACTGTCTATTTGTAGACGACCTCAAATCATACCACAAGAGCGCGGTTAAAGCAGCAACAATCACAAACAAGCTACAGCAGATGTTTAAGGACATCGGCCTTACATGGGGACTCAATAAATGTGCTGCCATCCATATGAGAAGAGGTAAACGGGAAAAAAGAGATGATCTGCCCCTTGGCAACGATGAAAGTATTCCAGTACTTGGAGAGGAAGATTACTATAAGTACCTTGGAAAGTTTGAAAACACGACACAACTTGAGAAAGAAGTACAGAAAACAGCAAGCAAAGAATACATTAGACGAGTCTCATTAATTTGGTCGTCCCCTCTTTCTATTCCACGGAAAGTCAAAGCTACACAAACCTTTGCCATTCCTGTCTTACTATACCACATGTGGACCACTGTTTGGCCTATAGACATCTTGAAAGAACTTGACAGACGAACTCGTCGAGTTATAAATGACAACAGCTGCAAACACAAGCATGAGTCGCTACCACTCCTTTACCTCCCACCCTCTAGGGGGGGCAAAGGTTTGATGGAAATCGAAAACCTTTACAAAACAACAAAGATAAAGCTAGCCCACTATATCACATGCAGTGTCGACCCACACGTCCAACTTGTAAGATCCTACCAAGATGCCAAAGAAAAGAAAGCCCAAAGATCTATTATTAAAGATGCAAAAACATTCGCAACCCAATTTAATCTAGACATAACCTATGATACGGAAAACAAAAGAACAGTCATTAAATCTGACAACACAGTTATAGAAGTAAATAACTGCCAGCCAAAAAGTATCAAGCCAATCCTGAAGAAGGAAGTTATAAGAAAGTACGAACACGAAGTTGAACAACAGCCTTGGGTAGGTCAGTTTATGGTTAAACAGTGGCAAAACAAAGACCTACACAAAGAATGGTGCGATATTACAAAAGTCTGGAAAAACATCCCAACAGTAGTTTACAGTATCCATACAAGTATCATCCAGCAACTATTAACAACGAAAGTATATAAAGTAAAGAAACTGCAAGGAGAGAATGATGATCTTAAATGCAGATTTTGCCGCGATAAACACGAAAATATTACTCATATCATGTGCAGCTGCCCTGCCATAGCCCAATCACTCTACAAATCTAGACATGACCACATGCTTAGGCCTGTATATTATGCAGTCCTAAAGAAGTTTAGATTGATCGATGATGAAGACAAAACAACACCCTGGCACAAAGAACCACCACCAAAGAGCTGCATCGAAAACGAAAACGCAAAAGTGCTATGGGATATCCCCATTTATCAAGACACAGCACCAAGCAACGGAGCAAACAAACCCGACATTATCGTATGTGACAAAGCGTGCAAGCAATGGATAATATTAGAAGGAACTATCTGCAATGTAGGAACAATAAAACAAAGAGATGAAATGAAAACTGCTAAATATACCGACCTGAGATCAAGTCTCAAAAGACTGTATCCTGGCTATAAAATCACACAGGTCAACATTGTGTTTGACTTTTTAGCAGGATATCACGAAAATTTGATAGACAATCTCTCTAGCATAGGAATAACAGAAGGACTAACTATTATAAGAAAGTGCCAGAAATGGGTTATCTCACAGAACTGTGAGATTGTTAAACGTTTATACAATTATTAGATATGATCATGTACATCTTTATAAGTTTAGACACACAGATATTTGCTTAGGCAATCTATGCCCGCAATATTTGTTCACAGAATGTAAAAACATAGTCTGAAGTTTAAATAAACAATAATAATAATAATAATAATAATAATAATAATAATAATAATAATAATAATAATAATAATAATAATAATAATAATAATAATAATAATAATAGTAATAATAATAAGTTTATTCGCACTTATCGCAGTCGTACGACTGAATTACAAGTGGACGTGGTCAGTTGTCGCACATATTACGCAAATCTAATAAATTTAACTGTTACAAAGTTTTTAAGTCTATCAGTTTTGATATTTACACAGTGCATGCTGCGGGTTTCCTGATCTTAAGCCATATGGGCACTCATTCTTAATAAGTAGACTTGACAATAAAGGGCGTATTGGAATGTTATTATGAATGTTCTTCATGAACTTGGTGCGTGCCTGTGTTCTTCGTTAATTCTTCAAGAGACGTCAGTCCCGAACCCTGCAGCGCTGTGACGTAGTTTACAGCCGGGTAGATAATGGCTAGCGCACGCTTCTGAACCGCTTCTATTGCATTGTTCAAATACAGTGGGAGGTTGGCAAACACCACCGACGCGTACTCAATGACTGACTGTATTAGAGAACAATATACTCTCACTACATCCTCAGGTGGAACGCCACACCACTTCAGTTTCCTGAGAGCATAAAGGCGCTTGTTTGCCTTCTTGATGATGTAGTCACAATGAGTAGACCAAGATAGATCACAAGATATATACACACCAAGCAGTTTGAAGGACGTGACGTTATCAATGTATATATATACCGCAGGATACAATTTCTCGCCAAACACAGCTGTTATACTGCAAAAAGTCTACTGACATCACTTTGCATTTAGTAGGGTTAAGTTCCATGTTGTTATTCACAGCAAAGGTTTGGATATCATTAACAATATGGCCTAGGATCGACGGAGAATTCCTAGGTACAATATCAAGCACAGTCAGGTCAACAAATTTCGCTCTTGGGCCCAATCGCGGACGAGGTCGTTGACCATCACTGCAAACAATATTGGACCCAGTCGTGTTCCCTGTGGAATGCATCCGTTCAATGGTTGATATGACGATCTTGACGTGTCAACACTTACACATTGAGTACGACCTTGTAGGAATGCTGCCACCCATCTCACAAGGCATCTGTTTAAGTTGAATGAAGACAGTTTTCTAATCAATATATTATGATCAATGAGATAAAAGCCTTTGCGGAAATCCGCGAAGAAAAATCTCACGGAACAGTTCCCCTTGTACAGGGCTACCAAGGATCCAGTGGTACCAATGAACTATTAAAATAACCGGCGCAGAAATTGAGAGAAGCATGATTTTATATACACTACACATAGTCTACAAACAAGCCTAGCGGATGTATTCTCTAGACCCTGAAGTTTATCTTATTCCGTTGATGGCAGTCCAATTATGCATGTCCAGTTTGGATGTGATGAAGGCGTGCACCAATCGACGCCTGCAGTCTGGCTGATTGATGTAATTTCTAATTTTCCTAAATTTCTTCAAGGCAAAATAGGCAGATTTGCAATTATTGTTGACGTGCTTTGTCATCCGAAGGTGTGGGTCAACAATTACTCCTAAATCCTGTACTGCTGTTGTAATATTAACGTCATTTATATTAAGCCCAATGATTTGTTCATGGTACTTTGAAAACCTTGATGTTAAATGTAGAATTAACTTTCAGTTTTATCTAGTTTTATCTTTTATTACGCAAGACCTTTTGTTGTACACCAGATGAAGATGTCCATGATGCAAGTTTCAATTTTGGAAATCATGACACAACAATTTTTCTTGAGGTCAATGAAAACATAAAGTCTTGTGTCATTTGCATACATCATGCAGCTTAGGCCATGGGGTAGAATAACATTCTCCAGTGGCGCAAACACAATGCAAACATTACAGGGCCCAAACTGAACTGAACCTTGCGGTACGCCGTAGACGACCGTATTTTCTATAGCTAATGATAACTCCTCTTTAATTTTGACTCACTGAGATTGCTCACAAAGATAGGAGCTGAACCATTGTAGCACTGTTTCACCAATTCCATAACGATGTTGAAGTCTTTCTAACAGTATGGCCGATGGTATTGTCAAATGCTGATGACAAATCTAAAAGAATCAATATTAATTCCTGTTGATCATCAATGGCAGCTAGTACATCGTTACACACTCGCAAAAGTAGGGTCCATTTTCCAGTTTATATTTGGACCAAATCCCAGTCAAAATTCCATAATCCCATCAGTTTTGCTCAAGTTCCCATTCCCATTCCCATTCCCGTTCCCATTCCCATTCCCATTTTCTAGTGTTCTTTTATTTATAAATCCCAGTCCCAGTGCTTCCAATACCATTTTCCCAGTCAAAATTAAGGCCAACCCCAGCAACCAATTTTACCACTTCAAGACCCTCCAGAAGGGCAGTCTCAGTGCTGTGAAAACTACTGTAAGCTGACTGCAGACTAGGGAGAAGATGTGTTACTAGCAAGGTAATGCATCAGTTAGAGTAGACACAGCACGTTCAAGAATTTTTGAAAGAAAAGCGCATTCACTTTAAATCATTTAACATTTAAAACAACTTTTTTTAAAGCAACAATTCAATTCAATTTACCAATTTTATATCCAACTTTCAATCATTTATACAATGCAACAACTTAAAAACATATCATCTATAATAACACAAAAACCTGAGTGAAGATGGCAGATCGATGAGAAGACAGCCAAGCGGCCAAAACGTTATGTAACAAGGAGTGCAGTATGTCATTCTATGCAAGAACAGGCGATTACAGAAGAATTGGTACCTATGAATTGGATCAAAAATTATCTATCTTTACGGGACTAGACAGAGAGACGTCTTCACAGTCCGGTGACTCAGTATTTCATATATATATATACTAGCTCAATTCAAAGTCAATATTGTTCAACTTTTCTAAAGATATATATTAAACAAAGAAACTGATTACATGTTAACAAAAAAATGTAATCTCCTTGAAATAACAAATGAAAACATGTAAGGTTGTTTTTTGATTGGCGTGACTTGCAGGTGTCATGACAATCATATGTCCGATTTTCAACTGAAAAAAAAAAACCCCAAACAGTAGTTTCATTATCGATCGTTGTCAGGTCGAAAAATTGTAGCGGATAGCCAGATGCTAAGATCGCCATAAACATACATTGCGAATTGCTACAAAAAGCTGATTATCTCTATCAAAATGGCTCTCTCACCTTCACAGATATCCCCCCAGATCTATATCTACATCAAAGAGATGGCTAAATCAGGAGAAACACCGATAAAAAGCCTCGTGATCTCCTTTCTCGTCTACGCCATCAAGGAGTTCTTCAAACAAAAGATCTTCGTCTGTCCCATCCAGCATTACACCGTTTACGGTAACCTATTCATCTACGGGCCTGCTGTAGTGCTATTCTGTATTTCCCTGATAGTGTCAGAGTCTTTTTGGCATCTTACGACTGGGGTTTGTTTCAATCGAAGAGTAATTTGGAAGAAGTCACGAAAGAGTATTTTCCTCGCCATCTTACCTCCATTGATCTGGCTGATTGTTGTTTTCGCCGATGCACAGTACTATGTGTGCTCCAGAGTCGGTCCTGTGGAAGCTGCTATGGATGCTGAAAATACTACTAAAATTGATTTGGAAATAAAGATCTCCAATGCACGATCAGAATCCCAAATCATATCGTGGGGGTTGTTAATCTCTGTCAGTTGTTGTAGTGACAACCATTGTTGTTACTATCGATAGGTGCATATCGAAAACTGGAACTAAGGTTGTCCAATTTGAAGAACTTGAAACTGGCTATGCATTGGATATTTTTAAGAAAAGAATTGAACCTCTGGCCCAGTTGCAAGCAAAGAATGTCATTGACGAACTATTTGAAGAACACAAGGACAAGAAGCCTAGTGAGATTGTAGAGTGTGTGGAGAGGCACCTTCTACACTAGTACCCTAGCTTTGGAGGTGTTGTTTGGAGCGCACCCTGTTGTACAACAGATACGCCCAAAGAAAGCAGATCAAGGTTTAAAGAGATGTTTATGAATCAGCCAAAAAAGGTTGATGATGTCAACAACACCAGTGTACTTCAACTAGCTAGCTATAACTAAAAGAACTATTAAGCAAAGCAATTAAACACAATTTTATCAGTATACACTACATATCGTGATGAACAATTGAAAACATTGAAGAAACTATATTCGATCCCTATTGCCATAAGAATTAATTCAACATTAGAAAGTTAAATTTAAAATAATCATATACAGTAAAAACCCGCATATAAGAACAAGTGGGTTAAGAACAACTAGCCTGAATTCTGGCGTTTTAAGTACCATGTAAATAAGAACACAATCAGCCTGAAAAATTAAAAAGTGTTCTTCATAAAAATAAGATCAATATTCATGTGCTTTTATTGCAGTCAAGATTTTTTTCAATTACATTTTTGAACTTACACATTGATATCATCTACATGAATAGGTAGTTTATATAGTAATATATATTTTAGAAGCATTTATTTTAAGAACACCTTAAGAACACCTACAGGTTTATTTTTCAGTAAACACCCGTTAAATAAGAACAAAATCAGCCTGAACTCCAAAAATGGGTGTTCTTATATGCGGGTTTTTACTACTGAGTGAAATGGACAGTTTGAACAACACAACTATGTACTGTTTCTTAACAATAGACTGACTTCCCTCAAATTCACGTTGAACGGCTAGAGATCGAAACAAAATGGCCCAAATTAAGCACGAGAGGCTAGTCAGCCGAAGAAAAAATCAGCAGTTTTAAGGCCATTTTACTATAGGGGAAAACGTCATAGAAAATATCTATCATTTAGAAACAACTATGAGAATTAGAGTGTAGTGGTTAAAACCACTCTATTATAATAAAAACATCCCAATATACTTTAAATTATTTGATGCTAGCTCATTTCAAAGTCAATATTGTTCAAGCTTTGTAAAGATATTAGACAAAGTAATTAAATGTTAACAAAAGTCATGGAATCCTTTTAAAATAACAATTGAAAATATGTAAGGTTATTTTCTGATAGGCGTGACTTGCAGGTGGCAAGCACGTCCTAAGGACCTTCGCGGCGAAATGCACAGCAATGTCAAATTACTAAGACTTATGTGCCAGTTGATAAGCTACATTAGACACATTGGGCGCGGATCAGCGTGGTTGTTTTCGAGCAAAATGGCTTTAAAGTCAGCAATTTTGTCAAAAAAACACTGCACTTCATAGTTCTTCATACTTCATAGTTTTTATTTCGGAAGTATTAGTTATATTTACTTCTGGCAGTAATACTCTTAAGAGCTCCCCTAAACGAACATTTGTGCCAAATCTTGTGTCTTTGCTGTGTTTTGGTTTCGAAATATAAGCGACACAATTTGTGTTCCGCAACTCTAGTCACGCATCTTTAGTAATCGAAAATCAAGCTAGATTCATGTCTGTTTAGTATTTATCGATGTTTGATTGAACTCAAAACCGTAAAATTATCATTAAAAAGCTAAATTACTGGCATTTTCGCCGTATATTTAATGAATTTTAGGATTTTGCGAAGTTCGGCTTTTGGCGGCCATTACTGTGCCCCTCAGAGGAGCACAAAGATGGCGGCGCCATACATTTCACTATAATCAAGGCGCATATTGACTGGCTCCGTATTCGGTCACAATTAGTCCATTTACGCTCAAATTTTGGCAAATCATAAATTGGTCATCTGGCACTAAGCCGAATGTTCCCTAGCCTGCGTAGCTCGGCCCTAGGGAGAAAGGAGCGGAAGGGAGGGGAGGGGAGGGGGATTCGGAGAGGAAGGGAAGAAGGGAGGGCCTGCAGCGAAGACCCTTGATTTTCCATAATTTCGCGCACGGATTCCGTGCGCGAAATTCCCATTGGTCGAGAGCGACCAGGTGAAATCTCATTGGCTGTTGTTAGCTATATTGTGACATGTCAATATTGAACAGACCAACGGTAGCTTGAGCTGTAACGAGTATCTCTAATTACAAACGGCTATTTCAGGCAAGTGAGATCAAGAAATTTCGATCTATAACATATCTAAAAGCGAGATCTTGGCGCGCATCAGAAGTTCAAAATTGATAAATATTTTTGGTTTATTTCACATTGGGTAAGGTGAATACGCTTTCTGACTGAATAAAGCAAGATATGCTGCATTGTTTACTTGACCTTTGAAGGTCATGTAAAATAGACTTGATTTCCGTTTGTGAAGTAAACACGCTCATTTCTTTTGAGTTTTGAGCTTTGGAACTTTATTAGACAAGTTTATAATGATAATTTTGATTGTGAAAATTTGGAACACACATATAATAGTAATAATTTTGAAATACGAAGTTTTTATGTTAGGAAACACTAGTAATGGAGGTGACAATTATGACAGCTAAACCAGACAACAAACAGTGCTAGGAAGAGGGCGTAATGGAAAATCAAGGGTCTTCGCTGCAGGCCCTCCCTTCTTCCCTTCCTCTCCCCATCCCCCTCCCCTCCGTCCCCTTTTCCCCCTCTCCCCACCCCCAGGGCCAGCTACGCAGGCTAAATGTTCCCTAGATTGCTGTTTGTATCGCAGAAAAGATCTGGTTAATGATATAATCAGCACAACCGGAAATGCTTTTGCTGTACATTTCTTACCAATAATAATAATAATAATAATAATAATAATAATAATAATAATAATAATAATAATAATAATAATAATAATAATAATAATAATAATAATAATAATAATAATAATAATAATAATAATAATAATAAAAGCATTTACTTATACACGATGATTTACATACGCATCTTAGCTGATGTGGTCGTGTGATTTAAATTACAATATGATAATTATATCTAGCTTATAATTTCAAAGTTGCCTAACTAACAATTATCGAAAAAGACGAGAAGGAACTATGTCGGACAAAATGGTTAAAAAAATGAAAAAAGAAAAAAAAAAATAACAAATTATATGGAAAGTATAAATATAAAGAGCTTCAAAAATTTCGTAGAAACGTAATATTAAATGTGTTCAATGTACGTGTTTTTTTATTGCTTGTTTAAAATTTGCGATGTCTGTTTTTTCTCTATCATCGTTGTGTAAGGCATTCCAACTAAAAGTCTTTACTAATAGCTTGACTATAACTCTGACAATATTCATTCTTCTGAACTCGTATGTGCTAAAACTGCTAAATAAAGTATGTGCTTCATGAATTTAGTGTTTTTTTTACAGTTTAAGCGACAATTCAACGACTTTCAATATGGTCACATGAAATAAAAATAACTAAAAAAATTGAATATTTTCCAAAACTATGAGTTTGGCTCTTGGTTTTGCAGATCACACACAATACCGATAGCACAAAGATTTAATAATGAATCAATGCATGCCTTGTAATGCAAAGAACTCCTTACCAAATAAAATTTATAAAAGCCTACTGCAAATTTTCCGTTTTGCTGATTGCTACTCCACAGGAAGCCCAATACTTGAATTTCTGACTTGATCAGCGGTTTCATAATTAGACTATTAATCGACCATTCAATATGGCAATGTTTTGGTTAAGTTTCTCTCTCTTATTTATCCTTATATCTCTATTATGGGCCTACAGACGATTTACTAAGCATAGTGACTCACTAATACAAGATTTGGATAGTAAATATGTCTTGATAACTGGCTGTGGAGCTGGCTTTGGGCTGCTCACTGCAGAGCGGCTTGACAAACTCGGCTTCCGAGTTTTCGCCACTTGCAGGACTGAAGCAGGCGAAGACAATGTCCGACAAAGATGTAGCAACAGAGTAAAGACATTTAAAATGGATGTCACTTCTGATGAAGACTTAGAAAGGACTTTTAATGAAGTCAAGAAGGAATTATCGCCGTACAAAGGTAATTAAATGTCGTCGTGAAAAGCCCCTGAAGCAAATTCGATTAGTTAAAGCGACTTTTATGATTATAATAGCACTTGTATGTTAATAGCACTTGGGGACTCAAACTTGAGTGTTCAAGATAGTTTAAAGCAGGAATCACCTGTCTATTGCACAGGAAATATCAAATATTTTATGGACCCGTGTATTATATCCTGTGTTTATACTCTACCGTCTGGGCAGTAATACCGTCTGGGCAGTAATATTCAGTAATTATCTGAATATTTTATGCTTTTTAGGAACGTTTACTTTTTGACTTATTTACACCGACCTAATAGGTAATAACAGAAAAGAAAATTAAAGTTATGTATAAGCCAAATAATTAAAGATCTGAATTTATAAATCCAATTAACCTGAAATTTTAACTTTCAGCTTTTCTTTTCACAGTAGTCACGCAACACTCGCTATTTTAGTGTTGTCACGCAAAACCTATTGTTTTGGAGGAGCAAACAAGCAGATTTTCCAACCAATACTTATTTTTAATGTTTCAGGATTGTGGGGCTTGATTAACAATGCCGGCATGCTTCAGGTCGGACCCATTGACTGGCAACCGCTGGACGCTTTTCGTCGTACTGCAGACGTCAATCTGTGGGGAACTATAGCGGTAACAAAGACGTTTTTACCTTTGATTAAACAAGCAAGAGGACGAATAGTGAACATGGGTAGTACTTTGTGTGAGTATTCAGTGTCTGTCTGTTTGTCCATGTGTCTGTCTGTTTATCTATGCGTCTGTCTGTTTGCCTATGTGTCTGTCTGTTTGTCTATGTGTCTGTGGCTTTTTTGCCTGAATGTCTGTATGTATGCCTGTCTGTCTGTCTGTTTGCCTACGCGTCTGTCTGTTTGCCTATATGTCTGTCTGTTTGCCTATGTGTCTGTCTGTTTTCCTATGTGTCTGTCTGTTTTCCTATGTGTCTGTCTGTTTTCCTATGTGTCTGTCTGGTTGCCTATGTGTCTGTCTGTTTGCCTATGTGTCTGTCTGTTTTCCTATGTGTCTGTCTGTTTTCCTATGTGTCTGTCTGTTTTCCTATGTGTCTGTCTGTTTGCCTATGTGTCTGTCTGTTTGCCTATACGTCTGTCTGTTTGCCCATTTGTCTGTCTGTTTGCCTATACGTCTGTCTGTTTGCCCATTTGTCTGTCTGTTTGCCTACGCGTCTGTCTGTTTGCCTGTGTGTCTGTCTGTTTTCCTATGTGTCTGTCTGTTTTCGTATGTGTCTGTCTGTTTGCCTATGTGTCTGTCTGTTTGCCTACGGGTCTGTCTGTTTGCCTATGCATGTGTCTGTCTGTTTGCCTATATGTCTGTCTGTTTGCCTATATGTCTGTCTGTTTGCCTATTTGTCTGTCTGTTTGCCTACATGTTTGGCTACCCAGCAAATGACCCTGCGTGTGCGAGTTCTGGGACAACCAGCACCAAATCGAAACATCGTTTAGGATTGGTTTTAAAAACAATAGAGTCTTTCTAAACAATTGCCCTAAACCTAACCAAACAAAAGCCGTACTGTATTAGGGGCCAACGAAAATGCAGCTTTCGACTGGTGCTTTATAACTCCGATTTCTATTCGTTGTATACATATATTAATGTCAATATTGTCATTTGTCTTTAGGTCGAATAGCTTTACCGTATATGGCGTCATACACTATTTCCAAATATGGAGTAGATGCGTTTACGGATTCGTTAAGGCGGGAAATGAGCCCATGGGGTATCCACGTGATCAATATAGAAGCGGGAGGACACAAGACAAAGCTTGTGGATGGAAGGAGACTTGCACAGCAATGGTCTGCAATGTGGGACGAACTAGATGATAATGTGAAACGCGATTATGCGCTTGAGTCTGGATATGAAGGTAACATTTCAGTAGTAAATGCGAAAAGTGAAATCTCTGTAAACAAACATAGATATGAAAACGGCAAACCTATCAAAGATATATGCCTATTGTTCTGTTGCAATCTCAACCTGTTAAATAAAAAGAAAAAAAACTCGCGCGCTAATCAAAGTCATTTGTTACTTCTCCCCTACAATACCATATATGGTAATGGCATTGTTTTCAAGATTGCATACTGTATCTTTGACCCCGCCTACACGGATCCGGATACTTTTGAAACCGCATACTTTTTGATGCGAATCGGCCTATCGTCCACACGAATCCATTGAATCCGGTCACCGAAACCGCATACGTTTACTTGAATCCTCCGGATACGCGGATTCGTGTGGACGCAAATATTTATATGCGGTTTCAACCGGATCGGATTCGAAGAGGCCTTTGATACGTGAACACGGAAACGTTTAGAATTGCCACGAGTCGACCTCACGAATGTATTTTTACTTAGTCAATATTCTCATAAAGGCCCGTTTACACTAGCAATTTTGTTGCGCGACAAGAGCTGCGATTTCAATGGCGATTTTATCGCAAATTTGGCAACGCAACTTTGAACATGCTAGAAATTTAGTTCAACTTGCTGCGATTTTCTGTCAGATAATTGCAGTCGGATTTGCACTAGATTTCGAGTATGCTCAAAGTTGCGGCGATAAAGTTGCGATAAAATCGCCATTGAAATTGCTGCTCATACCGCTCCCCTTCACAGTTCCCTGCGCCATCTTAGGTAGGTAGCCAGGCCTTTGCATCGAAGCAAGAATGTTGAGCTTGCAATGATAGAGACCTTTTATCACCTCGCTGGACAATTATTCACGTGTCTCTGTCATTGCAAGCTCAACTTTCGTCTCGCTTCAATGCAAAGGCCCGGCTACCTTTCAAGACGGCGCGGGGAACTGTCTAGGGGACAATAGTCCTTTTTACAGTTCTGTACAGTGACCACGAATAATAGCTCCAAGTCGAGGTTCGAGTTGCTGCGCATAGCAAAGCTATAATTTATCATGCGCAGCAACGCGAACCTCGACTTGGAACTATTATTTGTGGTCACTGAGGCGGAACTGTGAAGGGGACAATTGATAGTGTAACGGGCTTATAGTACATACACGCGCTACGACCCTGCGCCTGTCGCGGCGAACGTAGTTGTCGCAAATATGTTTCAGCCTTCAGTAAGTGAGCTTTTTACTCCTGATAGGTGCACAAGAAATGCTTCGATTCGACTCTGTGATGTCATGCCACAGTGATGCCGTCGTTAATACCACTGTAACTGCTTTAACAGTACAAGCCCCCAAGCTTCGTTATACAGTAGGCCTAGATGCTAAGGCCTTCATGTTGTTATCATATCTACCATCGTCTCTAATGGACTGGCTTATTAGTCTTGGATTAAAACCATTGAAATTAAAATTACAATAGTGCTTGAGAGATGTACCACGAGCAAGTCAAATCAGACGCTTTAAGTGTGCGGAACTCACATGATTTTAAATCAAGTTCTCGTTTTAATATATAGCTCATGCAATGGGAGTCTACTCGATGGGCGAAGCCGATTTCTTACTCAGGCTACCCTGCGGGAGCCTGACTCTAGGTTTATTTTTTCTATCTATGGGTCTATCGTTGTGTCGAGATTACACATGACGTAATGCCACATGTAAACCACAACTACTCTATGACGTAGCCTGAGTAAACGCAGTAAGTGCGTCTAGTTGATTAATATATAGCTCTTGCAATGAGATTTTACTCCATGGGCGAAGCCGATTTCTATGTCTTTTTATTGTTTATTACTGATAGCTCTTGCAATGAGATTTTACTCCATGGGCGAAGCCAATTTCTATGTCTTTTTATTGTTTAATATATAGCTCTTGCAATGAGATGTAATTACTCCATGGGCGAAGCCGATTTCTATGCATTTTTATTGTTTAATATATAGCTCTTGCAATGAGATTTTACACCATGGGCGAAGCCGATTTCTATGTCTTTTTATTGTTTATTATATAGACCATATGCATAAAGAGAAAGGACTGGGACCGAGCAACATGAACAATAAAATATTTCAATAATATTTTTCAATTACAAGAAAGAGCATGTCTAAATTAGTAATTTGGTTGAGTTATGGTGTCATGTATTAAATCACTGCAGAGTTATCAGCATTTGAAATGTACCAAAAACATGAAAACGTGGCTCGTCAGCCCAAAGTTCAAATTGTCAGAGATTTGGGTAGGGGTGTTCCGCTGGGATCCTAAAACGGTTACCCTGTTTATGACAGAAAAAAACAAATTCTTATACCCTGTTTATGAGAAGTGATATAAATGGGACCCTGTTTATGACAGTTTAGGACCGTGTTTATGCCGCGAAAACGTGCTGAATTTCCCGAAAGACGAAAGACCGCGCTGCTCATCATATTACCTAATTAATATACCTGATTATGACAAAAAAAAATAAGGAAATTGGGAAATGGGGTAAAAAGGATACCCTGTTAATGACAGAAAACTAAAAAAACCATACCCTTTTTATGACAGAAAGCTCGAAAAACCATACCCTGTTCAGCGGATCATCCCCGTATAGTAAATATATGGGAGTACCCCCCCCCCCCCCCCCCCCGGGAGAACAACACAGTTACATTCATTGTTGATATAATCTCCTTAATTTTTCCGGCCTGGTTTTTCTGAGCAAGTGGGTGAGCGGTTGTTTGTTTACGTTAAAAACTGGCGGATCAAAAGCCCTTTGATTTGTTAATCGGTAACAAACGGGGACGGTTTTCCGCTTTATCTTGGATTACTTGTTAAGCGCTATTTACAAGTGGCTTCTCTGTCAACACAGCGGTGCATTAATCAACGACAAACATCTGTGAAAACAGAGTGGTTTTAGCAAAGCCAAAATAGAGTTCTCTCAAAATGAAATACTGAATATAAAGTGGTTTATGTACAACCCAAAAATAGAGTCAAAACAGAGTGGTTTTAGTAAAGCCAAAATAGAGTTCTCTCAAAATAAAATACTGAATATAGAGTGTTGTTTTTTTCAACCCCAAAAATAGAATCTTATCAAAACGGAGCGGGTGCTCACAAAGCCAAAACATTTTAGATAGAGGGGCTACGACAGACCTCAAGTTAATGGAGACCAGTGGTTAAGTTTTCAAAATAAAATTACCTTTAGGCATTCAGAGGAGCTATTTTATAAATCTTTTCGTTGTTCTTTAAAGAATTTGAACCTTTAAATATTGGTGTTTTTTTATCTTCTACGGAGCTTTTACCGTTTTTACTGTTTATTTTTCTATTAAAATAGAACTTAAAAACACACTCTGGACAATTCTTTTGTTTGGTGTGCATATTTAGCGCTAAACCACGATAATCCCAGTTTCTTATTTGTCATCAATTTGACCATTCAATTCTCAAAAATACAAGTTGTTTTTGTAAGCCTATGAAAACTACTTGTGCCACGCAATAAATCGAGTTTGTCAGCCGAAAATGACGTCACATACCGAGATAAGACTTTACGACCTTGATTATTATCGCTACTGAGTAATTTGAATGTTAAAAGGAACTGTAAAGCGTTTAATTTGATGATAGGGAGTCCAACTGCTTTACAAAAAGGTCTTTATTGTTGCAATTCAAAAATAATCGATGAATTGTCTGCTTTGTGTAGAACAATGACTTGGACGATTGGTTGGTAAACTGTGAATGATTTCCCTTTGTGGGGGCGTTCTCTTTCCGTTTAGACACCATCACTGTCTCCAGTGTTTTCTTATTA
The DNA here is from genome assembly GCA_949775045.1 of Metridium senile. Lineage (NCBI taxonomy): Eukaryota > Metazoa > Cnidaria > Anthozoa > Actiniaria > Metridiidae > Metridium > Metridium senile. The sequence goes on from OX459107.1 coordinate 6,656,049, forward strand.
GATTAACTCGATTGCGGAGCACAAATATTTGATCATAAAACATATCTTAGAATTGCTTTTCTTGGGTTCCAAAATCCTGAAACATTTAGAAGGTATGCTAGTAGTATGTGTTGGTGAGTTTAGTGTTGTATGCGTGTGATTCAAAGTTCGTTAATCAATCATGGTGGCCACAAGCGACTTGCTCAAGCCCAACATCACGCCCCGACGATATGTCATCTCGTTTTACTACTCAGCGAGTATCACGATCCCTGATTGGCTATTGCATGACCCGGTTGACTTTCTGTCAGTCCATACCTGACACAATCACGTTGGACCTCTCTTGAAAGCAAGCAGTCTTCAACACTGTTGATCTAACAATGCACTCTTCACAGAATAGTGTAGGTCTTTTTAGAGTATTCAAACCAAGAATTCTTTTCCAAGCGCCTCCTCTACCTTCATTTCAACAGCTTCTTTTAAAGCCGGAATTTAGTGGTAATCCAGCGGGCTTGTGGAATCAGAGTTTGGGACCTCAAAGTTATGGAGTACCACCTCCTTCAAACCATGTGCCGTATGTGGAGAGTTCGTACATATCTGTCTTCAACAAACACACTACGAATTATGTCCAACCATTGCATTCGAACTTATATGACGTTAAATTCAGCGCACAGGCTAAACATGCTGAAGATGAGGATATTGAGAAAGAGGATACCAAACCAGATGTAGTTACAACAACTTCAACATCACCGGCGTCTTTAAACTGTAAATCTCGTAAGAAAAAATACCCGTGTCCTTTGTGTGATGTTCGGTGTAGTAATAATGGACAACTTCAAGGACACATGCGTATTCATACAGGAGAAAAACCCTTTCAATGCAACCACGAGGGCTGCGAGCGACGATTTGCGCGAAATGAAGAACTCACAAGACACAAACGTATTCATACGGGATTTCGACCGCATAAATGTGAAACTTGCCAAAAGGCTTTTGGACGCAAAGATCACCTTAATAAACATCAAAAAACTCATTTACAAGAAGCAGAAAAGAAGGTTTTTCTATGTGCTTTCAAAGGATGTAAGCAAAGATACAGTCGATCAGATGCTTTGACAAGGCATCAGTGTTCCGCTCATTCTATCCCTAAATCTGTTGCCTCGAAATCTCGAAATGTATTTAAAGGTGAACAGAACGAATTGTGAAGCTACAACTGCTTGTATGTACGTAGAGCGGTTTTTGTCGGCTTGGGTCACACGAATGAAGTACCTGAATATGGGGCGTGATATGTTTAGACAATTACTCTGAATCGTCTTTACTCCTGTGACTATTTTTACCCTCTATGACCTCTCAATAGATCACTTAATATTTGAAGTCGAAAAAGTATTACTTACACGAAATGATAACAACTTGTTTAATTATTTCTCATGATTAAACATGTTCTTGTTTTCGCCTCATTATTTGGATAGTTGAACTATGATTCACAGTGCTTGTTTGTGTTGAAAAGGAAATCCGTTTTGAGGACATACTTCACTAAAAGATTAGTTAACAACCGATCTACGCGAAACGTAATACCATTACGGTTCTCAATCTTTTATACAGCCAATTTTCATCGCTTTTAACGAATGGCGCATGTCAAACTATTGGGTAATTTGCGTATGTAATTAAACTCGCCTAGAACAATTATGTTATGTACTGACAAGTAATCATAAGTGATCAAAACACCTTTTAAAACTAATAGTAGTTTGTTTGCATTGCTAATGCTATCACATCGTAGCAAATCTTGCTGGATTAAAAAACGCGCAAAGGAACATGAATTAATGCCTGTGTCTGCTAAAAAGTATTGTCGCAGCAAAGGATGTTGGTAATATAAACATAACTTGTGGTTTATTACTCGTTTTTTAAAGACATATTTGTTTCACCATCTACCACTGCAACAACTTGTTATGGTCATGTAACACAAACTCGTACAACCAAAACATGCTGCATGTATGAATAAATCGATAACAAGAGAAATACCGACATCTTTTTCAGGCTTCATAGTAATATTAAAATAATTTTGATTTATTACACTTTTTTTAATGAAATATTTGTTTCGTCATCTACCACTGCAACAACGTTCTTGTTAATGGCCATATAACGCAAACACGTACAACCAAAACATGCTATGAATAAATCGGGACAAGAGAAGAAATGCCGACATCCTTTACAGGTTTCAGAGTCCGGACTGGACCGACGACGATCGATTTTTGAAATATTTGTGACAGGATTTCCGTGATGAATTTTTACCGAGTTATTTTTAGTGAGTAAAAACTGAAATCTATGATTATTTTAAATTTGTGTACATTTGTTTTCTTTTTGATTTGTAAACATTGACCGACATTATTTCATCCCTTTACACCTATTTGAAACTCGTTGTCTCACCAAAAGCTAATGAGTCTACTGACTGGAAAGGATATCGGTAATTTTTCGCTCGTTATCGATTTATGTATAGCATACTTCGTTGTTTGTGTTTGTGACATTCATTGCAAGCTGTTGCGTTAGTGGAAGGCTGCAAAGGATGTCGGTAGTTTTTGAAGTATAGTTTGTCTCTTGTTTACTACCCTGGTCACCAGAGGTTTGACTAACTCTCTCCCTGCTACGTATTTTGAGCCGCGAAAATAGTCAAGCCTCTGGTGACCAGCGTACTTGTTTACAGGTTCTTGGAATGATTTGTTAGTTGTATGTGTTTATGATTTATTATCATAACAAGCTGTTGCAGTGGTTGGTGTTGAACGGAATATTTACAGTCCGGCGTAAAGAAACGTACTGTATACACCTATTTCAATTAACGTTGTCCATCTGGAATGGTTGATCCGAGACCGATAGGAATTGTGGGAGCTCGTTAAACTGCAAATGCACTATTATAATCACACTTGAATATTAATGTTTACTTCTGAAATATTGTTATCTGTAATTCAGCACCATTCAAGTGTGATTAAAACAATGTATTTGAAATTTAATCAACCATTCCAGATGGACAACGTTAATTGAAATAGTTGTATGTCGTCACTGTATGTCGATTTTAATTAAAACTACGATGAAAAAGCGACATCCTTTGCAGGCTTAGGGGTGTTGACTCTTGCTTTGGCTGTGATAACAATAACAGGAAAAATCTTAAAATCCTGAATGATCGAACTGTTATAATACTGACATCCTTTGCAGCCCGAGTGTCGACTGTTGAATGTCAACTTCGGCTGCGAGGCTCTGAAGTCACGTGATGGTTCGATTGAAAATAAGGAAATGACGTAACAGTATTGAGTGAATGTACTTTACGTATTTCCTAAATACATTAACAAACTGGTAAACAAAAAGGCACTGTTGTCAATATTAAAATAGAAGAGCCTCTTACCAGCTTACATTTCGTCCGTCATCAACCTTTGAGTACCCCATCGGTTGCCAAGGATGTAAATGTTCAAACTCATAGAAGACCGTTTGGATTTATGGGTAATTTTAGTAGTAACGGTAAACTTTGGAATTTTCCGATTTTCAAGAAACCGATGTCGTTAAACAGGGTCTGGCATGGACGATGTTTAGCCTTCTATCAGCTATAGTCAACCTCGTTCCAAAAGCGAAAGGAGAGGACTCTGGGAACGAAGTTGAACTATAGTACCACGCAAAAACATAAAGCAGAAAAATCGCGTAAAAGCGATGGGACTTTCTTTTTTCTCGATACCTTGGGGATACAAAGGAATGTCGAAATTATCCCCGAGTCCTCCTCCCCGGGGCTTCTTCAAGTAAAGTACTCAGATAACGATATGAAGTTTGAAAGCAATGCAACTTTATTTCAACATTATCAAGTAGCCTCCTATGCAGCCGCTCCTTTGTAACACAAAGGAGCGGCTGCATAGGAGGCTATTTATTTAGTAGCTTGACAGGAAACTGCATCGAATTGTCTAAAGTTTCGGCGACAAAGCTGAGTTAAATTAAAATCGCCATTAGAATCGCTGCTCAAATGTAAACAAAAATACAAAAGTGTAAATTAACGGTAGTTTCACAATATAACAAAGGTTATGTACACGAAAATACAGATATAAATCGACTTCAAACACTGTAGTCCGAAATCCCTAATACCGCTTTGAAATATTTGCCACGCATGTCCAGTCTTAAAGACCGAGCTGGAATGGACTCAGTAGTACCCATGCTACCCGGTCATTCCACGTTTGTCAGCTTAAAGACCCACGCCCACTTGGTCGGTAGTTCGTTTAAAGGTATCGCGGGCACTGCTATCTTAATGCCATGTTCGGCTCCAGCACTCCAATGAAATGGACCCGGAAAACCAAGCATGGTCACTTCGGTGTCCTTGGTCGTGATTGGCTGGTCTAACATCAGCTGACCTGAGCTTGGCCAATCAAGAGCTACGGCGTATACAGCACCAGCTTTAGAGATGTACCTAAATAGAGCAAAATGAACAAGAACAAGAAGCATGAAGAAGTTGTAATCATATTTGTAATCGTTATCATAATGTACAGTCGTACAGTGGTACCTCTATTGTAATAAAAAAGCGATCACCCATTAAGCGGTCACCCTCTATTAGGCGGCCACAATGAAAAGTCCCAAATCTATTTCTATACCTATTCTATACCTCTATTGAGCGGCCACCGGCATTTGAAAGTCCCGAGGGTGACCGCTTAATAGAGGCACCACTGTAATTACAATCGTAAAACATCGTAATCACAAATATTGTTACTGTAATGATATGCGCAAAAAAATTTAAAAGTTAAAATCGCAATCGTATTCATAATCATAATTGTTGTCATAGTCGTAATCATAGTCGTAGTCATATTAATAATCATAGTCGTAATCATAGTCGTAGTCATATTAATAATCATAGTCGTAATCATAGTCGTAGTCATATTAATAATCATAGTCGTAATCATAGTCGTAGTCATATTAATAATCATAGTCGTAATCATAGTCGTAGTCATATTAATAATCATAGTCGTAATCATAGTCGTAGTCATATTAATAATCATAGTCGTAATCATAGTCGTAGTCATATTAATAATCATAGTCGTAATCATAGTCGTAGTCATATTAATAATCATAGTCGTAATCATAGTCGTAGTCATATTAATAATCATAGTCGTAATCATAGTCGTATTCATATTAATAATCATAGTCGTAATCATAGTCGTAGTCAGTCATAACCATAATCGTAGTCCTGGACTTACCAGATATTTTACCCTGTCATTTTTTGAACGAATTATTTATTTACTCTTCCTGGACTACCAGATATTTCACCCTGTCATTTTTGGAATCAATTATTTATTTACTCTTTTTGGACTTACCAGATATTTTACCCTGTCATTTTTGGAATCAATTGTTTATTTATTCTTTCTGTACTTACCAGATATTTTACACTGTCAATTTTTGGAATCAATTATTTGTTAAATATTCCTGGACTTACCAGATATTTTTGGTAACAGTATCATTCTGTGCTCTCCATGGTTTAGTTTCATAAATAGCTTCACCGTTAACTGCCAGCCATTCTCCCATCTGAAGCAGTCTTTCTTGGAAGGCAGGGATGATACGACCATCAGCAGTTGGACCAACATTCAACAACATATTACCACCACAACTGAATGATAAAATTAAACCAGAATAAAATATAGTTAACTAGGTTCCTGCCCCGAGGGGATGCGGTGGTTGAAGGACTCCCTTTGTCCAAGTGTCAGGGGTGATCGGTGCTCCTTTTAGGGTTGAAAATATTCCCTGTGCGTATCTCTTACGGTCCTCAAAAGTCAGTTACGTAACATGACTCCGTATAGGGCGTTCTGGTAAAAAAATGGCTACTACTCTGTTTACTATCTAACTGTAGACTTGCACAGTATAAATGATCTACATTAGAATGGTATTTCTTCTTATCACCTCCTCCTCCTCCTCCTCCTCCTCCTCCTCCTCCTCCCTTTCCCATCGTACCTGATGGTTCTGACCAGTTTAGCAATCAGTTCTTCAATAGTAAGATAGTCACCGATGTCAACATTACGTCTGTACCCCCAAGACTTTTTATCGACAGTCATTGCGTTCTCCCATTTATGCTTTATCAGATGACCTATCAACCATAAATACACCCATTTAAAAAATCGTTGTCGTAATCAAAGCTGCAGGCCATACTCTGAAGCCTGCAAAGGATGTCGGTATTTCTTCTCTTGTTATCGATTTATTTATAGCATATTTTGTTTGTATGTTTTTGTGTTTTATAACCATAGCAAGTTGTTGCAGTAGTAGATGATGTAACAAATATTTCTAGAAAATATGTCGAATAAATTTCAAATTATGTTGATATTACCGACATCCTTAGCAGGCTTCAGAGTGTGAACTGCAGTTTGGTTTGTGAAAACAATTTTTGAAATAGATGTATATAAAGCTATTTGATGATGCTCAGGATAGTAATTTTGATGATGAACATACTGATGAATAATAATGATGATAATAGCCTGCGTAGCAAGCGTTTCAGTCTTTTTGAGGGAATGGAAAAAGCTGTTTTGGGTTAGCTGTGTTACAGATATTTAGTTTTGTTTGTGACAACAATTTTTGAAATAGATGTATATAAAGCTATTTGATGATGCTCAGGATAGTAATTTTGATGATGAACATACTGATGAATAATAATGATGATAATAGCCTGCGTAGCAAGCGTTTCAGTCTTTTTGAGGGAATGGAAAAAGCTGTTTTGGGTTAGCTGTGTTACAGATATTTAGGTTTCGCGCAGCCTCATCCGTAACACAGCTATCCCAAAACAACTTTTTCCCATTCCCCCCAAAAGAAACGCTTGCTACGCAGGCTATGATGATTATGCATAGATGATAATAATGATTAATAATGACGATCATGATGATGCTGAGGATAAAGATCATGTTAGTAATTTTGATGATGTTGTTGATGAATTGGTAATGATGATAATAATGATCAGTAAAGTAGAGTAAAGTAGTCAACCACAGTCGCAGTCGCAGTTGGATGCAATCTAATGGCTCCTCTTCCAGTAGCTTCTACCATGAAGGTAGGGGGGGGGGGGGGGGGGGGGGGGGGGAAGGTACCCATTTATACTCCAGAAGCATCTTGCCCAAGGCTATCTATCTATCTATCTATCTATCTATCTATCTATCTATCTATCTATCTATCTATCTATCTATCTATCTATCTATCTATCTATCTATCTATCTATCTATCTATCTATCTATCTATCTATCTATCTATCTATCTATCTATCTATCTATCTATCTATCTATCTATCTATCTATCTATCTATCTATCTATCTATCTATCTATCTATCTATCTATCTATCTATCTATCTATCTATCTATCTATCTATCTATCTATCTATCTATCTATCTATCTATCTATCTATCTATCTATCTATCTATCTATCTATCTATCTATCTATCTATCTATCTATCTATCTATCTATCTATCTATCTATCTATCTATCTATCTATCTATCTATCTATCTATCTATCTATCTATCTATCTATCTATCTATCTATCTATCTATCTATCTATCTATCTATCTATCTATCTATCTATCTATCTATCTATCTATCTATCTATCTATCTATCTATCTATCTATCTATCTATCTATCTATCTATCTATCTATCTATCTATCTATCTATCTATCTATCTATCTATCTATCTATCTATCTATCTATCTATCTATCTATCTATCTATATCTATATCTATGACAACGATTATGTTAATCATAATGGAAATTTTAATGGCAGATAAAGTTGATGAGACTGATGATGTTAATGTTGTTGGTGGTGATTACCTGGATCATAGCGATCTTGGCATGTATAGACTGACCCATGCTTGCATCTACAATTTTTGCCCCAGCGATCATTCACAATTACTGTGTCTTTAACTGGACTATAATGAAATATGGACATGAAATATTACCACAATATAATCGTACCAATTATAATCTAAGAGTTACAAGGACTGTAAAAGCTTGAATAAACACTGAACGCTTTAAAAATATATATAAGAATCGATAAGCTTGTAGATATGAATTAGGGGTATATGTATATATAGTTTTATTCTCTTCTTTTTTTCACATTAAAGCACACTAGGATATCTTATTGTATATATGCATTTTTATTAGTTCTTAATCTATTGTAAGTGTAAATATGTATTTTATTTACCCAATAAAGACATTCTTATCATTATAATCATCATCATCACCATTACCAACACTATCATCATTATGATCATGATAATCATCATCATCAATATACCACTATCATCACCACCATCATCATCATTATAATCATCATCAATACAATACAATACAATATCTATTTATTTAGTAGAGTACAAACACTAAAAGTGTGCAATATTTTGTACTATATGTATTTACCACTAAATAGTGTTGATTAAACAATAGAGAACAAAAGAATTTAGCAGTATTTAGTGGTATTTACATGTATGTTGCACACTTTTAGTGTTTGTACTCTACCTGGTATATACATTTGTTAATTTAAATGTCAAAAAAAAAATGTTTACATGAATAAAGGTACATGCTACCTATAATAACCATATTGGTTAGCCTAAGATAGGTAGCCGATCATAATCAATTGTTACATATATCTATATTGTAGAAATGGTAGAAGTTTACAACAACAAAAAATACAATCTTAAGAGAGAGCACGTTTCCAAGCTCCTCTCTCCACTAACGTGACATATGCGCCACATCATCATCAACATCACCACCACTATCACCACCAACACCACCACCATCATCATCATCATTATAATCATCATCATCACCATCACCACCACTACCATCACCATCATCATATTGCAGGTAAAACATTGTCACCCTACCTATCATTGAAAAGCCATGCAATGAACTCTTTACTTTTCCAGTACACATTAGTTGCTTCCCAGTCTCCATCTGACCAGATGTATTCTGGTTTGTATTTGTTCACCAGATCATAGAGCTGTGGCAGTGCGATATCCTACAAAATAGTTGAAAAAATAGATAGAGACATGAATGGTTGTCCAAGGTGTTAAAAAGTTTTCCATTCGATCCAAAGACCCCCTACCTTTCAAAAAGGTAAAAGGAACTGTGAAATTATATTTTAATACCCTATTAGGGTTTAAAAACATACTAAATATACCTAATCAGCTAATACGTTGCTATGTACGTTTTCACCCAATTCAAATATTTTGGGAATAAGATTATTTGTCTTATGTATTTCAATGTCACGTGGAAAATATTTGGAACAAAAGTTTTTATTCCCATAGGTTTTGAATTGGGTGGAAACGTACATAGCAACGTGTTAGCTGATTAGGTCTATCACTATCATTTTTACCCCTAAGATATACGATGAGCATACGTACCTGTTACTTTTACCCCTAATCCTCTTCCTCCCCCCCCCCCCCCCCCCGCAATTAGACAATACATTTTACATTTTGAGTGATTGTCATGCCTTTACATCAAAGTCAGATGAATAGTAGGCTTGCAATGACCGAGACATATTAGTACCTGGAATAATTATTATCCAAGGTGTTAAAATATCCTCTACTGTTGCAGGTTCACCACTCATTTTGCTTTGATCCATAGGCCCCCTATCTACCTCAAAATGGTACAGAAAACTGATAACTTTTTTTAAATATTTTACAACCATCACTCCTTGTCGGGGCTCTTCCGTGAAGTTCACTCGCACTCAATACCACTAGCTACATTCCATATTTACAACAATCAACTCTGCTCACATGTTGGTTTTTGCAGAGGGAGGAAAACCGGATAACCCGGAGAAACCCCCTTGTGGCATGAGAGAGAACAACACATCAAACAAACTCTATTCAGTTGTTGCCCGAGCTGGAAATCAAACCAAGGTTACAGTGGTGAAAGGCCAGCGCTCTCACCGCTAGGCCACTCACGTCACCCATATAATATAATACCATACAAGATACCAAGTTTAATTTTTACCCCTCAATACCATACATTCCTGGCCAACCCCATGCGGTAAATAATAGGGCAATTAGAAAATACCTATTTAGTTTTGTTTCACAGCAGTGGGGGGTTCCACACATAGAAGAATGAGGTGAAAGTAGCCACAGGTATCCCAAAAGCAGAGAAAAGTCTGAGAATTTAGACAGTGTATCATCATTACAAAGGGAGGCTCCATATGGAACCATCCGACCTAACCCTGAATCTACCACTGCTTAGTCATATATGTTGTACACTCTATAGACCCTTTTAATAAGTCCCAAAGTGTTGTGTTTTCCGTGCTTGATGTCAATTTATTCTTTTGAAATTTGTTTAATAGAAATGAATTGAAAAGAATAAATTTGACATCAAGCACGGAAAACACAACACTTCGGGACTTATTAAGGTCTATATACTTACATTGACATACTGTTGTGTTTTATAGTTGTTCCCCTTGTCCATTTCATAGAGTGGATTGTACCATTCATACAAGGAGTGATACAATCCAAATGTGACATTTGTATTGCTACGTATTGACTTTGCCAACTCTCCTGTTGTGATAAAAAAATAAAAAATTGATTTGATGTGAAATGAAACTTGAAATTTTAGTAAAAGACGCAGTCAATGTCATTAACATTGTCAACCAAAAAAGACATTAAAAGTGTCACATGATACCACATAAGTTTGCCTTCAATTTTCATTAAAAGAAATCACAGTTTATAATTAAGCCTTACACAGAAAGAAATATGAAAAAAACATGATTTCTATGTAAATAAAAACAATAATATATAATTTAGAGTATCCCCCCCCTTCAATTTGTAGTTTAAATTGTAGTTATATTGTAGACTTGTCAAATAGTAATGAAAAAAGATATGACTGCATGCATAAGGAAAGGACTGATAGTGGTTGTGACATACCAACAAGATCTCTATGTGGTCCATTGTCAACAGAATTCCAGTTCCATGAGACATTTGATCTCCAGTTAGTCCACCCTTCGTGATGTTTGCTTGTCAGAATGAAATATCTGAAACACAAGCAACAAAAAGATGACAATCTCATTGACGATGGTGATAATGATGAATAATAATGATGATGAAAAAGATGATGGATGTAATAGTGATGATGATGATGAAAATACAAATGATAAAAATAAGACAATAAGACAAAAAAAAACAAAAACATTGAGGGACGTAAAAGAACTCCGTGCTCAGACATGGGTTGTATGGTGACAGCTTAAATATGCGCCTTGATATACCTTCAACTCGAACACATTGAGTATTAAAGCACATTGAGCATGCAGTTCTGGAAATGCGCTATATAAGAACTAGCAATCATTAATTAATTATCATTAATAAAATCTACTTACTTAGCTCCAGACTTTTCAATCAACTTTGCAAATACATCAGGATCAAAGAACTCGGCTCTAAACATCGGCCCAAAGTCAGCATAACTAAAACCTGGTGGATAATTCTTCTTCATAAACTCAACATAAGCTGCATTACCATTGTGCCAGTAATTCCAGAACCACTCGTCACCAAAACTTGGCACAGAGTACAGGCCCCAATGCATAAAGATGCCAAACTTTGCTTTGTCGTACCAGTCCGGAAGAGGTCTGGAATCGAGGGAATCCCATGTTGGGAGGTATTTGGAGGTGATTGGTGTTGCTATGACTACCAAAAGCAGCAACGTTGAAAGGATGGTGCTCTTCATGATTTGATAATTCTTTTACCTAACAAAAATATCATTTTATAGAAATAATGTAAATGAAAATGCTTGTATTAGAGCGATTTCACATAATGCATTTTAACATGCCAATGAGTAAAATAACATGATGAATGAGCATCTCATCTTTAAATATAATTATCAAATTCATGAATAATTCATGACCTATTAGTCCAATCGTGGTTGTCCATTGTGGTCACATGTACAGACATTTAAATCCCAATAAAGGATTGATGTTTTATGCATCAGTTTCATTAACTTTGATAAAGATGTGATGAATAAAACATCCAATATCTGTATCAAAGTTAATAGTACTGATGGCACAAACACCAGCAAAGGTCTCATCATATCATCGACCTTTGCCGGTTTTTCAAACCATCTCACTTTCCTAGCAGTCTCCTACTGTACCTTACAAGACTTCTTTTAAATGTGGGATGTCAAGAGGGACACAGCTAGTGTGCATGATCGTATATAATGATTACATCATTACTATAGAAATGTGCATTAATATTCTTGGACTTTTCTTCAATAGCTAATTTATAGTAAATGAGTTTTAAAAGAATGTTGGGATTTGACGAAATAAAAAAAAAAATTTAAATAATTGATCTGTCATGTCAGAGTCATTCATCAACCATATATTCGATTGCATGTTCGGAAATCGAATGCAATCATCGAATTCACAATGTTTTTGGCATTCGATTTCATTCGATTGCCAATACAATTGCATCCAATCATGTGATTGCGTTCGATTTCCGAATCATTCGCATTCGATTGACTACGCCGGGATATCTGAGCTTATTACATAACTTACTAAAAATATTTACAGCTGCATGACAAAATATTGTCAAGTTTTATCGACTTGTAAATTATGTAATCTGCAATCAATATTAATTTCTAAAATAAGAAATAATAAGAACTTGAAATAATTTAAAACACCATTTTACTTATGTTAACTATAGCACAGGTATCCCAAGCTATGCATTTGCACGTTTTTTAGAAATATTTAAAATTCAATAAAAATAAACATGTCTACCTGTGTGTTGTGTTTTTCCTTGCATTTCTGTGAAGTTTCAGGCCATTTCCTTCAATATTGAGTGATTTATGGCTGATGTTCCCCAGAATTGAAGGAAATGGCCTGAAACTTCACAGAAATGCAAATGGAAAAACACAACACACAGGTAGACATGTATATTTTTATTGAATTTTAAATATTTCTAAAAAACGTGCAAATGCATAGCTTGGGATACCTGTGACTATAGAAGAAACATTTTGAACAGTTAAAAAAAATGCGTCTCGGCATTGTTCTAATCGTAAAATTCTAGAAGAAATCTTAGGGTTATATGGTTTTTGGGAATGTAAATATAAAGATATAGCAATCTTGTTACTTTCAAAAGCTTCAAAATATGCTTAGAATAATGTACACTATAATACTTACTTGTTTGCCACCTCGGTGAAGGAAAAAAAAGCCGAATTACTAAAACAAAACAACTTGAACTATCATGTGAGAGTCATTCATCACACCTTCAGACCCAGTTTCCTCTCATCATTTTAGTCTGCTTGCAAACAACGTAGTTGGGTTTCCTGTGTTGACACAATTTTCATTCTTTTGTTTTGGATTTTGTTTGGTCGTTTTAGCACGTGGACGGAATAAGCATTTTCAATATTTCGAACGTCTCCCAATGCAGATTAGTTAGTGAAGTGTGGATCAAAGTGAATAAGTTCTTAGAATTAAAATGATCACACCCACTCAGATGACTGTATTTTAGTTTTCTATATCACATAGTATCCAGGGTTCGTACAGAGTCCTCAGAGAAAATTTCCAAAACTTTTCCAAAACTTTTTCAAAGCCTATTACTCAAAATTCCAAAACCACACAAGTGAAAAGTGCCAACGGGCATTGATTGCGGCAGGTAAAAAAAATCATCAGCCGTTTTTTAATTACAACGAAAACAGTTCTTTGCAAGGTAGGAGCTGGGCAACCGACAAAAAATTAATAACTTTTCCATAGCCCAGCAGGTGAAAAAGGAATTTTCCAAAACTTTCCAGGTCCTGGAAAAATGCATTACCAATTTCCAAATTTTCCAAGACTTTCCAAAACTCGTACGAACCCCCCCCCCCCCCCCCCGAGTATCTAAATATAGTATTCCACTGGCGAGGCCTTCAAAATGCTTTATAAGTACTATATAGCAAGCCATATAATAAAACGCTGTTTCGCTATTGTCATGTGATGTTTAATTTTGACAACATTTTTTGTGGGTGTGATCATATTGTAAGACAGTTAGATAATGAACGCTTGTGTCCTATGGGAAGAGTCTCTTACATTAGATAGAAGGCCACGAGGGTGTGGCCACATGGCCTTCTATCTAATGCTTGAGACTCTATATCCCATAGGACACTCGGGTTCATTATCTAACCCTTACTTATCCAAGTAGAATGCATAACATAATTTCTCGGGCCAAGAATCAAATTCAGACTTGTCAACACAAAATCCGATTACGTATCTCTAAATAAAAACACTATATTATCGTTTGAATAAAATCAAATTGCTACTGTGCAATAGTTTTCAGACAAGTTAGTTTGCAATGAGGTATTGTTTCTTTTGTATTTGGTGTTTCTTAATATAAACTTTTGGTAAGTAAAGCATTCTGGCTTTATTTCATGCTTTGCTTTCACTCGAACACAGAATAAAACAACAGACATCAAAGATGAAAATGTTTATTTTTGGATTGTGACATCAAATGTACAAAATGGCATGAAATGCTATGTCTTGACAGGCAGGGATCAAAGGAGGATGATAGGGGTGGCTATTTTGTATACTGGCCATTAGAGTACAGGCAATGTTATATTGTTTTCATTCTTACACCTTACGACTTGGCTGCTCTAAAGTGGGATCGCTATTCAACTAAAACAGCCCCCTTGAATCCACTTTTTTATGCAACAAATAAAACAAATCATCAAACAACATTAATATGGTTAAATATCCTCCGAGTAAAAATACATTAAAATTAACTATTGAAATCAACTTAGTTAGTCATCAGTTTTTGACTTCTTCTTTTTTTTCTTTTTCTTGGGTTCTTCTTCCTCTTCATCATCACTTTCTGGTTCAACCTTCTTCTTTTTCTTCTTGGAAGATTCTTCTTCTTCTTCCTCAACCACCTCAGACTTTCTCTTTTTCTTTTTCTTGGGTGTTTCTTCTACTACTTCCTCCTCAGCTTCCTCAGAATGACTCTTCCTCTTCTTCTTCTTAGATGATTCAACCAGAGATTCATCATGGCCATTTTCCAATCCGTTCCCATTTTCATCTGTTGTTGTTTTCTCCTTCTTTTTGTCTTTCTTCTTCTTCTTCTTTTTTCCTGATGTTTCATTCTGTTGTTCTTTGGTGTATTCTTCAATGGCCTCCTTCATGACGTCTATGTTTTTCAGGGGTGCTTCGCCAGTCTCGTAGAACTTTAGACGATCTTCTACTTGCTCGTGAAGCTTGGCACCAAACACTGATGTTGGTGTTTCTAGAAAATATTAACCATGTATCTTGTTAGTAATAATATTAACTTCATAGATATCAAGATATCTAAGACTACTAACCACTGAATATAAAGGGCCGGGCAAACAGCTTCAACATTGTGCCACCCCATTTCAACATTTTTGAAACTGTTTGCCCCCTACGTTCAACAACCATTCTACAGCGTTCAACAAAACATATGTGGCGCGTTTTAGGATTGCGTTTTCCCTGTATTGTCTGGTGTATTGCGATACAGCAATGCACTGTCAGGTACACCTGCAGTCGTTTATGTGTCAATGACTGTCTGTATCACTAGAGTATAGGTATTTTGTAATGGTACAACGGAACAGGGATGCGAACACAGCATGAAACAATGATAGATCGATACAACGCAACAATACAGCAATACAACAAAACAACGATACAGCAATATAAAGTATATGATTGACAGTTGATTGGCAACAGCAGAGTTGAAATAGGAAAATTAATTGGCCTGCTACTTCCAAATAGAGAAGCAATGAATCAAAGATGATTTACAACCAACTTTCACTGCAAAATTATCATCCATTTGGAAGTTCATAATTATTTATGCCTGACAAACTTTTAATTTGGCCAGGCATTTGGCCATTGGCAGGCATCTATTTTGAGCCCTGAATAGTTGATGTATTGGTATTACCTGAGAAGCAATCAATCCTAGAGGCAATAGAGCACTTGTTGGCCAAGTATCTAGAGATACGACCTTTGTTCTTCTTGTTTGCCCGACCAATAAATGAGGAATGGAAAATAAGTCCATATTTTGGTGTATTGCCCTTCTTCTTGAGAGCTCTGTGGAATGATAGAGGAAACACTCAATTACTGATATTAAAGTTGTCCTTCAGTAGCATTGTGAAAAATGTATAGAGTAGATTTAAGGCCATATACTACTGTTTTTTATATTCAAATCTTTCGGGTAAGGAGGTGATCCACTTGACCCAAGCGTAGACGTTAAAGAATATGTAAAAGTTGTCCTTCAGTAGCATTTTGAAAAATATTATAAGAGTAGAATCATTTAAGGTTGTATACTACTGTTTTTTTATATTCAAATCTTTTTATACTCAATTACTAGTAATTGTATTTTGTTGCCATTGACACAATCAAAGGTCACTGCTTGCACAAGAATTATTCACTTGAAACGATCAAAACAAGTGATCTTAATAATTATGTTGTTTTAGTTATTTTAGACCATATTAAAATCATCCAAAAATAGTACAAAACATTTACCAGTTTAAATGTTTTTCATTAGCTGTTTGTTTATTGTCATACCTGAACAGTGCTTTCTCTGCACCAAGAATCTGGACAGTAGAAGCTGGGTACTTGGCCAGGTTAGTAAGGCTGCCTGCATGTGAAATGAGTCTTGCACCAACCTGGCACAACAAGAACATAACAAATAAATAATAATACATTACAATATGTTAAACTGCCAAGTTGAAAAAAAGAAAATTATTTTAAAAGTTTATAATATTTTCAGGGTTAGTGCTGATGTCAGTAAACAAAATCTAAAGAGTTTTCAAGGACCAAAAAGTAATTTTTAAACACCTTTCTTTTAAAGTCACACCCACTTTCAATTGATGTCACACTCTCTGTCTTTTCCCGACTTGCTAAAAATATATTACTTCTGAGCAAGTTGAGCACAAATTTATCAACACAAAGTGCACACAGCACTGGCGGGAAAAGACAGAGAGTGTGACATCAAAAGAAAGTGGGCGTGACTTTAAAAGAAAGTTGGTGTGTTCTTAGCATAAATATTTGTACCCATTCCCCAGTTCGGGGTTTTCGTAGTACATGCTAGCTACCAACACTCATAAAGCACATTTGAACAAATTTTACATGTCAAGTGCATTATATAAATGCTGTATCATTATCATAGTTGCTAGTTCTTACCAGTTCACCAATAAGTGTAGAGAGGTTGGGTGCAACACTGGTCATCTTGGAGATAAGATACTGATGGAGAACCTTCCTGTAATCAGCAAGACCAATGACCTTTCCAGCAAATGCTTCTATGTTGATTAAATCTAATGGAGAAATGTCCATTCCTGAAAGACAATGATCCATTTAATAAGCTTACACAATAGTTCAATCTTACTTATTACTAGCATCATTATTTATTCCAATTTTGAAATAATTATTGCACGAAACAATTCACCTTTTTAACTAATAATGACTGTGATATAGATCCTTATTTTGCAAGAATAATTACTTACTTTCTGCTTTTTCACTCCAACTAAAGCTTGAAATGTCAGTTAAGCTACATTTCATTTTAATGGTTTACAAATTTTATTTTATTTGTTATCGTCTGTATTATTGTACATAGATGCAGCCTAAACTAGTTTATTTGCTAGTTCCCATTTACTTACTTACTTACTTATGATAATAAAGGGTGACACAACACTGATGGACTAATACTTGGCCCTTAGTGACCCTTATAGTATACCTAGAATTATTTTTGTTGTCATATTTTGATCATAACACCATTGTATACAACTACTATGAATAGTATCAAAATCATTATCATAAAATGCCAATGTATCATTACAATAATTGCTTACCCATTGAGGACTTGGATGCTTCATAAATGGCCTTAGCTTTTCCTTCATCCATGACAATTTCTTCCAGTGCTTCCAGCTTTTCCTCTGACAAATCTTTTCTTGATTTGATAAACTTGGCCACTTTGGCATACATGTAATTATCACCAACGATTTTGACCAACTCTGGAAAATGGTACGAGTACCACTCCCTGTAATAAAATACAATATATTCCTAAGCTGCACACTTTGACATTGCAGTAACACAAAATATTATGTTTACTTATTATTCAAATTTAGACACTGAGACATTTTGATAAGAATGGCATTATTGAAAAATGTTATGTTTTGATATTTTGATATCCCTCAAAAGTCAATATTTTCTACCAATAGTCCCCTTCACAGTTCCCTGCGCCATCTTGAAAGGTAGCTTGGCCTTTGCATCGAAGTGAGACAAATGTTGAGCTTGTAATGATACTGAACAATTATTCACATGTCTCTATACCATTCCCACCTCCACGTTTGTCTCTCTTCGATGCAAAGGACTGGCTACCTTTCAAGATGGAGTAGGGAACTGTAAAGGGGACTATCCACTAAAGGTATGCCTTAAAAAAATGATGTGAATCTTTTCTAATAATTGCTTACCTTATTCTCATAGAGAATGTGTTGATGTCCTTATCCAGTTGGTCCAATAGAGCAATAGATTGAATAATCATATTATCAACTCTATGAATATTAAACTTGACCTTAGCCCTGGAGTAACT
The DNA here is from genome assembly GCA_949775045.1 of Metridium senile. Lineage (NCBI taxonomy): Eukaryota > Metazoa > Cnidaria > Anthozoa > Actiniaria > Metridiidae > Metridium > Metridium senile. Next base: position 6,674,536 of record OX459107.1, read on the forward strand.
ATGACCCAAACCAAGTTGTGCTTTAGCTGCCATTTGTCCTGTTAGACCTTTAATCATTTTCTCAAAGTGCAAGCGTATGCCACGGAGGATTTCTGTTACAAGACTGCTAGAGTCACAGGAGATGTTGACAGCCTCTTGGATAGCAGCACTGAGTCTGGTGTCCATGACGCCGAGGGAAACTTTGGACTTCTTTTTGCCAGTTGGGACATTGGCTTCAAGAAATGCCTTAAGGTCATCATGAACAACACCTTAAAAAGAGAAATATGGTAATTAGGCCAAAGGTTTATAATTCTGACCATCAAAGTGTTAGACTTTTCAATGATAAAAGTGTTTCTAGTAAATTGTTACAGCGGATTTTGTATTGTACTCTGACAAAGTAATGTCTGACAAGTCAGAAAGCTGAAACTCTCTTTAAACCATGTATAAGTTATGAAATTAATAATGTCTTGGAACACAGGAATCCTATTGAAAATATATTCTCATTAAAATCTTAGCTTTTCATACGTAGTTGATACAAAAATATATACGATGTATAAGTTACACATTATTTCGCTATTTCACTATCAATTGTTACAAAAAGATCAAATGAACATGCAAATCAATATTGTTATTACGAAACATCAGCTGTTTTAGCAAGATGAGGATCAAAAGAGACAATATATAAACGCTAGATAACACGAATCAAAACTTACGAATGTAAATACATTATGACTTAGCTGAGTTCAATTAATATTGTTGCAAAAATATCAAATGAGCATCCAAATGTGCACATTTCCTATAGCAAAACAAGCCACTTTTTAGCAAGATTGCGTCTGTTGTATAAATCAAGTGACAATATTTCAACGCTAGATGATATGAATGCAATGAAAACCTACAAATTTAGTATCACTGAGTCTTTGTTTAGAATACATACATATACGCACGTGGTTATTCAAAAAACTTACCAAGGAACGAAAACAATCATTACAACACATTAAGACACTGATTAACGCAAGAAAAAACATCTACAATACCTTCAGATACGCAGTTGATGTTATCCAAGGCATTAGATCCCGATTTGAACGGCGAAAAAGCAACGAGTTTTACAAGTTTTCCAAAGCGAGATAGATCAACCACGGAATCTTGAACTTCTGGAAGAAGAGCGCCTACTTCTTCTTGTGCGACAACTTTGAATATTGTATAGCCAGAGGCATGCTCGTATAGCACGAACAACACCTAATAATCAAAGATAACATTTATATGATTTGCTAGTAAAATATCAAGGAAAAACGTACAAAAATAATGAGTTTGTAAGGGATATTTGTGGTCTACATACTCACCATTTTGGATTCCAAACCTCGTGTGCTTTTGAGTCACGTGGTTACACAGGAAACCCAAGCGCGAAAAATGAGAAAACAGATTACACAGGAATACCGCAAAAAGATATTACTTTTCTGAAAATTATTATTTCATTTTTTTAAAAGTTTTTTGTTGTTGTTGTTTTACATCTTTTTTAAGTTTTGCTTAAAAAACAAAACATTTGATATCTATTTGAGCATAGAAAAGTTATAGAGAGTGACATAGAGAGCTTGATTCAATCATTCCCTAGCCTGCATAGCTGGCTCTGGGGAAGGTGGGAGTGGAGCTCTGGGAGAGGGGGAGGGGAGCTGGAAGAAAAGAAGGAAGAGCCTTTCGGTAACCCCAGGTATTTTGGATTCAGCCTTCTTTTGTCAGCCAATGAACTTCCACCAGAAATGATGGGTGGCATGGGTGGCATGGGTGGCCCAGTGGTGAGAGCGCTGGCCTCTCACTGCTGTGGTCCAGGTTTGAGTCCCGGCTCGGGCATGGATTATATGTGAGTTGAGTTTGTTTGATGTGTCTCTCCTATGACACAAGGGTTTTTCTCCGGGTTATGCGGTTTTCCTCCCTCAGAGAAAATGAACATGTGAGCCGAGTTGTGTGCAAAATATTTAACGTAAAGGAAGTGAGTGTGAGTGAGTCTCCCTGACTAGTAGGGCGCACTGCCTCCAGCAAGAAGATTGAGACGTTAAAAAAGTTATTATTATTATTATTATATGGGATTATATTTTTCTCCTTTCTCTCCCCAAGTCCCTCTCTCCCTCCTCCTCCCCTCCGCTCCCCTCCCCTGAAGAACCTGGCTACGCAGGCTAATCATTTCCATATGTTTTATCATTGGCTTGATATGAGCTGCTGTAAAAAAAACAGATAATTATTTCTTTATTGCTAAAAGTTTTAATTCAACTCAGTTTAATAATTTCTAACCCTGGACTCTCAGAGAATATGCACACATTTATTCTATAATCAACATAATTTAATTTCTAAATCAGTATTTACATATTTTGAGTTTTCTTTATTTTACTTGAAAACTATATTTCTCTAAATCTTATATTAATTTAAAATGGTCATATATTTAGCCAAATTTAACAATGAACATTCTAAAATGTTTCAAATTCTAGAGATAGCACACAGTTATTTAACAAATATTACTATTATAAATGTTTATATTAGGAATATTAGTGCAGCTTGGCCACCCATAGCTAGCTGTGTCACATCAGGACTATTTCTTGGTTATGTCCATGTAACTGAGAAAGAGTCAGGAAGTTTAGTAGACTAGGCCACCTGCATAGGTCAAGAATTTCAACCTTAACCACAGTTTTCAGGTCCAGAGTGTCTCTCTCTATATAATACACTCAAAAAACTGCACTGCTCAAAAGCGGGTTACATAAATCATAAAAAATAATAACTGGCTAAACACTTATCTATAATGGGATATACCATGTTTACAGAAAACAATTATACAGCTTGCTTGCCTAAGTATTCTGTAATTAATAGTAAATTAAATTACCAGCATAAATTATGTGCATAATTCAAATTTTCACAACTCTCAACAATTAACTTGCTACTGTATTCCAATAAGTTCAGTTATAGGCGGTGCATTCACCATAAGTTCTTCATATCGGTTAAAAAACATAAAAAGCCTGTTCTTATAAGTATCCTTATTACAGGGCAGACCATGGGTTTTTAAGTAGCTCCTAACAATAGGGCTAATCTTAAGGCACATGTTATCTGACAGACGTGGGAAAAGATGGTGTTCAACATGGCAACTGACGATATTGTGGCCAAAGTTGTAGTCCAGGAGAGGATTGCGAGGAAGATTAAGCACCGAGTTAGCCATTTGATGCAATCGGCTGGCAGGTCTTTTCTTGGCGTCATACATAGGGAGCCCAATATGTTGAAATATATTGACATGAATGTAAGATATAGAAAACACAGATCGCACAAAGAAAACACACAGCAAAGAAGCTTTGAAAGACAGACCAGAAACATTGAGAAAGAGATACAGTTGAAATAGATAGCCCAATGATACCAAGATGAACATACGTGCAAGATCCATGTACTTTTTCCCAAGCATATTAATAGAAACAAAAGGGTAAGCTGCATGGATGAAAATAGGTGCAAAGAATAAATATGAGTAGCGATCAAGCTGTGGGACCTTCCATGAACTAGAATCACCAAGCCCAATCACATTTGTATACGGATGATGATACTGAATATGAGTCTCAGTGGTTCCACTTTCAGTAAACCCACCCCAGAACTCAATAGTGAAAACACCAATCAATTTGTTCCAAAACTTTGACGAGCCCATGAATGCATTGTGAACAGCTGCATGGGCAACTTTAATAGTTAGTAGAGCATGGATGTAACTTAGTAGTAGAAAACCAATGATGAAGAGAAGAGTGCTTCCTTGTCCAACGAGCTTGTACCCAACAGGAAGTACAGCAACAGCTACAGCAGTCATTGTAAGGTCAACACCATAAAGGTCCCACCAGGAGCATTTCTCTATTTCTTTCTTCACCAATGAGTTCAGATGAGCAAGGGAGGGTACTTTAAGGCCTTTATTTTTATCAGGATTTGAGTAGTCCTCATCTTGGTTTTCTTCTTGTCTTTTGTGAACTTGTTGCTCCATGATGTGGCATGTATGTCACTCTAAGCTCTGTTGAAGAACAAACAAATTAACAAAATAAGCAAAGTGCATGTCTTAAATGAGGGTCCTGAAGGGGTAAAATGGGAGCTGGGATTAGCCTTATGTTTGACCGGTAAAATGGGATTGGATGCACTGGGACTGGGATTTACAAATAAAAGAACAATAGAAAATGGGAATGTAACTATGCATAGACTAAAGGGTGGGCCAATAAAAGTCATTCCTTGGGAATTCTGAATTTTCCGGCCCACCCCCCCCCCCCCCCTATACTTTATGACCATTCCCTAATTATTGGAATTTTGTTACTGTGTTTTAGACAGCCACAAGACAATAAACATATTCCAATTTTTCTCTTCGATTTGCATATGGTTGATTTTATTCATTAACATACCTAAATTTCAAGCATTTATCTTGAATAAATTATATGTTAGTAAGGATGGCAAAAATTACATTGCATGCAGTTATTTTTGTTATACTGGGTCAACAAATATTAATCTTAAAGCAAGCAATGAAACATTTCAGCTCTTATTCCTGTTGAAATATCTACATATCATATATATTACCTATTATATATTACCTATTATCGTGCACATCCTATTATCGTGCTTTTCGTAAAAAAATAATATATATATGTTCTATTCTGCATAAAAGTTTATTGAAAAAAGTGGACCAAAAAAGTTGGTTGCAATAGAACAAGCAGCCATAATAGTTTAAAATTAACTTTGAAGCAGTTTTTTAGAAGATATATATTATTTTTAACAAAAAGCATGATAGGTACAATAGGTACGACTATCTTATTTTAAAAAGTTTGGATTTATTATTCTCACTAAATTTAATGAAAGAGCCCCACCTGCTTGGCTAACCAGCCACCTGCTTTTCCTAGTGCTACCTGAACTAAAAAAAACTAATGCTCATAATATACAAATCCAAGTCAATCTATGTCATATCAAACTGCCAACTATGCAAATATATTGGATAATTATGCAACTTAATATATTAAGCTTATTGTTATCAATCTAATTATATAGAGAGAGATTACGTACTAGTGAGCATTCATTTGAGAATATATAAATTATCAATATTAAATGAGTAGGTGAATTCTGTACAAACAAAACAAAATAAAACGCTGAATTTCTCAATTCACTAAGAATATTTCACACAAGGAATTTATTCAAGGTTACTTATTAACTTCTAATCAGTGTCTTTCTTGAGAGTCTTGTCAAAGCTGTCAGAGCTTGCAGGATAAATTATGCATCGACGATTTATTCTGGCTTATATCACAAGTAAATTCACTATAAAATCATGATTTTTCTTCGAAAACAGAAATATACTTAATGCAGAAACAAAAACTACACATTTAACTTGAATATTGAGCTAAATTAATTGTTTAGTTTGAGAAAACAAATATTTCAAGTGGATGACGAATTTCAGCCTTGCACAAATGTCGTCGAATAAAAATCAGTTTTAATGTAAAGTTAAAATGCTAAAACTATAATAAATATGAATGAAATGTAAGTCATAATGCTTTGTACTAAATCCCATAATAAAAATAGGTTCAAAGTGGTTATTTTAAGCTAAACCTTACCGTCAAACTCGCATGCACACCATCAAAAATATTTCACTATTTGTTTACATCGGGTGATCGGGTGCAGAGTCCACTTTGACAATCGAGCTGGCATGGAAACTAGTACGGAAATTATACGAATAATGTACGAACTTTTCCGATGGCTTTTCGAAAATCTAACGAGACACAAGACACCCAAACACCGAACCTGGGAACATCTGCGAAATAGCTAAAATAGCAATTTTATAAATGAAACTAATTATGAAAAAAACCCTGGTAAATCTTCAAAAGTTTATTCTTACAATTTAAGACTAGATACCGCTGTACAGAAGTGCAGAAGTACACATATAAACAAATCAGCTCAACAGCTGATGGTTACTATGACAACAAAGGCCCCAAAACAACTTAATATGTTGATAGTTAAAAAATCAATTAATATGTCAAGCAAGTGAAAATATATTATAAGTTGTTCCAAACAGTGAATAAGATTTTTTTTCGGGTAAAGATTTAAGACGCGCGTATTTCGTCAGTTTGCTCATTTCAGCTTCTGTTTGCTTTAAAACAGTAGTGAAAATTGATAAGTTAATTGCACAGAAGGTAATCATGATCACAAACAAACAAACAAACAGACAAGAAGGCTTAACGTAACGACTAACTAAACTACTAAATCAAGCAATTTTTAACCGCAAGTTATACTACATTTTCCGGCAGCATAAAAACTTACACATGTGCATATTGTGCGATGTTTTGTTGCCTTTTTCCAGTATTTTTTGTTAAAGATGTTGACACATTTTTGCAAGAGAAATAAGACAAAGTTTATTCAAAGGTGCAAAGCAAACCAACCACAAGAAAAATAACGTTGTACATTTTGTCTGATAAAAATGTTCCTATTTGAAAAAGAAGCCACTTTAGGCTGTCATATCTTTCCGTGACCTTTATGAGATAATCATTCAGAGGGGTCTAAACAAATATGATTATTCTTAAATACTAGCTGGATCATATCATTTTAAAACGACTTAAAACAGACATAAAAAGTTCATAAAATAGTTGTCTAGTTAAGTGTTTTGTCAAGTGTGTCGAGACACAATATCTGATGAGAAATCTCACAACTTATATAGAAAGCGTGTATCAAGGTTTTTTGTGGATGAGTACGAAGGAAAAAGGATCGATTTGATGTCCATAATATGACTCATGGGTTTCAACGCCGAACGGTCCCTCGGGATTGCCACTATTAGCATTTTATAAATACAACATAATCCATGGCTGTCATTAAACCTGTCCCGAACGCTTTGTGTATAATGTTGGCTTAAGATGACTCATACACAAGGCCTGTCATTGGTTGTTTTATGCGTGGTTATTGTATCTAGATCAATTAATGTTTACCCAAGCCGAATGAAAAAAGATCAATTTCGATCATGTCCTTAGACAAAAGTACCATCTCAACAAGGCATTGTGTACCTTGACGACGGCTATGTTAGTAAACCAGTTAGTGTCAAAATAAACGCTCAGTACGCACCACGAACAAAGGAATTCAACATGGGTTTTACTGAACTTACTCACCCCCACATTGCAAGCAATCTACCAGGGTAAGACAAACTTTTTCTCACCCCTTTAGAAATTATTTTCTCAAATGTTGTATTGATAAACACAAATTGACGCTTGGGACACGAGTTACGCGCCAGTTTCAGCATGTGGCCAGTAAAGAAAAACTCACAACCGCATGCTATGATAACTGGAATTTTAGGAAACTATTTGAGTGCCACCGGCAACCGTGAAATGGTTTCTCAAAACTGAAATGAATCGAATATATACTACATAATCGTGATTTGATTTTGACTATTTTAACTAGATTCAATTCTGTACAATTGCTTGTATGTAGTCAATATGAATATATTATGTAGCCATTAAAAATGCCTTAGCGAATTTAAAAGTATTTTTCTTTACATTAATGGGATAAAATAAATCTTTTTTTTGTCGTTTTGATAACTAGTTTGAATTTAATTCTGCACACTTTCTTCCATACACAATGCTGCCACCAAAATACCCTAAAGACATTTAAAGTCATTTTCAGTCTGTACATGCCGAAATTAAGAAACGGAAAGCGTTTTGGCAATCAGTTTTAGAGTAATCCATCACAACAGCAAAGCAATCAAATTTATCTCTGGTTCAACCCTAGTTGAAATCAACTGATTTTCACATATAAAATCAATTTGCAAATATCAACATGTGAGCAAAGTAGTGTAGGTCTATTAAAGCTCCCCATACTAGTAGGGCACTTGTGTCTGGTAGAAGATTGAGACTACAAATGTAAAAAAAAAATCATTTTTATTTCTTATTCAAATATTATTTTATTTTTGACAACCATTTGCCAATTTGCGCATCTATAGAATAATTTTACTGATTATGAATAAGCTACTGGATTGGTTATTATTGGGACACATAAATGATAGCTACGCTTATATGCTAAGTAGTATATGTAGATTTGACAGCAACATCCTAGATCGCGACGCAAAAAATATCTATTTTTCATTTATTATTTCACTGCTTTTCCCTTATTGTTTGACATCCCAATAGGAATACACTTAATGATTATGATTAATCCGCTTTTGATTATTTTTCGCATTTTTTCTGATTTAAGTTTTTACTTTTTTTGTTTATTCACCATCATTAAAAAATCATCTCTAAGATAGTACCTAGTTTTAAGATTAAAATCAGGTCGCTCATGGACCTTTTAATAGTTTTATTTGTAATTACTATTCCACCTCACAAGAGCAGGCTTATTTTAATATGTTTGGGCTGTCTAAATACGAAGTGTTTTTCCATTCATTTTTCCGATCACTCTTTACTTATAATGATTTTCTGTTTGTTTTGCGCACAGATATCGAGGATATTGCCCTCAACTCAAATACGAATGTGGCCATACATATGGGATAGCAACAGACAAGCTGACAACGGTAAGCCGGCCATTTGCATTTTAGATTTTTATCTTTAAGGATTATAATCAGAAAATTAAATGAATATACCAAGAACATCAAAGGGAACGCATAAATAACATTAATTTTTACCAGTAATTAAAGCGTAGTACAAATTATTGACGTATTCTCTAGTAACAATTTTAATGAACACAATATGCCTTAATATATTTTTCATATTAAAATACATAAAAAGTGTAAAATTTTAAATCAATTTTTTACCAATAAATAATTTATGTACAAAATGTAAATTACTGTAAGAATATTCTTATAATTTGTCAGCTATAGTAAGACAGTCACTCATGAGTCGGCCAGGCAGCCACCTAGTCAGTGTTACAAACTCACCTGCTCACACGATCATGAGCTAACTACTCACTCTCTCACAATCAAAATGCAAACTAAAACATTTAAATTTACGAACAATACTGATCTAAAAGCAATAATTATTTGCCGATAAAAACTTAAAATCAATCAAGTAGCTCTATATGTTTGACAATAATCTTATCTGCTGGCAAATTAATGAGTTATATATCTTGCAATTTCAGCGACATACACGAAATGAAAAATTACGAACTACAAAACTAGACAATCCGAGACTTAGAGAGCCATATCTGCCACAACCAAATGGTGACAACAAACTAACGGCTAATATGGTACCCGGTTATACAGGTAAGATAATAATTATCATATCTAAGGCTTATTACCAAGAAACGAGGCAATAAGCAGTGTATATAAAGCCTAAGGGCCGCATGCCGCATTATCCAGCTTCAACTGAATTCCCGTCTTGAAACTTGAAAAGTGTTGCATGTACAAACTACCGGTAAACAACCAGCGATATCAAAACCAGCTAATAATAAGTAAGGCCAAAATTACCGAGAAACGAGGCAATATAAATAAGCCGGAATGCATGGGAATAAAGCCCAAGGGCCACCTGATATCGCATTATTCAGCTTCAATTCCCGTCTTGAAACTAAAAATATAAAAAATATATCGAGCAACGTTTCGTTTCTGAAAAAAATATACAGCTTGTTTCTAAAAAATTATCGTGCAATACGTGCATGATGACGGAAATATCGAATATTAGAATTGGCCCACACCCCAATCAAATATCAAATAGCCCCTCCCTAAACAATACGTACACCGCTGAACAATAAAACACACATCGTTCGTAAGTTCATATTGTTTTAGGAAACAAAGGATTTCGTCTTCAAAGAAACAAATAAAAGATAATAGATTGTGAACGTATTGGACTTCACTGGTGTTAATTTCTAAGGAAACAATTAGTGTAAACATGCATGGTAACTCATGCATCGACAAAAAGAGAGTATTAGTTACTGACGACTTTACATTTTTGTCTCTCCCTGGTTATTGATTGTACTAGATTGTAAAGCGCTATGAGCTATTCTAGAGATATAGCGCTATATATAAATGAGGCATATTATTGTTAATTTATATCCATGGCTTCTCTTCACTGGTTGTGAATCCATGCCATAGCATTATGAAAGGATGGATAAAAAGTAGCTTCTGTTCACAGCAGGGAAGATTTCTCGATAAGTTCCATCATAATTAAGTTGTCTCGCTTAGTTAGCTCGTAAATTGCATTATCTTTAGTAAAATTCACATTGACCCTTTCCGAAAACATTCGACATAAACTTAAGTGTAATTCTACTGCGAATCGTGTGGCGTGAGCGCATAAAATATGAGAGTACTGTATTTGCGATTATTTCCACCAATAAATCAATCCTTCGACAAATCAAATATCCATGTGCTCGTATGGGACAGTCTACGCATGCGTTGTCACCATACGCATGCGCTGTGACGACGGCGTTTTGCGACCGAACACGAAGAACAATACGAAAGCCCATTTTAAGACTCGGGCTTCCTTTGGAGAGCCCGAGTAATAAAGAGTTAGAGGGCGTCTCCGTAAGAACGGACCACTCGATCTGGGATCCAAAAAACGATTCCCCTTATATTTCTACCATCGAAAGTACTATCTATCCTTATTACAAAACTGGACTTAGAATTGTTGTAAATAAAATATTTCGGCTAGGCGAATTTTCGTACATCGACCCAAAAACTGCCGAACGACACTGATTTTCAAGTTCGCAAATCAAGAGGCCTACTTTCAAAGTCCGTTTTCTCGGCTTTTTCTTCAAATGAAAACTTAATTTTTGGGTCCAAACTATGGTTTGATGTCTCGCTTGACTAGAAAAAGCAAAATGTTTTTTTAGGATGTACAAATTACGAAAAGTGATATAAATTTATCGAGACTACTCTATGCGTGACACGAAAAGCAAAGATTGATTGGGTTAAGAAAATTGCAAATTTCTCAAAAGTGGTACCTATCCCCGACATAAAATAGCATTCTACCTTGAGATGAGATGCTATTTACTAGTTCTGAGCAATAAAATTTGTGGCACATTGCGTTTTTAAGAATTTGACGAAGCCCAAACTTGTACATTTTTACAGATATTTCCTTGCGTGACACGACTTGCCGTTGAGTCTAGACAACGTCAATCCTTTGCACACATTTTTAAAATTAATACTATAAAATGAAATAACAAATAATATATAGTTACAAGTTTATATTCAGATGTTATTATTGTCATAATTAGATATTTGAGCTCCATTGAAATTTCTTTTAGTTTAATGAAAGCTTGGTATTCTACCAATCATCACAAATAAAACAATCTTACTCTATAGATATCTATTTCATAGCTTAATTTGTTAATGATCGAAAATTGTTTCATAATCATATCAATCACACCGGATTACTAAAATTAAGTAATTCATATTTCATGCATGTGTGGAGGGGAGAGGAACAGGGGTTAAAATTTCCTTCCTCCCAAATTTTATACCATTTTTTCTCTCCATTCCCTGATTTTTCGACCATTTCTCCCTCCTCCCATATTTTCTTTGTTCTTCATAAATATAAGCTATTGAGGCTTCATTAGAGTGCAAATGGATTGTATTCCAGAGATAAGCTGTTCGCATAAAATTGGCCCAAATAATATTACAATATTAATCAGGCCAATAACACCTTATAGAGGAAGAATTTTAAGTATTATATTGAATTGACACTTAAAACTAAAGAATAAACGAACTCCAAAGATGAAGTGTTTTATTTTTAGTTTTGTAAGGCATCGCACAGAATGTCCGGTTCGTTTCAAAATTGGGGCCTGCTGTACGCGTACTTTCTCCCCACGTACAATCTTAAAAACGCGTATATATGCGTCTTTTTTGCGTGTATACGCGCTATTATGTGGCACACTTCGATAAATTTAGCGACCGAGTATACGCATGTGATTGAAGAACAAATGTACGCTCGAAATTAAAATCGATCACAATCATGTCCCATTTGGAACCATATCTGTGCGGTACAAAAATCCGCATACAAAAAACACGTGTATACATGTGTCTTTGCATTTGGTACGCGTTCGTTAATTAATACATCGTTCAAAACTTTCATCCAAGACTGTCATTTGGTGTAAAATTCACATTCATGGGGCGAACGTAAGATCATGTAATTGCGAATTCAAAAAGGGATATGTGCGCCATGAGGAACTACCTCGAGACACCTTAATTTGGCATATACTTATGCAAATTTATTTAAAAAAAACAAAAACAACTTTATTGTGGTGAAATTACAATGGAGCTCAAATATATAATTAAGACAATAATAACATCTGAATATAAAATTGAAACTATATATCATTTGTTATTTCATTTTATAGTATTAATTTTAAAAATCTGTGGAAAGGATTGACGTTGTCTAGACGCAAGGAAATATCTGTAAAAATGTACAAGTTTGGGCTTCGTCAAATTCTTAAAAACGCAATGTGCCACAAATTTTATTGCTCAGAACTAGTAAATAGCATCTCATCTCAAGGTAGAATGCTATTTTATATCGGGGATAGGTGCCACTTTTGAGAAATTTGCAATTTTCTTAACCCGTTAATCTTTGCTTTTCGTGTCACGCATAGAGTAGTCTCGATAAATTTATATCACTTTTCGTAATTTGTACATCCTAAAAAAACATTTTGCTTTTTCTAGTCAGGCGAGACATCAAACCATAGTTTAGACCTAAAAAATAAGTTTTCATTTGAAGAAAAAGCCGAGAAAACGGACTTTGAAAGTAGGCCTCTGCGAACTTGAAAATCAGTGTCGTTCGGCGGTTTTTGGGTCGATGTACGAAAATTCGCCTAGCGGTCGAAATATTTTATTTAGAACAAATCTAAGTCCAATAATAAGGATAATAAGGATAATAATAATAATAATAATAATAATAATAATAAGGATAGATAGTACTTTCGATGGTAGAAATATAAGGGGAATCGTTTCTTGGATCCCAGACCGAGTGGTCCGTTCTTACGGAGACGCCCTAAAGCTAGTGCCGCAGAGGATCATGGATGATTTAAGAAACAAAATAACCGACTATGAATACAAGAATCCTTGTTGGTACGTTTTGTCATACACCTAATTGCAAAAATGTTGTCAAAAAGAACATTAGTGATTTATTAGTACAAGAAAGGAATAACAAATGAAAAAGTTTAGCTTGTGTGATCTTTTTTCTGGCTTACTCTCTAAATTACAATTGGCCTTTTCCAAAACGAGTAAACGACTGGGTACTAGCTTCCCTAATTAATGTAATTAGGAGCACGGTACGTTCTTACAATCAGGTGTATATACCATATACAAAAACATTAATTATAGTCAACATTTTTCCAATAGAGGTACATTTGTTCATTCACAGGATATGTCCCGAGTGTACGGTTTCTATATGGATCGCGTTACAAAGAAGCCACTGAGCAAGCGGTCAGCGGTTTCAATATGAAGGACGGCAAACACAGACAAGAAAGTGATCATTTAAAGAAGACAGTCTATTCCACTCCCAAACTGAAAATTCTCGCTGACTTCCATGAACCTACAATGTATCCTGATATTAAACCAAGATATTCAAAGAACTACTTTCCAAGTTAGTTTCGCAAAACTATTTCAATTAATTTATCATCAATTGTTTATTCACTATGGCAATTTTTATATTTTTGTTTTCTCACCCATTTATCTTCTCGTGTTTTATTTGATTTATTTTTGTTTATTTGATAGTTTGAATATTTACTTTTTGAAAGTTTATTTGTTTATATGTTCGGCGTGCGTGCGTTTGTTTGTTTAATGTATTTGAATGTTTATTCTTGATTTATATTTATTTGCTTTCCCGAAATGCATAGAGTTCAGATATGCGTATCTAAGAACGTTATATTATTATTGGAGTAGAAAAAGTGGAATGATTTCATTTTGCCTATTTGTTATTGTTCAGGTGAACAACGAGAGTTTTGTGAGCCACCATTGCCTGGCTACACAGGATATGTACCACGCAGGCGCGAACACGATCTAGGTACCAGGTACGCCGAGTGGACAAAAGAAGGATTTACTGATTCATTGACCATGAGACATAAACAAGAAAACCTGGGAACACAGAGGATTGACGTCACCAGGTTAGTACTTGTCTCCTTTATTGTTAAATGAAGATCTCTACATACAAGGGGTTTTTGGTCTCGGAGGAAGCTCCCGGGTCATTTTGGTCACTCTTGAACTCCCTCGTGAGTACCAACGATTCAAGAAAAAATTGTTGTCGCGGGAGCAGATTCTTGCGCCAGGCGCATGCTCCATATCAAACTGGTTAAATACACCTATTTCAAAAATCGTTGTCGCAAACAAAGCCACAGTCCACACTCTGAAGCCTGCAAAGGATGTCGGTATATCTTCTCTTGTTGTCGATATATTCACAGCATTTTTTGGTTGTACGTGTTTGTGTTATATGAACATAACAAGTGGTCGAACAGCAAATACAAATATTTCTTAAAAAAAAAACGTGCGATAAATCACAAATTAAGTCCATGTAACCGATATCCTTTGCAGGATTTAGAGTGTGGACTGTAGCTTCGGCTGCGACAACGATTTTTGAAATAGGTGTATAAAGGGAACACGCTCAAAGCGCGACAACATTTTTTAGTGAAATCATTATGGTAAACACGATAGAACGTCTGACTTCTCAGGACAATTTTTTTAACGTTTTCCATTAAGCGTCACGCGCCATATATATGGTAGCGTTCATTACTCAGTTTTTGGTCCCCAGTCTCCTAAAATACATCTAGTCTAAGCTCACTAGTTACAGACGATATGAATAGCTTAATATGCATCTTCGTTACAGAGTCCCTGAGGCAACTGTCAAGGTTTCCAAGATTGAACATGGAACACTGTACAAATCGTTTGGTATGAAACCAAAATACACAGGATATATACCACGTAAGTCGAACATTCAATTCCTGTACACAATATACACCTATTTCAATTAACGTTGTCCATCTGGAATGGTTGATCTGAGACCGATAGGAATTGTGGGAGTTCATTAAATTTCAAATACATTGTTTTAATCACACTTGAATGGTGCTGAATTACAGATAACAGTATTTCATAAGTAAACATTAATATTCAAGTGTGATTATAATAGCCAGGTGATCTCGCTGTTTAGTTGTAGCCAATCAGAGTGCGAATTGGGTTTCAAGAAAAGAATCAATCCCACAAATCTTTGCGCGATTAGATTTTGCTAAAATTCAAAATGGCGGACACGGATGGAGATGGGGAGAAATATGTACAATGTATTTTGTTTAGTTTAGAAAGAACAGATAGAAAAAAAGAAACTATTTATGCAATTAAGATACCTTAGTTTCATTCTTCGTGATTTATTGAGGATTGTAACCGGTCTACTAATAGACGGCGGAAAGATCGTTCGATGGACTTGAACATCTGAACTACAAATTTGACATCTTCTCTACTTCGTGGATCTTTTGCTACTTCAAGCACAGCCAAATTCAAGATGGCGGCTCTTGTTGTGTCAAATTGAAGCGCGCGAGGGTTGTTGGGATTGATTCTTTTCTTGAAGCGGAAATCATGCATTGCGCGCATTTTGAGATCACCTGGAGTGCATTTGCAGTTTAACGAGCTCCCACAATTCCTATCGGTCTCAGATCAACCATTCCAGATGGACAACGTTAATTGAAATAGGTGTATATATAGACGTCGTTTCTTACGAAGCAGCAAATAAAAGGAAAACCTCACATGAATGTCCAATATCCATAGCCTGCGTCACATCCGGACTTTTTCTCGGTTAAGTCCGTCTGTGAAACAACGCCACAAACCGTGTTCTGGACCCCCAGCTGACTAGCACGGATATTTGAAGCGATTTCTGATTGGCTCATGCCTTCTTCGATACTAACATGCTCGCTGATTGGTCAAAAGCTTGTCATAACTATCTTTCATCGCTCGAAGTTAGTCCAAAGTTTTAATGCTACACATGGTTTTGACATTTGACATATGTAGTTGTTTGAACGAAATTTACTGCAAAGTTTATGATTTAAAAAGACAGATTTATCACGAGCAGCAAAGGAAAATTCAATATTTGATTGGCCTTTTATTTCTATTGAGAGAAAATCTCAACAAGTATGCCAAGCTTATTTGAAGAATTATAAAACATAATTTGTTTTAACGAACAAACTATTGGACTTATTTCACATAGCACAAGCAATGAAATAAATCTAACAATACCTTCAAAGTTAAGTTAGTTTATTGACTTTGTCACTCATCCATGAGAAGAAATATTTAGCATAATACTCGATAAAAGCGGCTTCTTTTGGATGATGTTCTTCACATCTGATCAGCATTAAAATATCACAGATCTTCCATATAGCGTGTCGGGAGGTCGATAAAAACATTATTCTGCTCAGAAAGGCTTTGATACTCTCTTCATTCAGGTAAAAGGTAGCTTAGCAAAAGGCTTTCAATTTCAAATTGATTTTCGATAACCTCAAACGGCTGCTTGTTATGTTTACATTTTGTCACATGTGCGTAGACGGATATCCAAACCAATCAGGCAATCGTGTTAGAATTGAACAAGGCGAGAGCCAATAAGAAATCGCTTCCTATATCCATGCTAGTCAGCTGGGGGTCCAGAACACGGTTTGTGGCGTTGTTTCACAGACGGACTTAACCGAGAAAAAGTCCGGATGTGACGCAGGCTAAATATCCACGACCTGATACGAATGGTAAATTCTAATTTACCTTCCGTAAAAGTTGGTGCAGTTAATAAAACAAAAAGCACCATGAGTCAGAGCGCGGCTTGACGGGCAATTGTATACGATTAGCTGCTTTATGAGAAAGGTGTATGGTAATATGGCGACGATACGCACTAGTGGTCATTAGAAAAAAGGTAAAGGAATAACGGGTTGGGATCGAGGGTGAAGAGGTGGAATGAGGGGTAGCGGTGATGTAATGATGTAAAACAAACATCCAGATGAACTTTAGAAGAAGTCATGTCAACATATCATCATGTATGACATACTAAATAGAGGGTCCTGAAGGGGTAAGATGGGAGCTGGGATTGGCCTTATTTTTGACTGGGAAAATGGGATTGATGCACTGGGAGTGGGATTTACAAATATAAGAACAATAGAAAATGGGAATGGGATTGAAAACGTAAGCAAAACTGATGGGATTATGTGATTTTTGACTGGGATTTGGTACAAATATAAACTGGGAAATGGGATTCGGACCCCCCCCCCCCCCCCCCCCCCCCTTCAGGACCCTCTAAATATACACACTAACTACTATAGTTCCTCACATAATTGTAAATCGCCATGCAGCGGTCCGTATATATAGAATGAGTAGCGGCTCTCTCGAAGGAAACTCACTCCTTTTTCCCCTCCCCCTGACCTTCGAGAGGGCTGCCACGCAGGCTACGGTCCGCACTACACTAGCCTGAGGATCACCGCCTTCCGACGGTCACTCTCTCCCCTCTCCCTGGCTATCCCCGAGATCCCGCTACTCAAGCTATCCGTACACATGATAGTTGCGTGTCAGATGCGCTATATGAGCACCACTTTACATAAGACTAGTCAGTACGTCAATAACAATACAGTTATATTCAATATGTTTATATTCAATATTTTTTATAAATTTTATATTTACAGAACGACGCTTCAGGTTTGGCAATACCTATGGTGACACTACTCGCTCTCTTCCAATCTGCTTCGACTCAAACGGATACTCACACGCTAACTACATTACTACTCCAATCATGTAGGACGACAAAATAATTGTGTGAATAAGGTTTATACACCTATTTTTAAAGTCTTTGTGGCCGTAGGTCAAATAGACGGTAGAAGACCGAAAAGAATTCTGGGCGCCATCTTTCTATGAAATGATACGTTGGAAAATATTATTCGTATTCATTCGGAATGTTTTTTATCGTTTTAGAAATATTCACCCCAAAAAAAGATTAAGCAAGAAAAAGTCCCAATGCCCGTTGCGGCCTTCAACTTTTTGCTATACATATAAAGCCTGCGATAGGCATTTATGACAAACAACATAGTTTGAGTTTTTTCCCGTCCCGCGCGCGCGCGCATCATTATTTTGGCGCGCATCACTATTTTGGCGCGAAACTATTGAGTGCCATGGAGTACCAATCTTTTGAAAGTAAGGGAATGTCCCATCTTTTGAAAATACTGATGTCATGCAGAAAAAGCATATTTATTAGGGAAATGAGCTGAAAGAAAAAAAGAAACGCATTAATAACTTTTTTATGTGACAACAACAATTTAATGAGTAAAGTTTGTCATTTATACAAGTAAGGATAAAAAAATTGTAAAGACGGTTAAAAAGTAAAAATGTTATTTATCAATAATTAAAGGTTTTTTATAATTTTAGGTAACAATGTACGTAATGAAATTTTGCACAAACACTGCACAAATAAAATAACTTCCTTGTTGGAAGTTTAAAGCAAAACAGTCACAATGAAACTGAAAATAAAATTAAATAAGCACATTTAGACTCCACATGTATGTGTTTTAATTTAGTATGCTAAGTGCCTTGGAAAATCCTTTTGGACATACATCAAGTTATGGCTGCAAATTAATCCTATCATGCAGCTTCGACTTGAAAGTATCTACTGTTTCGGAAAGGTTTATTAATCAATTTATAAAAATTCAAATGAAGTTAAAATAAATATGCACATAAGTAAGCGATAAAAAATGTAATAAATTTAATAAAAGACACTTTACACTTCATTTGTCCTCGCGTCATTGAGTTGTGCTGTATTGTACAAATCTTTATGTTATGGCTGATGGTTTTATGCTTAAGCCTAGTTTTCACTAGCAGCTTCATTTGAAAGAACAAGTTGCATTTGAGAGGACACTTTTCTTATGTACGCTTTTCATACTTTTTTTAGTGGTTTACTTTAAAAATGTACTCATTTTCTACTCGCTCTCTAACAACTGGGTTCCCACTCTCGGCCAAAAGTAAGCATGCCTCATGCAGAAAAAAATTGTTTTATTATCTTAACACATTAATTTAATGAGCCCCTCCCAGGGGTTTTAGGGAGCAAGGGAACAAACACATTTATTTTAAGGGAACAAGGGATGCTGCCAAATTATGTTCAGGGAACAAGGGAACAAAATATGATAAAACAATAGTTTTTGGGGATTAAAGGTAAAACATTCCAGGGAGCAGTTATCTTACTTATGGGGAACAAGGGAGAAAATGCACCCCCCTGGGAGCACGTGCTAGGAAGGGCTCATTAATTTAAATATCACAAAAAAATTCGCAAATCTTTTGTTTAAACACCCACCTCAAAGTTGCTCCAGTCCCAATAAGGTCGTTCAGCAAATGACATAATCTCCCATAATAGAATACCGTAGCTCCATACATCACTTGACGCACTGAACTTCCTATACTTGATGGCCTCTGGTGCTGTCCACCGCACTGGGATCTTACCACCCTGCAAGGATAATCAAACCTCATTAATAACCGGTTAAACCAGTTGTCCTTGCGAGGTGACCGTCGACTTTATTGAATTAAATGTATAAAAAATGTTTTTGTTGTCATCAGTTCTGGTAGAAGTTTCCAGAGTTTCAAAGGCCAGAAGTGATGAAAACCAGATTCTAATATACTTTTAAGTAAAGAACTGATTATAAGTGAAAAAAATGTACAGTGGCTATTGTTTTTTATAAAGAATTAATGACCATGTTCGATTTTAATTTATTCAGGACGTCCAAGTGCTTATTCAAACTTCTTGTTAAGTCGTTATGTAGCTTATGGGTAATATAATGAAATTTGTAACACCGTAAAAAATGTTGACTTAACAAAAAATGTTTACGGTATTATAAATTTCATTATATATTACCGGGTATCGTGTATATCAATTAACACCGACGCAGCCTATACTAGTGTGCTCGCTAGTTTCTATTTGAACCAAGTTAATTTAACATATTTTTTACGGTGTTACAAATTTCATTACCTATCGTTTATATCAAACACCGACGCAGCCTATATTAGCTTCATAACCCTACACTTATACAACAAACAAACAAAAAACACAGGAGTTATCGAAATAATAGATTCCAGTAAATTTGAAATGCTGAAAAACCTCTTGAAAAATGTCTATTTCTGTACACTGCAGTACCATATTCGTCTACAGGTCTATCAGTTACAAATATAAAGGGCGTGTGATAATTTCCTTTCGTGCGTGCACTGTCTTCATTTTTCATCACGTTTCCACGTTATTGAACAGGTTCAATAACAACATAAATTCTCATTTTTGTAATTAACTTATTTCTATTGTCAAAGGATGACACAATCAATAAGTGTGAACTGAAAACAATCAACATTTTTAACGTTCTATTTTATGAAAAGATTCAAATACCTGGACAATAATTTACTAATCCTTATTCAAGATGTTACAATTTTCAAACCACTTTTCCTGGATAGATATATGTGTACATTTTTGGAATTTCCGAGTTAAAATAAAATCTTCAATGAAATCTTTCTGACTGCGCGCCAATTATTTTTAACGTGGTTGAATTCGTTTCCACGTACAAAGAAATTGGATTTAATAATGTTTTTTTCACGCCATATGGGTTCTACAGGCCCTCCTGGTGGAATATTGTTCTGATAGGATGAATTATTGCAAGCTTTGACTTTATTATTACCCCAGGAGGGAGGTGGGGGCAGGTACTTGTTGTCCCTATTATTGTCTTTGTAAGGTTATAATACACGAAAAGCTATTTTCCTTCAACACTACAGTTTTAGCGCGTTATCTAGAGTGATTTTCATTTGACCGTGAAAGAAAATTCAAAAGGACTAGATTCAGGGTGTAGTAACAACTATTAAAAATTACTCTAGCACCGCTGTACTATTTGACAAAAGGCGCATTTGCACAGGCTAAGCCTCGACTCAGAAAAAGATGTGTTTTCAATTGTTTGGCGGTAATTTTTTCCCGTGCTTTGCTTAGAATGTGAATATTTTTACAGCTTCTAACGTGAAACTAGAGTATGTCGTCTGAGATGATGTTTGTTTGTTGTAAAAACAGACGCAGCTAATTCATGATGAGTGGCTGAGGAGAATACCGTGAGAAAAGACTATTTTTGGTATTACTGGATGATATTGATATTTACTTAATATACTATATATTATAATTGAATTATGAAATAATACATGCTATTTGGTAGAAGAAATACAATAGCAATGTTTCATCAAGTTAGAGTACTCATATAAACGTTTCTGAGTTCTCAAGACGTGATTTTCGAACCCACTGGTCCTTTTGATTGCAATACCGATATTGTTACAGCACGGGCTGCTAGCCCCACGTGTAATATTCGATGTAGAGTTGTTTACGTTCACACTGGTCAAAATCGCTCAAACAAATGATTCAAGATGTTTAGCAAGGCGCCTAGCAGCTACTAAAGTCTATATATCATTCCACTATGGCAATACTAAACCACAATAGGCGCCATACTGGCTATGTAGTAGCTGTAACAAGCCTTAGGGATTCATTGAAATAGTTTTATTGCTATGCTATTAAAAGGCCACCCAAGGGTCAAGCATGGTGGATTCCTTTGTCTATAAAAAACACTAGCATAGGAAATACCATTAATAATAGCTTGTTAATTAAAATAGGAAAGAAAACAACCAACTAAGACAATCAATGTTTCCCGCTTGTTAATAAACCAATCTTCCTGAATTGGGCTGTTTCGTATTGATACACTACAAGAAATGTTTTTATTAATCCGCTGGGAACGCTTGTATAGTAATCACTCTTTTGTTGTTAACAATAGGTAATAGAGATTATTTGAAACACCGTCAAAAAAATGTTAACTGTTAAAATGTTAAAAAAAATTAACTTTACTGACGTTTCGAGCTTTAGCCCCTACGTCAGAGTAAAAACCTTAGACTGAGTTTATAGACATTAATTATTATTTGGCTATAAAAACACTTTGTTTCACGGGTGAAGAATAACAACTCTAGTCAGATGTAAGATAGCCTGATTTACAGATTATTGGAATTTGCGCGCCAAATAATAAGGACTGCGCCTGACACCGATTAAAAAAGAAATTCGACCATCAGACTGGTATGTAGACGTGTTTGCGTTCTGTATTATCATCGATTTATTTCCCTCTAAGCGCCTTGTTGACAGAAAACTGAACGTATAGAGGGCAGTTACAAGAACTCTTAATGAATAAAGTACCGAAAGCTATTTATTGAACTTACACGATTCCGGTAAATAAATTAATTAGCAGCATTTAGATATTATGGCCTGGCTCTTCAGTTACAACGCTTTATACCTAGTAGTACCACGCTTCAGCAAACATTATGTGGGTCAAAAGCTTTTCAGCAGACACCATGCATTTCTCTCTTTGTCCACCACTGGACAGCGTTGTATCCGCATGCCTTCGATCAATAAGCAAGGAACAACGTAGATTAGTTTGCTGAAACCACCGGGTGTAGGTGGGGAAATCAGCCTTGCACCATGTGCACAGTATAAACGCAGTAGCGTGAACATGTTAGTACAACTGATAAGGAGAAAGAAACAGACAGAGAGTGAAGAAAGAAAGAAAGAAAGAAAGAAAGAAAGAAAGAAAGAAAGAAAGAAAGAAAGAAAGAAAGAAAGAGAGAAAGAGAGAAAGAGAGAAAGAGAGAAAGAAAGAAAGAAAGAGAGAAAGAAAGAAAGAGAGAAAGAGAGAAAGAAAGAAAGAAAGAAAGAAAGAAAGAAAGAAAGAAAGAAAGAAAGAAAGAAAGAAAGAAAGAAAGAAAGAAAGAAAGAAAGAAAGAAAGAAAGAAAGAATAATATCAATCAGCAAAACCCTGTATGCAGAATCACAGCTAGGAAGTGACCATGAATACGACCTAATATATAATATGTTATGATATGTTTTTTGTGTCATGCAGTGCAATTATAAAATGGGTTCAAACTGCTCTAGACGCGCGCCATAACACAAGAGTGCAAATTATCTAAAAATAGTAGAATATTTACCAAAAGCATACTATGATCAGCTAGCGGTCAGGTGATGGTGCCAAACCAAGGCAGCTTAAAGCGAAAGTGAAGTTATTTACCGAGTCGTCATCATTAAAAATGTCAAATACAAATAAGCGGTTTTTTTCCCCGATTCCGTCAGAAAATACCGCATAACTGTTGCATCATGGCAGACAGCAAAGCCGCTTCCCTTTCACTTTTATTTTAGTACTAATTACAGTAGTTTTAAAAATAGTTACACTTTTATTAATGTCGGAATAATAGCGTGATATCAGTAAATTTTTACATGTGATATTACTATAAATTATTACTTTACCGATATTCAATCATATCATCATTATTATTATATTTATTATAAATTATATGTATTATAATTGATGTTATCATTATATATTACTATAATAATAATGAAATCTCATTATCATCATAATTTACAGCCTTTACATATATATTAAATGAGTCATTACCATCATCATCATCATTATTACTATCATCATCATTTACACATCAATTATTACCATCATCATCATCATCATTAGTACTATCATCATCATTTACATATTAATTATTACCATCATCATCATCATCATTATTACTATCATCATCATTTACATATTAATTATTAGCATCATCATCATCATTATTACTATCATCATCATTTACATATTAATTATTACCATCATCATCATTATTACTATCATCATCATTTACATATTAATTATTACCATCATCATCATCATCATTATTACTATCATCATCATTTACATGCATATCAATTATTATACCATCATCATCATCATTATTACTATCATCATCATTTACATATCAATTATTACCATCATCATCATCATTATTACTATCATCATCATTTACATATCAATTATTACCATCATCATCATTATTACTATCATCATCATTTACATATCAATTATTACCATCATCATCATCATCATTATTACTATCATCATCATTTACATATCAATTATTACCATCATCATCATTATTACTATCATCATCATTTACATATCAATTATTACCATCATCATCATCATCATTATTACTATCATCATCATTTACATATCAATTATTACCATCATCATCATCATCATTATTACTATTATCATCATTTACATATATTAATCATTTCTATTATCAACATAATTAATGTGATATTTATCGTTTCGATGTTATTGCGTGCCTTCAGTATATATCAGTATATTTTATCTCTCGAACCAGATCACCGTGTGAACCACTATTGACCTTATAGCCTGGATACACGTTTCTTGTTTAGCTTTCTTGTCATCGCTATCATTGTTTTAACACGTAAGGTGTCCGCCTCAAGGGGACGTGAACAAGCTTGAACAAACTCAATTTTGCTGACACACGCATATTTGTTAATCTCTAAATCCCTGCCTAGCTGTCTTACATTTTCGTGGGCCATTTTCGTGTGTGTAGGCATTGTTCAACGACAAACCAGCGGATATCGCGCCATGCTTGTGATTCTAAATGTATATGATTGCGGTTGAACAAAAATGGTAACAATTTACCGATTCTTGAGCAGTGTTTTGAGCTTTGTTATACTGGTAATATAAGTGGGTCACACTCTTCTTTTATTTTTAATTGTGAATGAGTCATTATACTATTGTTGCGTACAATTGTTGTTTTTATCTATCACGATGATGTGGATTGTGAGTTTTTTTATCCTTTAATGCATCCTTTTGTTTAATGTTTTACTCTAATGGGGCTATAAACCTAATACCAGCTGGGATAATTAACCCAAGTAAACCGCATTCAGTATCTACAATCATTGCTATCGGCAGAGATGTATCTAGTGAAAAGCGCGCTGTTTCGCCTCGCTGTAGTCGGATCACAAATGTTGTTTCTGTATGCGAAATCAAGTGGGTTTTTTTACTTGACTTAGAAAAGATTTTCCTTGAAACTGACAAGTCGAGTATTGAAGTAAAGGAGCATTACATGACCATTAGGTTTTAAGTGGTTAATAGACCCCCAAAGGAAGCAGCCACGATGGCGACATTAGGAATTATCTGCGATACTGGACCTCGTCCTGATATTCATGAGTCGATGTTCTGCGATTTTCACGATGTTCGATGTCAGATTACCCCAAACCCTTCTAGAATGTTTGATCGGTTCGTGTTTGTGGTGTAAGCCTTCTTGATTGCTCTTAGATTGGTGACCCAATTCTGAGTGGTATTAAGGGGGCGTGTGGATGGGAATTAAGGGGGAGGCTCATCAATCCCATGAGTATTTCAAAAAGGCATTGGGTCGTATAATTGGAAAAAAGGGAGGATTTGGTTCAAATCCCATCAACTATATACATATATTAATGTTTTTATTCGTATTGTAAGGAATATATTATGAGCGAGGCTAATAAGCTAATGTCCAGTAGCGATTTGATTCATATTTATGTGAACGAAGCCGAGGGAGATAATAGCGTTCAATCAGAACATATAAATATACGCACTTTGATTCAAAGTGCCGCAGCGAATAGGACAAGATCATATATTCAATCTAACTCTATTATAGATTGATTTAAATAATTTTAGCGAATAATTGTTTTAATTTGGCGACAAAACAAAAGGTAAGCCTGCGTAAAAAGGACTAAATTGTTATCCTTGTTATACTAAGTGAAAAAGTACACTGTCTATTTGTATGTTCTATTTGCAATTATTAGCGTAAAAAGGCATCGGTCTTCATTGGCTAATTGAACAGCTGCAGTTGCGTCTTGTTGAATATAAACTACAAAATGTGTTTTTGTCTTGGCTTCTTGTTTTCCTTCCTCTAGTCTTGCTCAAAAATTAATTTGTCTTCAGTTGATTAAAATCCGAATATGGACGCCCTCCTGGTTTATTAGCATGAAAACCCTAACAATCATCGAACTGGTGTCGCTTCTTTCAAGAAGATTTGAAGCGTGCCGAAAAACGACAAAAAAGACCATTTACCGATTTGAAAAAACCCCGATCTTTCAAGATAATCAGGTTACCCCGCTTTCTTTTAACCTTTTAGACATCTAGTCTAGCGCGAAAAGCGGGAATTTTCCAGGATGAGTTCTCAGGTGTTTTTTGACAAAAAGACATCGACCGCCACTCCTTGAGCAGATGGTCAGCGACCCTAGACAAATAATCACAACACAGTCTTGTACTAGTCTGGAAAGAATCGTGTTCGAGAACGCTTGATCGGTTGTTCTTTTAGCAACGATCATGAGATAGGTTAATCCAAACTTCACAATCGATGAAAGATATCAGAAATGGTACAGCAAGTCGGTCAACATCGTCACACACAAAACACGATCGCCATTTTGACGCGCACGCACGGTAGCAAAACTCTTGTTATCAATATCATTAGTCTGTCATTCTACCCCTAATTGAAACAACAATTTACGTTCTTTTTAATATACCAAAAAGGAAACACATTTATTGTTTTAGAGGTGACCCTCGAGTTATCTGACAAGACGAGTGTTGGTTTAATGTCGCGACGTGGTTGAGTCAGGCTTCTGGAGCTCAGTGATCGTTGTATCGAATAGAATCCTCACAGCTGAGAACAAATCTTTCTGTTCTAGATAAAAGCATGTATTATTAGCGTAGTTACTCTGCCGTCGATTGTAGATTGATAACTTTATTCTATACCATTACGTATTGTGTAGATCAAATTACTGACCATTGCTAACCGGTTTGCACGCAGTTGGGGGTGAGAATACAAAACACTACCCTCACAGCGTGCACTGGACGGTTTGTCTCTGAAACCACCGCTACAGCTAATATCAAGAGCATTGAGCCACTAGATTATCTTATACAACGCTCAATACTAAATACCCATAGCAAGAGAAATAGCGATAGCTTTATGTATTTTTCAACCTTAATCTTTTGGCCATCGATTCCATTTCCGGTTTATCCCGAGGGTGAGGCTTCCGGTTTTGCGCAGAGATTGAATGCGCATCAGTTTATGCTACAAGCCGCTGTAATTGGTTGATCATAATACAGGAAGAACGTTGTTGAATATTATGAGACTAGGTCGTGAAGCGAAGTTACTCGACTAAAATGAGCTGGAATTATCGATATTCCTCACTGATTATTGGATTTATACTTTTCTGTGATTTCCTAGGATGTATTCAATGTGACAATGGTAAGATACATCAAGTAGTCTTTTTATTTTTGAGGTTTATGTTAGTATGGGTTGTTGGCATATTTCTCGCTGTTCAGTTCTTGTTCGACTAGCCACATTCACGTGAAGAGCTAAACTCAACAAACTTGTGATATTGTACAGCCTCTATTTAAATTAGTTGAAGCTATTTTTTACATATATCTTTTTTCATTGTCGTTTAGTTAGTAAAACTAATATGTACGCCCCAAATGGATATTAAAAGATTCGTCGTAAATCCAAAGCAAAAGGCTTTTCTTATCGATCGTAATCTTCGGCCGCATCAGCAATTTGCGGCTTTTTGGGAGATCTATTTATTCCAAATTATATCGTAAAGCTTGTCCCTAGATACCAACTTTTCTAGTGAAACTAAGTTTCTTAAATAAGGCGTAGAACGGTACAGTGAAATGTCAAATACATACTTTCAATGAGTTAGATTGTTGTTGTTGAAAATCACTTCGTTTCCTTCAATCGGATGATCGGCCTAAAATAAATATCACTGACAGATGAATTATCTGTTGGACAAGTAATTTAAAATCCCTTATACATAATATTTAGTCTAGAGCTACGACATTTCGCATTGTATTTGACAACTAGTCTCAAATGGCTCATCTTTTATCGATGTAAGCATATTTCGATGATAATCCGGGAACAATTTATTTTATCATAAACATCGGTTTATGTAAGAAAATTAATTTCGAGAATTTGTTATTTCCTGTGGTTGGGTTGGTGTTTTATTCAATTTACTACCACGATCTGTAGAGTTTTTTTGTTTACGATTATTCAAAATTCAAAACTTCCCACTAAATAGCGAGTTTATGAATATTGTTACAAAATATCGCTTGAAGACAAAGGTTTATGACGAGGTAGGCGATCGTACGGCTTGTGTAAGCCTTATTTGTTATGCGATGTTTTGGCTGTTTGGAATTATACGTTAATTTGATTTACTTCCAAACCTATAACAAGGCTCTTTCCTCCGAGACCAATCATGAATTTTAATCATGGATTTAAGAAAAGTAATTTGAAAAAATAGAAAGCATACGATTTTAAGATAAAAGTCGAGATAACAGTAGCATTCTAGTGTTTGATAAATAATGGTAATAGAACTGAGTGGAGTGCAATTTGGTCTGAAATCATACGAGTGATTACAAAATTGCACGACCGCGTAGCGGGAGTGCAATTTGTTAATCACAAGTATGATTTCAGACCAAAATTGCACGACACAAAGTTCTATTACCACTTAATCATATCCATTTTGTAATCTTTTTGAATAAACACAAACTGGAATATTTTGTTGAAAAGCCAAACATGCAACATGAACATGCCATCATTATGAGTGATCAAGCGTTTCACAAATTCACACAAATAAAGCTAAAAGATACTACTAAAATCACAGAATAATTTATTTTATTTTATGAAATTCTGATGATGTTACTTAATACAAGAATATTTAGTGAGGATTTCAACAAACTTCAAACAAATTACGCTGGAAAATTGAACGCACAAATTGTCAATCTTTTTTTTCATTTCGAGTTTACAATTTTCTGAAAAACTGTACAAAATTGATATAAACAATAGTTTTTACTTACATTTACTTGCAAATTGTGGTGTCCAAATAGTCTTGTTAAATAATATTGATAATCTCTTCTCCGTTTTTATCATGCAGTCATCACATTACAATTGTATGTTGATTTCAATCAAAAACATCCAAAAATGCAAAAATTATGTTTTGATAAATCCTGTGGTTGTCTTGAAATAGAGAAAATAAGTTCACCAAATCTTCTGACATTTCAAAAATGTTCTTGATAATGGCAATTCCTTTGAATTCACAGCAAAACAAGAAGCCAAGTGTCCATGAACAGTCTCTTATAAATAAATATGCAATTTGCATCTTTTTTCGCTGTTTTTCAGTAAAATATTGTTGTTTTGCTGAAGCAGATCCTTCAAAAAGATACTCTGAACAATTCCACACCAGTACAAAGTCTTGTTAATTGTGTTTTACGACTTTTCCTCTCCAAAAATGCTTCAAAAATCCCTAAAAAACCTTTTTCCTTCAAAATGGCGGTTTTTTCTCCAATAGTAACATCCAAATGGTTTCTTTGATTCTTTGTTGTGATTGGTTAAAAAATGACATGTCTGTCTTGTGATTGGCTGTTTTTAAAAATGATGCAAAATTTCAAAAATGATGCTATTAATGATCCAAAATAGTGCAATTAATAATGGTAATTGAACTAAGTGGAGTGCAATTTGGTCTGATATCAAACGCGCGATTACAAAATCACACGACCGCGTAGCGGGAGTGTGATTTGTAATTGCAAGTTTGATATCAGACCAAAATTGCACGACACGAAGTTCAATTATCACTTTATTATATCCATTTTGATATCTAATAAAAAACATGAAAAAATTACTCGATTTTCTGTGCAAAAACTATGTTAAACCCGACATAATTCAGTGCAGTGATAACACGATGCTGATTGGCTAAGAAACAATAGAAATGTTTTTTCAACCAATCAGAATAGAGTTTTCTTCACAACTGAAAATTCGTGACAAAAATCCAAGATGGTGGACATATGGCCAAAAACAGAGAAAAAACTGTTCAAAAACTATCAAAAAATGCTTATTACGAATAACAAAAGCTTCCTCATTGAAGAATGGGACTAAGAGTTTGTATGTGTGGAGTTTCAAGATTGCAAATAACCATTTTGAGAAGATTTTCCATCGATAATGATGTCGCCTTTCTCAGCCGTCGACCACGATAAAATTCACTACACTTTCAAGATGAAATCAGATAAAATACTGACTTTTTTCTTCACATTAACCAGCAAAAGGTAATATTTTGTTTAATTGATAGTGGTGTCATTGTTCAATTTCGAGTAAAATGCTTTAATAAAGTGGAGTAAATCATCGTTTTTTCAGCAGAAACGGCAAAGTACAACTTTTCAAACTTTGTTTTTACCTCAAGTTTTTGACGTCTTTTGTACTAAAGAAAGCTTTATATGTTATAAACTAATATTTTTTGTTGTCCTTGATATTAAGATAAGTGTAATAATTGTTTTTCAAGAAGAAAATAAAATGATTTAGTACGGTATGCATTGACGATATTTCAGTTGTTTTGAGTGTTGTTGTCTCTTCTTTTCTTCAATTTGGGTTAATTTGCACTCATTTGTCTTTCACAGAGCTAAATTGCACCGTAATTACCTATACAAACTAAGTAAACTCTAAATCTGAGATAAACTTAGAGTATTTATTTATAAAATAGCCGGGTTTTTCGGATCGTACTGACCCGCGTCCCCGTCCCCGATCCGGTTTTTACAAATGGTGCAATAAATTCAAAAAATGATGCAATTCATGCTCATATCATAGCTGCTGAGAGCCAATCAGAGTACAGGATTGCTTGGTGATATCAAAATGGATATAATAAATGATTTAATCGCACACTTTTTAGCCAATCAGATTGCAGGATTTGCTAGTGATTACAAAATGGATATGATTAATATTGGTAATTGAACTAAGTGGAGTGCAATTTGGTCTGATATCAAACGCGCGATTACAAAATCACACGACCGCGTAGCGGGAGTGTGATTTGTAATCGCAAGTTTGATATCAGACCAAAATTGCACGACACTTAGTTCAATTATCACTTTATTATATCCATTTTGAAATCATACTAAATAAACACTAAATTTGTGATAAAAACAAAGTATTTATTAACAAATATAGCAGGTTTTTAAAAAGCGGAACCGGAAACGCTTTTACATCTCATTAACAATTCAAAAACTGACAGGTCATGTGATATTGTTTTCGATTAAAACTGGGTAAATTTCAAACGAGTTCAATGTGAAAACTGGTCAGTGTTCAAGTTTTAGTAAGCTCAATTCAGTCTTCGTCGGATTCTATTATGTAAGCCCTTCTTTTCTTCTGTCTTGGAGGCGATTGAGAACTTGATGGAGGATCTTTGTGGTAGTTGTTGATAGTGCAATTGGTGTAAGTTGTCATCGGAGTGCACAGGAAAAAATCATCAAAAACCAGCCAGGTTTTTAACTGGTTTTTACCTGGATTTACTCTGGTTTTTAAAAAATATCCAGATCTGGTTAAATTGCAGTAAAACCAGATCTGGATATTCATTTGAAACCAGGTTCGGTTTTTCACAAAACCAAAGCTGGAATAAACATGGGATTTATTGACAACCAGGTCTGTCTTTTGACAATCCTGGTATGGAAATGCAACAAAACAAATCTGGATTTTCACACTAAACAAGTCTGGTTTCCTTGGAAACCTGGTATGGAAATGCAACAAAACAAATCTGGATTTTCACACTAAACAAGTCTGGATTTTCACACTAAACAAGTCTGGTTTCCTTGGAAACCTGGTATGGAAATGCAACAAAACAAATCTGGATTTTCACACTAAACAAGTCTGGTTTCCTTGGAAACCTGGTATGGAAATGCAACAAAACAAATCTGGATTTTCACACTAAACAAGTCTGGTTTCCTTTGAAACCTGATATGGAAATGCAATAAAACAAATCTGGATTTTCACACTAAACAGGTCTGGTTTCCTTGGAAACCTGGTATGGAAATGCAACAAAACAAATCTGGATTTTCACACTGAACAGGTCTGGTTTCTGCTATGGAAATCATGATAAATATGATTGTGTGGCTTAATCCCTTTAATAATATACCAATACAATTTACTGTACTTCATTCATTAACAAGCATACAGTTATATATTTATTTACTTCAGCATCACATGTTATTTATAAGTCACTTTATTCTTAACCTTTATGTAGAGTGCATTGGTTAAACATCCATGAAACACTTTGTACAAGGCACTGACAGCATTGTTCTTAATAAAAAATTGCAGCTATATACCTCAACTGTCAGATTGTGATGTACAGTCCATACTGTAATGAAATAGCAAAGCTAAATAGATGTATTTGTTTAATAACTAAAACTCTACAATTAGTACTTGATTAAAATCCCTGACCCAGGATGAGTAAATCCAGGGTTAGTTTCCCATTTGATCAATGCATTTTTTAACCTAGGATTTACTCATCCTGGGTCAGGGATTTTAATTGTAGACTAACACTTATCATAGGTTAAAATTCTCTTTAAACCAGAGATTGATTCAGTGATATTTCAGCTGTTTTTTTCAGCAAGAGTTTGGCCCTTTCTTTTCTCAGATTAATGATATCTAATGTGCTACAAGAAAACCCCAAAATTGAACGCTTTCATTTGCGAGTTGATAAAAAACGTATTTAAGTCAAAAAGTTCTTATTAAACTGCTTTGCCATGATTTTTGAGTTATGTCAACCAGTACATATGTATCTTTAAAACTGTGTCTTCTGTTTTGATAAAATGCTTAGTTTTTGAGTAATGGCCCGTGGTGTCAAGAAAAGCATTTACTGATTGAAATAATTCAAAAATGATGGCAAAGTAGTATGAAGTTTTGGACTTATACGTTTTAAATAAAAATGTTGATTTTGAGGTTTTATGTGGAGCATTGATTGTATGCTGCCTGAGAGCAGGAGTTAAAAATTCAGTGAAAAAATCAAGAAGTCCAAAATTAAAAATGATTTAGGGGCATATTACAAAGTTGTCTATTTTACCTTTGTCATTGACACATCTGACTTTAGTTAGAATTGATTTTGTCACTTTGTCACAAAACACTTTGCCCCATTGCAACTTGTCACAGAACAATTTTGCTTTTGACGTTTTTCTGTTGAACATTTTTCTTTTTTCATTTTGACTTTTTTATTGCCACTCTTGTTCACAGTGGCCAAGAGCGACAATAAGTCAAGGTCAGATCCAAAGGTGTTCCTTGCACACTATAGAGAAAGGACTAGTAACTATAAACAATCCACCACTGTCTTGTATGCATTTTACATGTATACCATGAAAAGTGGCTTCTAAAATAATTCATTTCTTTGTTTTAAAATATGATGTTCTTGCAGGTAAATATTTCCTCTCTTTTGGATAAAGGTTTAGTGATTGGTTTCCAGCGTTTTCTCTCCAGAAAGTGATTTGTTTTACATCTTAACTTTAATTTGGCACAGATTACAATGATTAGCCAGTTTTTAAATCAGACTGAATCTATTGTTTTTGCGTTGTTCTAAAAGAGTGCTAACTGTATATCCGAAAGGAACTTAATTCTTTGCAATATTTGAAAATCACCATCAGTCAGGTTTAATAACTGAATAGAGTGCAAAAAGTATATCTGTGAAACATTAATAATACTAGTTAGTGCAATTTTATGCAAATTCTATTGTTTTATTAGCACTATTTTACACTATTTAATAATTTGTATTTCACGGATGTATTTTTTGCACTAGAATTGTTGTTTTAAATAATCAAAGTTAAGACTAAATAGGTTGCCTTGTGGAGATGAAACTGCTTGAAATAAATCAACAACCTCAGATATATTTATGTTATATAGTTATTTACATTTCCAGCAAGAATGGATGTTATATTTCATGTAAATATGCATGCACAAAGTGATGGATTGATTGATCAAAGCACATGTATATAGTTAACAGTCCTTTCTCTATAGTGCACAAGAAATGCCTTTGAATCTGACTTTGATATTGTACTGACAAATCTCCTGTAGATAAAATGTCAAAGCTCAAACGAAGAAACGTCAAAAGCGAAAGAGCTTTGTAACAAAGTGACATACTACAGCAAAAAAAAAGCCAGATGCGTCTATGACAAAGGTCAAAAAGGCAACTTCACTTTGTAATATGGCCCTAAATCACTTTTACTTTGAGATGTTTTTAATTTTTGAGATTTTTAGATCACAATTTTGGCACCAAAATTCAAAATTTTAAAATTCTTTTTGTTCTTTTTGTCATTAATTTGCTACTTTTAGTAACAAAATGGCCAAATTAAGAGGTTTTCTTCAATTTAAAGATCCTTTAGTCAAGGTATTTCAAATAATAATTGTAGTATTATAGATTACTTTGATCATAAAGCAAATTTTGGCGCCAAAGTTGAGAAGCCTTTTCCCTACCAAAATGACTCTCCTTTTCCCCTAATGAACTTCTTCGATCAAGTTATCACTTTTTCAATGTCTAACTCATTGATTATCTTAGTTATAGAATAACCAGTCTAGCACAACCTCTACAAAGTGTGTGCTTTCAAAGAAAAAGCACATATATCAATCCATGCAAGATCACTTATCTATCTCTCGTTGATTGCCTGTTTACAAGTTTAGATGCTCTTTTCCTGTTCAATTCATTTTCGTAGATTTATTAAGGACCCAATAATGTACAACCTAAGTAATAAAAGAAGCAAATTACTGAGTTATTTTACTGTGCTTTTAGTTAGTAATTTTTCGCAATAATGCAATTTTCAAATATGCAAGGCAAACGTGCAAGATTTGGCTGTATGTACGTGCTTCAATGTTTTAAAACACAGTTGAAATACTGCTGATGTCCATAATAATGTCAATGGAATGTAATAACACAATAATACTCTGATAATTATGTAAGTAATGCTAAATTACACTTACCAAAGATTTGAAACTGTCGATTCGAGCTGACAAATTTTCGAGTCTTGTGAAAGTCTTGTAAATCAGCTGTTGTAACTCAAAAACATACTCTCCCTTCCGCTATGGACATTAAGCAATATTTCCCAAGTATTTCTACAATGCTCAATACACTAAAACATCAAAAACGGATGATTTTTAACAGAAAAGTAACTTGTAATTCCCCCAAGGCAAACGGTTAAAATGGCCGCTCTGCGCCAAAATTTGATTTCAATCACGTGATTCAATATCTCCGCTTTGATTGGCTAATGATTTTTGAGACAGGAACCCCAATCATTTACTCGTATAACAACATAAAAGGAAGCAAACAGACAGACCGACTGAAGAGAAAAAAAAGGAAAACAATCAAAAATAAAACAAACACGCACAACAAACTAACAAACAGACATATAGACATATAGACAAACAAACAGACGAACAAATAAAACAAACGAGCCTAACGAACTTACAAACAAGCATATATCATTGATTTTGCACCTTTCAGTACGGTTTTAAACTTAATTTTAAACATTCTAAAATGTATCTATATCTAGTTATCTCAGTTCAGGGGATCATAAAAGGAACTGGAATCCGTACATTTTTTTTCTTTTTTAATTTTTTTTTCATGTGGTATCCCTTTATAGGGTTCAAAATCGTCACGCCATGCCGTTTTTTCAGGGGCCTCAGAGGGATTTGGTTAGCTGGTAATCCAGTCTTGGTTATTTGTTATACTGGATTGTTTACAATCCAGGCATGGTGTTTGAAACAATCCAGATTTGGTTAGCTGGTAATCCAGTCTTGGTTATTTGTTATACTGGATTGTTTACAATCCAGGCATGGTGTTTGAAACAATCCAGATTTGGTTAGCTGGTAATCCAGTCTTGGTTATTTGTTATACTGGATTGTTTACAATCCAGGCATGGTGTTTGAAACAATCCAGATTTGGTTAGCTGGTAATCCAGTCTTGGTTATTTGTTATACTGGATTCTTTACAATCCAGGCATGGTGTTTGAAACAATCCAGATTTGGTTAGCTGGTAATCCAGTCTTGGTTATTTGTTATACTGGATTGTTTACAATCCAGGCATGGTGTTTGAAACAATCCAGATTTGGTTAGCTGGTAATCCAGTCTTGGTTATTTGTTATACTGGATTGTTTACAATCCAGGCTTGGTGTTTGAAACAATCCAGATTTGGTTACCTGGTAATCCAGTCTTGGTTATTTGTTATACTGGATTGTTTACAATCCAGGCATGGTGTTTGAAACAATCCAGATTTGATTACCTGGTAATCCAGTCTTGGTTATTTGTTATACTGGATTGTTTACAATCCAGGCATGGTGTTTGAAACAATCCAGATTTGGTTAGCTGGTAATCCAGTCTTGGTTATTTGTTATACTGGATTCTTTACAATCCAGGCATGGTGTTTGAAACAATCCAGATTTGGTTAGCTGGTAATCCAGTCTTGGTTATTTGTTATACTGGATTGTTTACAATCCAGGCATGGTGTTTGAAACAATCCAGATTTGGTTAGCTGGTAATCCAGTCTTGGTTATTTGTTATACTGGATTCTTTGCAATCCAGGCATGGTGTTTGAAACAATCCAGATTTGGTGAGCTGGTAATCCAGTCTTGGTTATTTGTTATACTGGATTGTTTACAATCCAGGCATGGTGTTTGAAACAATCCAGATTTGGTTAGCTGGTAATCCAGTCTTGGTTATTTGTTATACTGGATTGTTTACAATCCAGGCTTGGTGTTTGAAACAATCCAGATTTGGTTACCTGGTAATCCAGTCTTGGTTATTTGTTATACTGGATTCTTTACAATCCAGGCATGGTGTTTGAAACAATCCAGATTTGGTTAGCTGGTAATCCAGTCTTGGTTATTTGTTATACTGGATTGTTTACAATCCAGGCATGGTGTTTGAAACAATCCAGATTTGGTTAGCTGGTAATCCAGTCTTGGTTATTTGTTATACTGGATTGTTTACAATCCAGGCATGGTGTTTGAAACAATCCAGATTTGGTTAGCTGGTAATCCAGTCTTGGTTATTTGTTATACTGGATTCTTTGCAATCCAGGCATGGTATTTGTAAAATCCACATCTGGAAATTTTGAAAAAAACATGTCTGGAAAAAAATATTTTAAATCCATTTTTGGTTTTTATTAAAAACAAGTAAGTTTTTTAAGCAAAACAGGTTAAGCATGGATTTACAGAAAACCAGGACTGTTTTTTGTATTGCTATTTATTGATATCTTTTTAAAACCAGGTAAAAACCATATTTGGATAACATTTGTTATATGGATTTCGAAAAAAACAGATAAAAAACGACTAAAAACAGATTTGGTTTTTCATATTTTTTTCCTGTGGTGGACGCCGAGCCGACAGAACTGACAGACGATGCCATGTGCTGGTACCACTGAGCTGAAGGAAAACTCGCTTGAAATGGAAAGCCAGCCCCTCCAAAGGGACTGACTGACATTAGCTGGCTCGATTGATGTTGTTGGTGGTGCTGTTGAAGATATAATGGCGCCAATGGAGGTCTTTGTAGAGCGTTATCAACACGAAGGCTTTGTGGACTTGGTGGAGCTCGTTCGACAACTGCTAACTGATTACTGTTTTCTTTATAACCACTGATGATATGCGACAAATCTCTTCTTTGGTTTTCATCTATTTGGTCGTAGTCATCGAGGGAGGATTCTCTGGCGTGCCCAGTTATTTCACAGATGACATTTCTTGGCTGTCCTGATCTTTTTAGTTTGGCGACGAGCGTCTTTCTCATGCTGTGGTTTGTTAACTTCTTTGTACTGTTCAGGCATGATGACATGGATTTCATTAGGGTACCGATTGTATTTTGACCCATTCTGACTTTAGTATACCAGATGTTTGTACTCTTGGGACGGTTTATTACACTGAGATATAGTGGCCCGTTGTCTTTCATGCCTTCGGGACGCTTTGACAGCCACAGTTTGAACAGTCGTACTGGATCTTTACAGCCACCGTCTGTGCTAAACATGGTTTGAGGTGTTTTTCTGTGTGTAATTCTCAATCCACCGCTACGAGTTTTAGTCAAGCCTTCTTTGAATTCTACAATTTCACTACCATCTTCTCTCTGCTTAATGGCAAAGTCTTCAACGTACGAGTCATAGTGCTCCTGGCGGCCTCGTAAACCAAGTTGTTCTGTCAGGTTTTTAAAGTTAGTGTTTGTTAAAACTCTAGCATTAAAGTCGCCTAGCTGGCCTTTTTCCCACAGTGCACTTTCTTCTTCTGGTTCTAGTGGCTGGGATTTGTTTGGTCGCTTGCCTTTGCCTTGCTGGCGAAGTGACATAGCCTTGGCGTTCAGGACATTTTGTGATTTTGAGAATTCTCTCTCCCTCACAATGCTAACATTGTAACTTTTCTCCTTCAAAAAGCGGTCAATGCAACTTTGCATTTGCCGTAGTGATTCTGGCTCGTAGTCATCGCCGTTTTGCTTTTTAACTTCAGCATAGAACTGGCATAACATATTGTCAAGGTTTTGCGGTGACAATGTTGTGATATCTACATCAAGATGGCGGCTCGTACACCAGGAGTTGAAAACATTCATCCACTGCTTTGTTGATCTTTGTGTATTCTTATTAGTGGCCACAGCCTGTAGCTCTTCAATATCTGCACTTGAAAGCACTGGGAATCTTGATTCATCAGGAGAACTGGAGTTTGTACTTGTTGTAGTTGTTGTTATCGTGTTTGCTAAAGCTGCATCCTCAGGTGGATCATTATTGGACATTTCAGAGTCAAAAGTGAGTGTTTCATCAGGATTAACAATGTCAAATGATGGAAAGTCACACTGAGATAATACATTGTCATCTATGTCATCTAAAAACTGTAAGTAGGTGTTAAAATCATCCATTTTGTAACTTTTAAAACACAAATTTGCTGTAAAACCTGAAAAAAGTTACATTTTGTGTATCTTATTTGCTGTAATTTGATTGGCTCATTACATACAATCCTGTAATTTGATTGGTTACCTGTTCTAATGTTGCATTCTGATTGGCTGAAAAAAAGATGCGATTCGGATTCAAAAAGATGCGATTCGGACTCAAAATAGTGCGATTCGTGCTTGAATCACTCTGCTGAGAGCCAATCAGATTGCAGGATTTGCTAGTGATTTCAAAATGGATATAATAAGAACAGTAATTTTTCATCGATTATTTCCAAGAAACAAAGAGTTACGAAGAAAATGCAAATTTTTTTGATATTGGTATTAATTTGAACCACATTGTGAATGAGAACTCATTGTGAAAAGAAATAATTTTTTATTCACATCTCGAAAAAAATCTTGAAAAGCACCTTAAAATTAAGACCACTTGATCATTTTGATGTAGAGTATTCTCAAATCAAGATTTCTAAAGGCAAAGACTAAATTATGCAACATATGCTACTGTATTTTAAGGAACAATATAATCCATTCTCAGCTGTCCTCGACCTCTGATTGTAATTCTTAAGATGGTGATTAAACACATTCATTATAAAGGCTTTTCAATGCCATATTTTGTCCTTAGCGGCCCTTTGACATGACAAACTCTCCAGGCATGTTCAAATGACAAGCTAGTGGATTTAAATGAGTTTTAAGACATCCTAATAGCATACTATTATTCTCTCTTCTCATGTGTCATGACAACATGACAGCTTGCTTTATGAACCTTTCGTTACGTTGTCCTTTCAGAGACTATTCCTCTCAAAATACAGGATGGATGGTATAAAGACAAAACACCAGAAATGTTGGGAGTAAGTATTGCTAGGGACCACGTGGCCATTACCGTGTTCCCTCACCGTTTACAATTGTAGTTTTTTCTTATTTTGTATTCATTGTTTGTGCATTGTTTGGAATTGTTCTGGGTGAAATCCTCTAAATAAAAACAAATAAATAGAAATACTCTATATTTCTCAACAATGTATGCTCGCCTGATAGAAAGTGTAAGTTTAAAAAAAGTTATTGTTGTAAAATATATTTTTACAGAAACTGAAACAAAATTTGAATTAAAATTAAGTGACGGCCAATTTAAAAAATATCACTTGTTCTATCACTTTGTTACAAAAGTTACTTTAAATGATGTCTAACGCAGATTAAAAGATTGCGATTGAAAAAATGTTCAAGTGTTACTTTAAAAGCTGTTGATTGAAAGAGTCTTTATGCATAAAATTATATATATACGATAAAGTTACAGTCCAATTGAATTTAAATATTGAAGAAGTGATTGTTGCTTTTGTAAGTAATTTTTTACTAGTCTTGACCAATATATGTAAAATAAAATATAAAATAGTGTTATATTTTAACTTAGATCGTTATACCTACAGTGCATTTTTACTAATTGAGCTATAAAACATTTTTTATAGAGGTTATCATTTTACATGATAAAAAAATGATTACAAAATTGTCCACTGTAAATCATTTTTTGATCTTGTTTTAGGTATCCCTAGCTATTAAATGAAGATTATTTAATTTTATTACACACTTAAATTAAAAAACAAATTTACATTAATGTTGTTAGTAAATAGTGCAAAAATAATGTAAATTTGTTTTTGCATTGAGGTGTGCAATAAAAATGCATTAACACTTGTTTTATAATGTAGACATTGTCATCTATGGTACTATTTCTTGATTTATAATGTTCATTATTGTTAGACATCTTTTGATGTTAATTGTGCATAATTGTCAAGTTTTAATGGCTATCTAGACTACCATGTTTGTTTAGCATGTAATAAAGAACATTAAATAACATGAAAAGCAAATAGAATAGCTAGCTTGCAGTGTATTGAATGATGTAATGTTTTGACAATGATTATAACACAGCATTATAATTATTACAATAATTATTACAATAATCTTAAGGAAAATAATGGAAATTATTTATCAAGTTAAAGTACCATTGATATAAAATAAATGAGGCAGAATACAACATAAACTGATGATAGGATGATATAAAGCACCTGTCCTTAATTAAAACTAACCATCTCTTCCTTTTGAACAAATAAATGGAAAATTGTATTTAATGTAGAGCTTTATCCCTCAAGTGTGTTTCTTGAGAACAACCTTTCAATCTTGCTGCTATATATTTAATAAGTTCTTATACTATTAAAATAATAATAAGAAAGTTGAGCAGAGGAAGGAAAACATTGTTTAGATCCAAGTTTTGGATGAAAAAACAAGACTTTTTTTAACAATATTTCGACTTTTATTTCAAGTGATAATCATGTTAAATTTATTTATTATTATGACTTGAAATAAAAGTCGAACATTGTTGAAAAATTCTCATGTTTTCATCCAAAACTTGGATCTAAACAATGTTTTCCTTCCTTGAACTCATCTTTCTTATGTTGTACTTAAACTGTCGGATCGACATGGCTTATTAAAATAATGTTAAAAAGATTTTGTTAAAAGGCATTGATAATAATTTATATGTATGATGAGGCATGCATGTAACTATAATTAATGCACATTGTAAATGTTATTCTGGATTTAAGTCTGGTATTATTACAATATGAAGGTTAATTCTTGTACTTAAATATATTGTACTTATACAATATTGCACTTAAATATTAATTATAATACATCCTAAAACACATAACCATTGAATATGTACCTATTCCATGGCAGGTTTCTATGTCAGTGAGATAATGTACCAAAAAACTATTGGTTACCAAGCAACCAGCCATTTAATCAAGATTCATTTGTCCCAGTGTTGTTAAGGGATTTGCCTATATTGTTGTACTAATTTATCACTAATCCTTGTTAAAACTTGCGAAATAGTTAATATTGCGAACAAATCTATTGTGAAAATGGTTGGCAAATTAGCATCGCAATTAAATTAACCAACACTTGTAAACACTACGCTCACCTATTTGTGTATACTGTTTATTGACTGTTTTTATGTTTTTTTCCTCAGTTTTTCTTCTCAGAAGGTAAATTCTTAGCATGTGATAACTCAGCAAAGTCAAAAAACTGGCTAAGAACACATTATATCCCATTCAATGGAGCAAAACGTGTCTTCATTTCAATCAATTACACTATGAGGAAATGCAGAAAGGACTCAAAATATTGTAAAGAAACATTTGAACTCTACAGTGCACAAACTAGCAAGGCAGCATCATCACCTAAACCTGGTAATGGCTTTGCTCAAGTCGCTGTAGCTAAGCCAACAAACATTAAAGAGGGAGTACCCGATGAGAAGAATGTGACTGCATTAAATGCAACTATTGAAGCAGGCATGGCTGGATTTTATCTTGCTTTCTTTGATCAAGGAGCATGTATAACTTTGTACAGTATACAAATTATTTACTACTACTGCCCTAAGCAAGCTAATTACCTGGAGTTGGTCAAGTTTCCTAAAACTATCTCACCTTCTGAAGATTCTGCGGGCCAGGAAGTTAAAGGGGTCTGCTCTGATTCTAATGCTGAAAATACTACATCATTGCTAGCAGTTTGTTCTAGTAAAGGATTATGGAAGATAGATAAGGGCATCAAGTGTTTGTGTAAACCAGGATATGGTTATGAAGAACAACCTAACAAACATTGCACAGGTAGGCATTGTGGGATCACAATATCAATTCTCCTTTACAGACACAGGGTAGACCAAATCAGAATGATATTCTATCTTTCTTGACTGGCTAGGTTTGTGTTCATGTTTATGTAGTACAGTCATGCAAAAATAGCCAGTCAACAAAAAATAATAATTATAATAAACAACAGCTAGAACTGTGTTCGTCGAGGTGTGTGTAGTCTTGAGAAAGACTGTTGGTGTTGGTGTCTAATGTGTGAATGGTTTGAACCAAGGTGTACTTAAGTGATGTTGATGAGTTGTGATTATCTGGGTGTGTGTAGTCTTGAGAAGTTTGTTGGTGTTGGTGTCTAATGTGTGAATGGTTTTAGCCTGCGTAGCTGGCCCTGGGGGTGGGGAGAGGGGGAAAAGGGGACAGAGGGGAGGGGGATGGGGAGAGGAAGGGAAGAAGGGAGGGCCTGCAGCGAAGACCCTTGATTTTCCATTACGCCCTCTTCCTAGCACTGTTTGTTGTCTGGTTTAGCTGTCATAATTGTCACCTCCATTACTA
The DNA here is from genome assembly GCA_949775045.1 of Metridium senile. Classification (NCBI taxonomy): domain Eukaryota; kingdom Metazoa; phylum Cnidaria; class Anthozoa; order Actiniaria; family Metridiidae; genus Metridium; species Metridium senile. Next base: position 6,717,182 of record OX459107.1, read on the forward strand.
GTGTTTCCTAACATAAAAACTTTGTATTTCAAAATATATTACTATTATATGTGTGTCCCAAATTTTCACAATCAAAATTATCATTATAAACTTGTCTAATAAAGTTCCAAAGCTCAAAACTCAAAAGAAATGAGCGTGTTTACTTCACAAACCGAAATCAAGTCTATTTTAAATGACCTTCAAAGGTCAAGTAAACAATGCAGCATATCTTGCTTTATTCAGTCAGAAAGCATATTCACCTTACCCAATGTGAAATAAACCAAAAATATTTATCAGCCGTTTGAACTTCTGATGCCAAGGTCTCGCTTTTAGATATGTTATAGATCGAAATTTCTTGATCTCACTTGCCTGAAATAGCCGTTTGTAATTAGAGCTCAAGCTACCGTTGGTCTGTTCAATATTGACATGTCACAATATAGCTAACAACAGCCAATGAGATTTCACCTGGTCGCTCTCGACTAATGGGAATTTCGCGCACGGAATCCGTGCGCGAAATTATGGAAAATCAAGGGTCTTGATATTTAGACTGATGGTATCTGGTGTTGTACCCAGGTGTAACTGATGTTGATATATTGTGATCATTTGTATGTACATGTAAAGACTATTGGTGTTAGTGATTGACATTTGAATGATTAACTTGACTTGCATACAAAATTGTTCTCCACAAGTATAAGCTTGCACTAAATACAGTAAAACCCCATGTATAAGAACCTAGATTTTTCCAAGTCAGCCTTAAAAGGTTCATATATAAATGGTGCTTAACTTGAAATCAGGCTATGTAGGTTCTATTAGCATCACTTACTTCATCATTACAACACCTTTCTTCCTATTTTATTTACATACAGGTCAATGCTTATGCACATGCATGGCTCTTATTTTACAAAAAACAAAAAATGAAAATTTCATCCTGACAGGTTCTTAAATTTTAGGTTCTTATACGCGGAGTTTTACTGTATCTCTCATTATGTATATATATACTAATAATGGTTGTGTTTGGATTTAGCATGCGGTGCTGGCCAGTACAAGAGTATTCATGAGAATAGCCAGTGTAAACAGTGTCCTAGAGGGTCTTATACCTCGGCACAGAGAACAAGCTGTACATGTAGTACTGGATTGTTTAGAATGAAGAAAGAAAACAGTAGTGAACCGTGTAATGGTAAGAATATGTACTAATTACTTTCATCACCATTATCGTCAGTATTATATGTATGGGGATTATGATTGTCATCATCAACATTACTATCCAACGTTGTCAGTGTTACAGCAAAGAGCCCAAAAGTGTGACCACTGCTAATGTATTCGCATACTTTTATCTATGCTGTTATCCAATCAGCATTACAGGATTGTCTTATCTTATCTCTGATCTAAACGCTAATTGGAGGGTGGCGAATCATACATTATCAGTGGTCACAGTCTTGAGCATCTTGCTGTAATTGTTATTAGCATTGTCATCAAAGTGATAATAATTATGCTAAATGATGATGATAATTATTGTCATCATCTTCATCATCATAACCATCTTGATAACTTCCACCATCATCATCACCTTCATCATCATCATCATCATCACCTTCATCATCATCATCATCATCACCTTCATCATCATCATCACATCATTACCATCTTGAAGTCATAACCATCATCATCCTAAGTTCTTTCATCATCATTATCATCACCATCTTTATAACCATCATTTGATCATCATCATCACCTTCATCAACATCACCTTCATCATCATCTACACCTTCATCATCATCATCATCATCACCTTCATCAACATCACCTTCATCATCATCTACACCTTCATCATCATCACCACCATCATCATCATCATCACCACCATCATCACCATCATCATCATCATCACCTTCATCATCACCATCATCATCATCATCACCACCACCATCATCATCATCATCACCTTTTATCATCACCATCATCATCATCATCATCATCATCATCATCATCACCACCATCATCGTCATCATCATCATCATCATCATAGATATAAGATACATGAATAAGACTAACACTAGACATTTTTTCTAGCTCTACCAAGCGGACCCAAATTAATCAACACAACAACATTGAACAGTTCAACAATTCTTCTAACATGGCCAGTGCCTGCAGATAAAGCCACAACCTTTACCATCAAATGTTTCATATGTAAGAATGGCAACGATACAAAATGTGTAGAATCCTGTGATAGTAAAAAAACTGTGTTCTCCCCTGGCAACAGCGGCCTTAGAGGTAGAGTGTCTGTGTCAAAATTGAAGTCAGGGACAAAGTTCAGGTTTAAAGTGTATGGAGTGACAGCATTGAATCGCAAGGTTGATCCATCGGAGTGGAAATATGCTAATACTTATGGCATGACTAAAGCAGGTAACATAATAGAAATAATAAGTATAGACCACTTTCATAAATACCATAATATGTACCAGAAAATGATTTTTCAAGTAAACAGATATTTTAATATTTTAGCACTGTCATATGAAAGAACCACCTGAACCACATGTTTGGAAGGTTTTGATGATTTGGCTAAAATACCAAAGAAGTTATGCTCAAATTTTATGAAAAATATAGAGATTTGTATACATTAATTTTCTGCTGAGGCCTTGGATGCCTCGTTTTGGTGTTTTTCTGATTTTCCAAACTCTTATATCTTCTTGCAAATTTAATTTTTTTTCTTCTCAAACTTCCACAAGTTATTGTTATGGTGAATGTCTATCATATGATAGCTTTCTTTTTCTTAAAACATCAATTTTAAAAATTATGATAATAAGTGGCGGCCATTTATGAAAGTCGTCTATAATCATTTCCTTTATAGCAGAACTTAAAAATAATGCACATTCCGACTGGTTTGGGTGTGTGCTTATGAGTCAGAGTACATAAGAAATGGATAGACTTCCTTCCTTGTGTAATATGATGAAGCACATATTTAAGAGTATGATATTTAAATATTTTAGCGAAAACCAATTTTTATAGACTGAAATAGCTTTGTGTATTTTAAATGAAACATTTTTATAGAAACATTTTTTAATATTTAATATTTATTCTATTTTGTATAATTTTTGGTATGACTAGATTACCCTGTTGAAATAACATTATTATTATTACTTGGGAATTGTCAGAACACTCAAGAAGTTTTGGGAATTACTCCACATGGCATTGTTCTTACATGTTTCGCTTTCTTCATGATTAGTTTTTGGCCATTTTGGCTAGCATTTATAAGATATCAGTTGAAATGTTGAGTGTTACATGATTTGTTATTTATTTTAAAAAAATGTGTAGATGAAGCAAATTGTGAAAAAACTTGACTACATGGAGATATTTAAAAAATAATTCTTTACTCATTGGCAAGGTTTGGCATCTTTCTAAGTATATATAATTTTGGTAGCAGCCATTCGTAGATATATAGCGTTGTTTTTCTACAGATTTTCTTGAAATGTGAATAATTTTGTTTTATTATATTATTCTAATCAATATTTATACCCCTATATATATTTAACAATTAGACCTGCAGCCCGAATGGTCTACGAGTCAATAGCCCACGAGGCCGAGTCTTCGAGGCCAAGTGGGCTATTGACTCGTGGACCATGAGAGCGAGAGGTCTAATTGTTTTAGTATAAACCAACTAGTAGGTCAAACTTTGCCATATTTTGAAAGAAAAATAACATTTCAATCGTTTTATTTTGAAAAAATGACAGATAATCGAAAGTGAAAATACAGAGCTCTTCAAGTCAAAATTCATTCACAAAACATCAAAATTATGTGCTTTTTTGTCATTTTCTTGCTCGTATTTGCAATTTACGATTTAAGGAAAAGCATTACATTTAGTACTAAGCTATTACAAGAAATAGAAGAAACAAGATACTTTTTCAAAGTTTACAAAACCGGCCCTTTTCGCTACTAGTGGTCTATCACTCAATAGACCATTAGTAGAGTAGCCAATCAGAATGCAGGATACGTGATATAGACCACTAGTAGGTTTATACTAATATATAATATACTATCTAGTTTAGTATAGCTTATTTAAATAGAGCCCTGTTAATTTTATATATTAGGAAAGTTCAAATTTCTCAACTGAAAAGCTTGCCTACACACAAAACGTTTTGATTAAAATTAATATGCAAGAGCTTTTATCTTCAATAGACTTTACCTGGATGTGTAGACTTCCTTCATCAATGGTCATCATAATGAAGGTTTTGACTTCCTTTCTGATAGTACCTGTCCAAATACTGTCAGTCGTCAAAATACTGAGAATCCTTGCCAATATTAAATTTTCTAAGAGAATTTCTAGTACAAAAATGTAGTTCTACTGAGCAGGCCAGAATCTTGGTAAAAAAAAACAACAATTTTTCCATCTGATGGTTGATGAATCACATTCAACAGCTTTTTCTGAGATTATTTAGGTTGAGACCAATAAACCATTTATTGCTGAAATCTTTCTATCAGCTTCAATGCTGTTTCATTTTCTAGTTATGTCAATGTTGTAGTTTTGACTTATAAGGAAGTGTAGAGACAACTAGACAGTTGTCATTAGTCAAGATGACAGTGGTTTATTATATTTTAGTTATTTTTTCCTGACTTTTATTAGATTCAATAGTGTTTATTGGAGAGCAAAGTCATCATACATAAAACAGACATAGAGAAGTTGTTATTATTCTAAATGGAAACTAGCGAGTAAACTAGTATAGGCTGCGTCAGTGTTTGATATAAACGATAGGTAATAGAATGAAATTTGTAACACCCTAAAAATAGAAATAGAAACTAGCGAGTAAACTAGTATAGGCTGCATCGGTGTTTGATATAAACGATAGGTAATATAATGACATTTATAGCACCGTAAAAAATAGAAATAGAAACTAGCGAGTAAACTAGTATAGGCTGCATCGGTGTTTAATATAAATGATAGGTAATAAAATTAAATTTGTAACACCGTAAAAAATGTTGACTTAACTTTATTGACGTTTCGAGCTTTAGCCCTTCGTCGGAGTAAAAGGAAGGGCTAAACCTCGAAACGTCAGTAAAGTGAAGTCATTTTTTTTTACAGTGGTACGAATTTCATTATATTCCCTTTTGTTATTATTCTAGTTCAGCAATGCGATAGAGAAATTGTTTATGCACCAGATACTCTCGCCAATAATCAACGCCCATTATTATAACCTGGAATAATGAAAAACACTCATTTCACAACTACAAATAAGGAACAGGAATAACTGCAGCAAATGAAACAGCAATAATAACAAAACAAGGAAAATTTTTAATAATTTTTTTTTAAAGATTTTTTTTCTTCATCATATATGAAAGTATATGTACAATTAAATCATTCAATACAAACTTTATTCTTTTTTCAATAGAGAAAATAGGCAAAATTGTTGTCATAGTAGGGTTGTTTTTTAGTACATATTATAATTATTTATCCTTAGCTTTTTTTATAAATGATGATTTTATATATAATTACTTTTATAATTTTATAGTTTTACATACAATACGATTTTTTAATTTATATCAATTTTTTAGATATTAGATATTTTTAATTACTTTTATATTTTAGGTTATTTTTTTATCATAGTTTTGTAAAGCGCCACTGGACAGCAATGGAAGTGGCGCTATAAAAATGCATATTATTTATCCTTATTATAATTATATTCATTAGATAATAAATCATTTCAGCATAAGTTTCAAAAACTGCATCAAAAAGAACAAAAAAAAAAAATCATTATTGATAGAACAGAGAGAGAATTCCAAATGAATACAAAATGAGCATCATTTCCAAATTATTTTAAAACAACAACAAGTTTGATTCTTGTGGTTGCGTGATAATCACTAAACACCAAACTTGCAACCACGATAGCCATCAACATATTCAACAAAATTAGTGAAACAGATGGCAAGTGCTACCGCGCAAACCACCGGGATTGGATGTGGTTCATGCATATGTAAGTTGTAGTTCATTAATGTATTAAAATTGATAAAAACCAGACGTGACCAGAAGGCAGTTGTTTACAAGATGATGGTTTTGTGTGCCTTTCTAGTTCAATTGATGTTAATGAGACATGTTTTTTTTATCTGAAAAAAAGATACAATATATCTACTTTTATATCTTCTGTTTCCATCTTTGGTGTACATGGTTGATCGAATCAGATACCAAATGAATGTCAAGTTTAGTATTTACTAGGATGTGGTCTTCATTTCCTTCAAGCCACTTGGAAAGTCTACAGTATGTCACCCAAAAAAAAATCAAAAAAGATTTTCTAAAGAAAATAAAGAGAAATACATTAAAAATTCTGACCTACATTTTACAGCTAAGAATTTTTTTCTATGCTCATTAATTCATTTAAAACCTAGGTAGCCATGAAAAATTTATTTTGTCTTTCTCATTTTTGTAACATCATATATCTCTATTGGAGATGGTTTTTTTTTTAAAGTTTGGTTTGATATGTGTTATCATGGTAAAATTTTGTCAAAATCTAAGTATAGGCATCAAAAATGTATTGTCTTTCTCACAACATTTTATCTCAGTCTATCAGAGATGTTTTTCAAGTTTGGTTTGATATGTGTTATTGTAATTGTCAAGTTACAGTTATATTGGACTGAATATGTCATGTCAAGTGGAGTTGTATCCGAATTCTCTTACTTAAATGACTTCTGCTATATCTTTCATTAGTGCTCCAAGGAATATGACAAGAATTCTGTTTTGTCTACTTATTATTTTTGTGGTTTGTTTAAGAACTAAACTATCTCTCAGACATTCTTTGTTGATTGTTAGGTTTTATTGTAGGAAATGACTGTGGTTTTTGTTGCTATTTTTGTGATTTTCAATCTGTTATTGTTTTCTCCTTTGTAAAAGCATGTTCAAGCAGAAATGAAGTTTATTATTGAATATATTCATGCTTCTGTTGAAATGTTTTGTAAATCCAAATTGAAAACGTGCCCAACTAGTTTATTTTTGAATTAACATATTGCATACACATGTTAAACAAAAAAGTAAATACAATCTAGTTACATGTATTGTAGCCTTTTATAGCTCCATGAATGTATAAACACACTAAACAAGCATAAAAGATCATTATTTTCTTATGTATAAATAAATTATAGCATTTAGCCATATAGTCTATCAAGACAGAAGAAACTGAGTAAGATTGCATGACTGTACAAAAACAATTATTTTTTTAAACGAATTAAAAATAATTATATATTAGAAGTCTAACTGGATTAAAATTATTACATTGTATATCCATTTCATTAATTACACCATGATCACGTCTGCCAAAACTAATTCCTTATGAAATTACTCTAGAATATTGCACAATTAGTGGAATATCCATCCAGTATTGACTCATTGTTTGCTAGACGTTTCCTTCTGGATGTTTCTATAAGAGTTTCTGGATTATAGTTAATTATGTTTTTGACTTGATGTTCTTGTTTTGTCAAAACATAATAATGACTAACTTCCATTTTAGTTTTGAAAAGAAATAACAGATTAAGAAATATACTTTTTTGTACAGCAATAATAAAATGAGGAACAAGAAAGTGTAGCTAAGTTGGTTTAAGTGTGCGGCTTTCGGAGCGAGCGGTCACAAGTTCGATCCCAAGTGGCCTCACACTTGTTTCGACTTCTTTACAATCACTGTAGCTTTGAGTAGCTTTAAAAACCTGTAAAATGAAGCATTGATGGAGAGAGAAGGAAAAGAGCGCACCATTGGCTTCTTGGGAGACCAGCTTACTTCTAGCTGAAGGAACTACCAACGCTAAATAATAGTACTTTTCCTTTTATCCTTTCAAATAAAATAGCTTCTAGTTTTGGAAAATTGAAATGTTGTAAATTTATTTCGCTTGTATCAATTTAATAAATAATATATTATACTAAAAAGGGATTTTTGTTTTATATAGTAAAAAATTGATTATTGAAAAATAGATTTAATTTTAATTTTGTAAAGCTACATGTAGATAAAAAGATATTGTGTGAAGTTGGGATAAAATATCTGGAGAGTATTGCTTCTTTATATTAAACTGCATGTCTGATGATAAAAAATAGATTAGACATACAATAATTATGATACTTTTGTATTGAGCAAAACTATACTTAATGAAGAGCTCAAATTGAGGGGGAGCGGTCCACTTTTTTCTCATGTTCACGCAGTGTTTTTTTTATTCACTTAAAAATCACTCACGTGATCTATATTAACGGCTCAGCCCCCCACTTTCAAACACACTCCGCGACCCCTGAAATAGTGACTATTTTGTCACTATCGCTCAACCAGAACATACAGTAATGCACAAGAAACCTCATTATCCTTTGTTTTATAATTTATTCTTGTTGAATATAGAAACAACAACTAGTCACTAAATAGTGACAATTTGTTAGAATTTACTTAATAGTATTTCAAGGTTTAACTGGATTTGCTCGGATATTATACCACATTACTAGGATTGGTTCAAATGAGGCCTTGCTACTATGAATGTATTCTATTACGAGTAATAAAATACATTCATAGTAGCAAGGCCTCATTCGAACAAATCCTAGTAATTCTACAATTATGCTACTAAAGGACAACTTCAGAAGATTGATTATACCACATACTATGTTAGTAATTGTGGTGATCCTTTAAGCACCATAATATCATTATGTTAATGAATACTGCTACATTTATCTCTCTCTAGAATGCATCATCTTTGATTCTCTGTAATAATATATGTTGTTGCTAACATTTAACCACTATTATGAACCATACGTATCGTTCCAGGCTAGAGTATTGTGTCTTTCTCTTAAGTAATATCATGGTGTGTACCATAATGGTCAAAAGCTATCTTTTAAGCACCATTACCCCATTATGTCATTATAGAATAGGACATTTGCATGATGACGTCATTTTACTATCAGTACCAGAATGCTTTTAATACGAATATTCAGATTTTTATTTCCTCTTGAGAATACTATAGGACAATTGACAATAATTATGTCATAAAAGAAAGTAGGCAAATATATTTGAGAAAATAATAGCACAATTGACAATAATTATGTCATAAAAGAAAGTAGGCAAATATATGACGCTCTAATGCAAAAGGCCTATTGTGCGAGAAAAGAGAGACAGATATTTCCGGGTTAAAATTACATTTGTATCATACTCAAGTCAGTACATAATAGCCAATCAAGTAACGGTCTATGACTGTGTAATTAAAATAAAGTTTGTTTGCAGCCTCAGGAGCACCACAAGAACTCACAGTTCTCAAAAGCGCAACGGATACAGTAAGATTAGAATGGAAGGCACCACAGCCTCTCTTATACCCAGTGAAAAAATACACTGTAAGTATGATATGCCAAGTAAAATCACAACACGTAGGAGGAAACGTATATGACCACCTTTAATGTATTCACATACTTCTGTGCACAAGCATTTTGCTACTTAACATGCTGTGAAATGCCTTATTTAATAAATGAAATAATAACCTCTAAACAGGGTTAACAGGAAACTGAGAAAAGTTTTTCAGTTTTTCATTCGAAACTTTCTTTTCCTCCTAAGGTGGAGGACTTAACGGATTGATCTATATGAAGGCGCAAATGCTAATGCTAATGCTAATGATATGAAACGAAATTTCTATGCTTTGGTGCCATTTTTTTTTTTTCTCCTAGGTTAGTTATTACGGAAAAAAAGAATATGAATGTATATGTGATGGATTCTCACCGAACGGCAAGAAAGAGACATTATCAACAATTATTGCTATCACTGGTCTACACCCAGCCACTTCATATACTTTTACAGTAACAGCAACAACAAAATGTGGACATGGAAAGGAAAGTAATGCCGTTACTGTCAAAACTAAAACTGGAGGTAATTGAACTTTATTGTAATCCAAATCTACCTTGAAACTATTTTGAAAACTTTAAAATTGCTCCTTGCAGTCTTTAACTCTAGGAGCTACTCATTGGGGTCGTTAGGGATTGAGAACGGGAGAAAAATTAAGAGGGAGAATTACCCTCTTGCTTTTCTATCGTCCCCACTAAGTAGCCACTGGGTTTCCGACGTGGCTTCGAGCCATGCGGCTAACAACTATAAGATGATATACCTATTTCATAAAACGGAGTGACCGGTGAGTGGCGAACGGCGATTGCACCGCCAAAAAGAACTGTGGATCTTTAGTATTGATCATTTATGCTTTTCTTCTGTCAGTTAACACATCGGCTACTGGACATTACCAGCCATGAAACTGTACTTGGCAATCCAGACAACAATAGGATATGCTGTATGCGTAAGCACAATTCTTTTCGGTCGTGCAATCGCTGTTCGCCATTCACCGGTCACTCCGTCAACGTTTTATGAAATAGGTATATTATCTTATAGTTGTTAGCCGCATGGCTCGAAGCCACGTCGGAATCCCAGTGGCTACTCAGTGGGGACGAGAGAAAAACCTTTTTTTGAAACAAGTGTATGTCCGTATTGTAGACCAAAAAGCTGTTATGTGCAAAAAAGCTGTTACTTAGCACGCCATAGGCGTATAAAAATATTTACCAATTCACCATAATCGAACGTAAAATGATATTAAACTAAGGTAAAGTGCATGATCATCAACATTTTGTGTTATTTGCATGTAATCCGTTTAGCTCCGTTTAGAGTGTTCGTTTAAATTTAATTGAAATTGAAAAATACATTTAAATCAACTAAACATCACTTGAACAACAAAAATGTATGACACCCACCTGTTTTTATTGCCAGCTGCTCCTGCTCCAGAAGTAAACCAGACTGTTGCCATCAGTGGTACTGTCGTAAATCTTACTCTATGGTCTACTTCACCCATCAATGGGGTTATCAGGTGAAAGAGGAGGAATCATTATTTAAATTTCTTCTATTCGTTTTTCATGATTACTACAAACAATCAGTGCTGCAGCTGCCGTGGCTGGTCTTGGTCATGGCTTCTGTCCTGTTATTAGATTCAATTTCAATTTGCAGTTTCTGGTCCTTTGATTTTACTTAAATGTTTCTTTGATTATTTTGCGATGATTTTACATCTACATCAAGTCTCTATTGCACTCCCTGGTCTTTCAGGTCTCATGAGTCATGTAGTACTTAGGCCTGGTCCTAATATAACCCCAGTTCCAGTTCCAGTTTCTGGTTCCTGCTGAAAATTAGGGATACATCTTTACTCTATCAAATCAATTATATCTTTCATCACAGAGGATATCAAGTAATTGTCAACAAAGTCAACAGCGGTAAAAGGAAGAAGCGTTCTATTGACGATGAAAACCTGACGGACTACGACAAAGCTAAAAAAGATGGTCTCTCTTATTACATAGCAGCTGAAATAATCTTCAAAGACCCTGTATCGGTTAAGAAAAAGATGTATTTTATTCTTGGAGATGGAAAGCAATATGGGAAATATAAAAATGCCAAGCTTGAGACAAGAGTTGAGTATGAAGTGTACCAGAGGGCTTTAACAAAGGTACGTAAATAGTAAAAGATGGAACAGAAAAGTAATACTAGTTCGTTTTATTAATCAGGGAAAGTACAACAAGAAATAATAATGATAAAAAATATTTTGAAAAATTATTCATGGTCAAGACTTTAACATTTCTTTGTTTGGTTTCTTTTTTTTCTTTCAAAGAACTCTGAAGTATTTGTTTATGGAAAAAAAGAATTGATAGCACAAGGAAAACTCCCAGGTAGCTTATCATCGTGTAATTAACCTTTGAAGGACGTTAACTACTCCAGGTCTAAATTAAACGTCCACGTTTTTCCTCAAAACTTTCTTCCGTCTCCTGAAGTCGCTTTACGTATCCTGTAGTCACTGTGACTTAAGGCTACTTTTTGACCTGCATGTCTCCTTGATATTACACCAACTATGATCTAGTGATGCTCCGTTTGGTAAGCTGACACTTTTTTTTGGTTCTTCTATTCACTTCTGGTTTAACTGTGTTTCTAGTATAGTTTAGTAAATGAGCAGGAGTGTTTTATCAGGATTTAAATCACGCGGCGAAGCCAAGTGGTTTTAGACCTGATGATAAAACACGATCTGCGAGTTTATTCAACGGCTTAAAAAACAACCAATCTATATTTTGTGTTTTTTAAAAAAAAAAAAAACGTTTATGTAAATTAGTTTGTAGAATCTTTATCAGGATTTAAAACACTCGTCAAGGTTACGATTTCTTTTGTCAGTTTCTCATGAATTATTAATGAGATTTTACATTAATCAATTCATGACAATTTTGTTCAATCTGATGCTCCTCTATGGTCACGAGGAAAGCATTGTATACCGCATAATCTATGTTTGAAACGCGGAAGGATTTGAATGCGGCAAATGAACATGAAGCAATTTATAATGGCATATGTGTCATTATATACTGCTTCACGTTTTTAATTCAGATATCATTTACCGTACCCCTCATATCTACTGGCGATTGAACATGTTAGACGTAGAAATAATTTCCTTTTAGATTTTTGGCGAAAAAAAGTCTTTGAGTGCCAATTCCAGGATTCGAACTGAGATCTTCTGCTTGGTTGTGTCCGCGCTTTAAGCCATTATACTATAGTTCGTTAGCATTTAAATTGTTTAGCATTCCTCTATTATTAATGTAGATCAATTCCCAAATGCAAACAACCTTCCGTTTAAATTTCTTTTGGTTTCATCGATATTGGACAAAATGGTCATGAATGACTCATGAGTTCTTTAAGTCATTCAAAAAAATTTGCTTCACCCTCAGGATTTTATACCCAATAAAACACTGCTGCTCGTTTTTTAAATAGTACATATTTGACTCATATTTATATGGAATGCCCAGTATGAAGATATAGGCTGACATTTCAGCTAGGCTTCTGATTGGCTAACTACAATCGTGTGATTTAAATGAGCGGAGCAAGTGTTTCACAAAATCATCTTAGAAACTATGTTTAAGTATCGGGACACGCTGAATAATCGTTTTGTGAGCAAACACACTGAATAGTCCCCTTCACGGCTCTCTGCGCCATCTTGAAGGGTAGCCGAGCCTTTGCATCGAAGCGAGACGAATGTTTAGCTTGCATTGATAGAGACACGTGAATAATTGTCCCGCGAGGTGTTAAGAGGTCTCTATCATTGCAAGCACAAAGTTCCTCTCGCTTTAATTCAAAGGCTCGGTTACCTTTCAAGATGGCGCTGGAACTGTGAAGGGGATTATTAGGCTGAGTGTAGCACCCAACCCTACCACTATTTTTCTCATTTATTTTATATAGAATCCAACGTCAATTCACCATCAAAATCATGTGACTCAAGTTATGGTAGGTAATCTATTTACTCGCACTGCCTCACCCGCGACGCGCAAACAACAGGCAAACTCTAATGATAGTGATAACGATAACGATAGTGATAACGAAAGAGTTGATGATAGCGACAATGATGATAACAATGATGATTGTATTTTTATAGGTGCTGCAATAGTTATTGTGTTAGCATTCTTTCTTTCTGTGTCTTTACTGGTGAACATCATGTTTGTTGTGTACATGGTATGGACACGTAACAAGACCAACCCGGAACAAGAGATTACATCGGTTGAGATGAAGCCACCGATATCTCATTCAGCATCAACTAGGCCATGCATCGGGCTGACAAGAGATGAGAACAGACGATCTCCTACCATATCAGCAGTACCAAATACACCAGCGGATTATGAAATACCAGGAAATCCAAATCCAGACAAGAGAGAAACCAATCAGGCCCATTACCAGGAGCTGAATCCTGCAACATTACAATACGATCCAACAGCACAGTACGAACCTTTACGTATCAATTACGTTAATAGTACTGATAACGACACGTATGAGTCGTTACGTCATCGACCCACGGAATATGAATCTCTACAAACGCTTTCTAATCTAAACAATACTTAATCTTTCAGTTAAGGTTACAGTCTAGTTTCAGACCTATTATCTGGCCAATTTTTTTTATTTCAGGAACTTTTGAATCAATGAATAAACCTTTGAATAAAATCAAAATCTTTTGAAAATGTATTTTCCTTAGCGAGATATTTAACGAAACGTATTTTATGGCCAAATAAGTATAACAACGAAAGTGTCATATAAATCCGTCCTAATCGCAGTGTTGCGTGTTTCATTCCTGTGGAGCTTTTTTCGGCAAATTATTATAATTAGCATACACAACGTGCAAGACTGTTTACAGTTCGGATATATATTAAAACTTTTACTTTAAAACCCGCTTAAATATCGCTTACATGTCAAAGAGAGAGAGGAAACGTATAGCGCAACTTGGAGCGAATTGATCTAAAAACGTTTTCAACCAAATAGCCTAAAAAATGCCATGTAGCATTATCAACTAAACAAAATTCAAAAAGTGTGAGCGTTTGTCGAATTACAGCTCAGTTTCAGATTTATGACCAAAAGTTTCGAATTTCACAAAAATAATTGAATCTCCCGCTTCAACTCTAATTTATACCTAAACTAAGCAAAATATTGACAAAGCCTCACACGTTATGAAAGGCACGTATGTGCTGATTGACATTATGCAGAAAAGTCGACAATTAATACAATGATATTTTTTTTAGATCAATTCGCTCAAACAAAGACCGTCGTTTTGAGTTTAAAGCATCACAACTCTTTATACATGAACACTTTGCTAAAACATTTTAGCTTTAAAATGATGTGTAAATCTTGAAATAATATTTAATCTGACGAGCTAATGATTTTTTTTACTGAGACACCCCGCGAAGGTAGACTGTAACCTTAAGAGTGTTTGCATAGTTATCAACCGTTATTTATAAGGATTAAGGTTGGTTTTTATCAATTTATCAATTGCAGAGGTGGGGAAGCAACCAGTGGTTCAGACTGTAAGCGCTTCGCATCCAGTCGGCATCTACTGGTTTTCTTTACGAATACATGTCCATTTGTTAATGTCGATTTTGAGAAACAACTACATTTACATTTACTAGCAAACTTTTTTCCAATATGGCGCACAGTAGAATATAATATTATTGTTACGACATATAAACCACTGAAAACTGTTGAAATGTTTTATTTTTCTTAACTAAAGATTCACTTCTTTGCATTCCATTCCCAAATGCTAGTTCATCGTAGCTTTTTGTCAAGTATTCCAGAATTCATATTCCCTTTCCTTAACTAAATTGAATTTACCCAACAACTTTTTAATGTTCTGATATTTATTTAATATCCTATAACTATGTTCCCTTTATTAAGAGAAACTTTGTATTCTATTGCTTCTGGAACACTTTGGTTCGTCTTTATTGTAGAATCTCAACAGGACCTTAAAAGAAATGTTACACTTATCATTATTTATCATTTACAACTCGTATTGTTAGTTATCATCATATTTACAAAGGACTACTTTTGGCAACATTTTAGATTTTAGATGTGCTTGAACCTTAACTTTGTTGTAAACTTAAACACTCACCACTTCCCTCCTTGCCATTATCGTCTGCTGATGGAACATAGTCCAACTCGCTCTCGCCTTGAGCTAATAAGAGAATTATTGAGACTTTAATTAGTACTCATAAACATTAACTAAACAAAACATTGCATATTGACTCTGCCTTTTTGATTCAGTCAAGTTATCACTGTGTTGAATATTAAACAAACAAACAACAATATAATAAAGGAAATAACATCTTATCAACACCTAAGAGTTGTTTTTAACATGATGGTTTCGATTTAAAGTTGCCACGCAATTTAGATACCAGGTATTATTATATGGCTTAGATATTTCTCGAATTCTGATTGGTTGGCGTGCGGTCCATCCAAATGCATATGGGGCCGTTTCTATGACAGCAGTCCAATTTTCGTATTTTTTTTAGACCGGGAAATTAAAGAAAACTTGTAATTAAAAGTATTGCAATATTTTGTTAAAGTTTTGCCTTGTCATACCTGCAAAGTGTTTTTTTAGCCAGTTTAGTGTGTGTTTAATGTAGTTTTATTTATTCATTTCAATTAGTACTCATAAACATTAACTAAAACATTGCATATTCATCTGTTATCATTAGTAAATTCACTGCCTCTGCGTTTCTGACCTAGTCAAGTCATCACTGTGCTGAATATCAAACAAACAAAACAAACAAACAAACACAAAATAGTTTTTTAACATTGGATGGTTTCGATTTAAAGCCGTGCACCTGACGCCCTTCATGATATTTTGAAAATCTGTTGTACATGTTGTGTATAATAACAGTACTCAATATTTCTTGATGTCGACCTTTCCTTTTTGAGATATGAACATTTGAAATCTGAAAATGCAAATGAGGTGACGTCATCCCAGGAATTTGTCAAAGTTTTGTATCAAAGCTGACAGCAAGCTTATTTTGTAAAGTAGTAAAAATGTTAATGGTAGTTTGAATATTAGTAATACAGATATTGAGCTTTAAAAAATTGCTATAATAATTTCCAGAGAACTTTTGTATATTTAATGAGGCCTGGGATGACGTCACTTCATTTGCATTTTCAGATTTCAAATGTTTATATCTCAAAAAGGAGAGGTCGACATCGAGAAAAATTAAGTACACTTATTATTCACCTCATGTACAACAGATTCGCAAAATATCATGAAAGGCGTCAGGTGCACTTTTAAAGTTTTTGAAAAACGAAAAACGAAATTGAAATACTAGATAGGGTCTTAAAACACAAACCAATCAGTGTAAATGTGTTTTTTTATGTCCTACCGTTACACTTGTACATGAGTTTAGCCTGAGCGATATCTCCAGCGCTTAGTGCCTTTCTTTGACCAAACGCAACGTTTTCATTTGGCTTCTTGGGCACCATAACAGGTTTCCTGTTTTTGCTGCCTTGTAAACGAGAGTAGTGCATGATGCTGCCATAGTCATACTTTTCACCACGAGAGTCTATTTCATCATCTTTTCTCACTTTAAACTGTTTTCGCAATTCTTCGTCTGTAAATCAGGTAAACAACTTTTTGTATAAATTGTATTCCAGATTAATAGTCTTTTTGTTGTTGCAAGTTATTGACAACTCCTATAAATGCCAAATGACCTCAAACTCCGTTAAAAATAGCAACGAGTTACAAATGGCAATAACACTGTGATAATATTGTATTCCCATCGTGGACTTCTAAAATATTTACTAATATTTGTCAATGACGCTGACATTGAACGTGTTACTAAACACACTTAATTAAGGTATCAAACTCAAATTATGCGCAAGCTTTGTAAAATATTCCAGTAAAAATATATATTTTTTGAAAGCTGAATAAAGTAGTTTTTGAAAATTAATTCAAAATTTTCATTGCTTAAAACGACAAAACAATATTCCGACTAAAGAGTGTTAAGACTGTACCTCGTTTGAAAAGCCCGAAATCTGTCAGGATTTCCGTCTCAGTGATAAAAATCACGTTAAAAAAGCAGACTCCTAATATATCAATCTCTAAAACGGTGCCAGCGATTTTTGATTTTTGTTTTCGTTGTTGAGATATTGCTTAGTTTGTACACTTATACATGATTATGAGAAATCGCAGACACTGTTTTAGAGATTGATGTATTAGGAGTCTGCTAACGTGATTTTTATCACAGAAATCCTGACGGATTTTGGGCTTTTAAAACGAAGTACGGTTTTAACACACTTCAGTCGGAATATTTTTTGTCGTTTTAAATAATGAAAATTAATTTACAAAAACTACATTTATTCATCTTTCAAAAAATATATACTGTTACTGGAATATTTTACATGGCTTGCTCATAATTTGAGTTTGCGTAAGTAGAGGTCCCCGACCCTTAAGTGAGTGATTGCATTATTTGTTATAGTCAGCAATTGTTTTACCATTGATCATGTTGTCATATTTCATTTCAAGGAATTTGTTACGATCTGGTCGAGTATGTTCATGGTAGAAACCAATGGCGTGGCCGATCTCGTGGATGGCTGTGCCCGGCGGGCAAGGACTGTAGATGTAGAAATACCAATGAGTTGATGGCAGAATATTAGATATATGTTCATTTAAATGCTATAGAAATCACATGGAATAATTAGAAAATGCAAGTGAATAGACATCCAGAAGAATATCCATGCACTCGATTAGAGCAGAATCTATTTAAATTTGGACTTAATTTGTTTTTCATTAACTAAGCAATACCCGAGATGGGGGAGGGTACTTGTCCAAGTAGTAGTGGTGATCGGCGTACCTTTTAGGGTTAAAAATATTTCCTATGCGTACCTTTTAGGGTCCTTTTATGGTCCTGGCTTAAAAGCAGTTATGTAAAATGACTCCGTACTTTAAAGGGTCATTTTTACTCTGCTTTGTTGCTAAAAGTAGGCTTGGCTGGCAGGAACATCGCAAATCATTACCTTTTAGGGGTTGAAATAAGCAAGGATTAACAGTTACTTTAATCTGTGCATACCTTTTAGGGGTCGTTTTCAAAACCTCCGCCGATCACCCCTACGACTTGGACAAAGGGATTCCCCTCCCCCGGTAATCAATAGCTCGGAGAAACTCGACAAGGGTTTAGTTCGTTCATCTTTTTAATTTTAATGGTGAATATCTATTGCAATAATTAAGAGATAGTTCATAGATAGCGTGCGTATACCAGTTCTACATGCACGCGGGAGGTTGCTAAGCACGAAAAATAGCGTAATGAGTGGCACGACGCGAAGCGGAGTGCCACTCTAGCTATTAGTACAAGGTTTTTATATTTCAAATAAAGTCTGTCCAAATGACAAATTCTCCTAAAGTTACGCACGCTTGGCGTTTTACAAACTCGGTAAGTTTCCAGTTTGACAAATTTTTGGCCAGAGATAGCCATTAGGTCTCTGTTGGCGACTCAAGCATCAAGGAATGGTTAGTGTAAACACGAGACAACTCGGTAGCATTGCTAATTTCCTTCATCATGCATGCTGTCTAATTTATTTACTCCGAGTGGACGCTTTTCAAAATCAAACTTCATGTGAAGGCTGCCATTTTTTCTTTGGATACTGTTTACAGTTTGTTTTTGAGACTGGACTTTTAGATCAATATGTTTATGCCAGTTTGGGCATTTTTCCATTTTCCACTCATTACGCTATTTTTCGTGCTTAGCAACCTCCCGCGTGCATGTAGAACTGGATATACGCACGCTATCTATGAACTATCTCTTAAATACCTTCTTACCTGTTCGATGTGCCAAGTTTAATAGGTTCATTTGGTAAATTGTAGAATCCCACGTAAGAACTGCATAGACTACATCATTAAAACCATAGTTAGTAGAGGGGACTAACTATGTTGAAATATATATACAGTCTATGTCATTAACGCTGTCTATGGTCACGTAAAGTACCAGGTGATCTCCCTTCGAAGTGCGCAAAGGAATTGTTTGTCAAAACGAATAGTTCCAAAATGGCGCCTCGAGCTGGACAAAAATAATTTCGCTTACTTTTAGGCATTTGCGTTTTGTTTTTGTTCTTTTTTATCCCTGATAGAGCAGCAGTAAGCTTTTATTGTCCAAGTGACATTTTAATGTAAAGTTAATTTAAGGATGTATTTATCGAGGGTTAACATGGGAAACAACTCTCTCGAACGACGCCATCTTGGAACTGTTGGCGATGCGACACAAATGCTTCTGATTGGCTTATGCTAACCGGAAGTGCGCGTGCGAATCACTTAGTACAGATTTAATAACAGTAAAAAAGGGACACGTGATTCTTGGTAACAGTAAATATGGAATATTAATTATATAAACTATGTTAACAATTAATTGTAGTACCGATTATTTAGAGCGAACTTATCAGATGGCGTCAAGAAACATTTCTTTTAGTGTTAATGTTTTTTTCGCTGGACAAGGTTAATGACATTGACTGTATAGCAAGGTTTTGTTTTTATATTTAAAAAACTCATTAATAATTCATTCCTCTCTGGTCACGAGGAAAGATTGTATACCACATGCATAATCTACGTTTGAAACGCGGAGGGATTATGGTGTAGAATAGAAGAACAATGGAATGAAAATGAAGATGAAGCATTATATAATGCTACATGTCCATAATTCACATATTCAGACAATTATTATTATATATACTATTTGTATATTTTATGTATCAATTTTCCCATGTGCTTGTATATAAGACACGGATCAATAGCTGTAGTGATATTTGAATCTTCTAATAGCAAATTATAAGGAACGACAGTGCACTATATATACGATTTAAGGGAGTCCAGATATATATATGAAATGCGCTTGATAAGCATCACTTTACAAAAAAAAAACAATAACTCCACCATGTACTTACCCTTCATAGTTATCATACTTAAATGTAACATAAGCTCTTTCATTGGTTCTTTTTATAAACTTCAAACATGTCTTGTCCATCCAGTGTTTCATTGCTTTTGTAGCAAGATCTTTCCCAGCTTGATCTGTAAGAATAATTAAGGAATAAGTATAGGTATTTTCAACGCTGTTTTGAAGATTAGAAAAAATGTAAAAGGAAAAGCAATATTATTTACGTCGGCAGTTCTTTTAAAATAAGTAACAGTTTTCTCAAGAAGCCGACAGTGCGCTCTTTTGTACCTTTCTCCAACAATGCTCCGTTTTACGAGCATTTAAGCCACCCAAAGCTTCACAGAATGAAAAGAAGTCAAAACAAGTGTTTTAAAACAACCATTACTCAAACCTCAATATTACACTTACTTAAATTGTTATGAAATGTGTAATAAACTTTTCCTTTGGGCCATAACCTGTCTTTAACGGCCGCACGTCGTACACGACCATTTTTAAGCTGGTTATAAACCTCCTTTTGTTCTTTAGTCAAAAACATGTCATCTTCTACTAGTTCCAATCTTTCCACCGATGGTTTGGCTGTAAATAGGAAATATTTAATGCACCCTCAATACAAAACAACAGAAACGCTAACTAAAATATTAAATGATATTTATTGAGGCTAGTTGGTGAACGTTAACGGGACTAATGTTGGGGTTGATGTTTCGTAATTAGCTTACCTTCAATACGCCAGGCAAAAAGTGCACAGAATAGCAAAGCAATGAGAAACTTCATTTTATAGCTGATAAACCCAAGGAAAGCTGAAAAAAAAACCCACGAAAAATAGCACAATTTTTAGATCGGGCTTCAATGCAATGCATGTGCGAAATACATATATATTCAAGAGAGCATAAGTGATATATTTGAATACCGTTTTTGACGATCGATTAAATCCTTTAGAAATATTTTAGACTGATTTTGTTTTGTACTTATGTTTATCAATCACATTTTAAAACTAATCTCTCAATCGTCTAAGCAGACACAAGTGTTCTATCAATTGGGAAGACTCTACTACCTCTACATACAATATATCAGCACACAAACTCTGCTTACATGCTGATGTTATGATTGGGAGAGAAAATATCAACGTCAAGTCAACTAAAAACGAAACATTTAAAATATCTCTTTCTTACCTGACTGCATAAGGCTACACGACCAATCTTCCACTGAGCAATGAGAGGTAATGAAAAGCAAATGGGTTTTGTTCAGTTTTATAACCGTGAATGACAATAACGATACATGTCACAAAGTGGTCCTAATGGCCACAATGATGTAACCTTAATGTCTTCTACGTTAATAATTTAGAACAATTAACAGGATCGATTTACGACAAATAAAGGCAACAGAAAGTCGACAGAAAACAAATATCAACATGCTTTGATATCGAGAGTTTGGGACCATACTTACTACCTTTTACCTATTGTCTTCTGCGCTCACATAATCAGTATCAATATATATTGTGTTTATCTGTTCAATTTTCGCGGCTCCTCCCATCAATAGGTGGGCGTACAATGACGTAGTCTGTTATGGTTTTGCCAACCAACCATTGCTATTAGAACAAAGAAAATTTGAAATATATTGTAAAAATGGATGGCAAATCATCATCACAATATCAACACTTGTAAACACTACGCTCACCTTTTAATATAAACAATCAAGTAAAGCATTCATTGTTGTTTATTTTAATTTTGAATATTAGGGGAATTAAACTGCTCGCTTTTGTGTAAAAATTAAACTACTTACTGTGAAATCATTAATTAACATTAATTAGAATTTTTTAATAACAAGGGAATCAAATCGGTTTTTGTTATCATCGCCAAGGGTGAAAATTAAATAAATCTAGGCTAAAGTAAGGCTAAACTCCAAAAGTAGCTTTCAAACTATTGTATAAAAGAGAAACAATTGTCGATTCTGCTTACTAGAAAAGGTAGGTATGGGGAGGGACAACCAGCTAGCTCGCTCCACCCATTACTGAACCAACCGAACGGACGAACCACTTAGAAATCTGAGTGAAATTCTTGTAAATTTGCGCAATAACTTTTAAAGAAACTGTTCTACAAAAGCCGATCCAAACTGGAATTGAAGCAGTGGAATTTCGCAAACTAGTTTAGGGCCACTGGCACTGCATAGGTTAACAAGACTGTATACCGCTTCGCATCCAGTCAAGAACAGGTTTTCTTTACGAATAAATGTCCATTTGTTAATGTCGATTTTGAGAATCAACTGCATTTACATTTATTATCCTACAGATATACTGCAGAGTCTTCGGCTCAGAAGGTAATTAAAAGGATATGGCTAGCATTACACGGGTAAGAAACGCACTGCGCATGCATGTTCGGATTTTCTTTCGAACAAAATAAAAGATTAAGGTTCCGGGCAAACGGTTTCAACATTTGCTTCAACATCCGTTCGATTTTTTTGAATGGCAATGTTTAAACGCTTTTGAACTCTTTAAACATCAATTCAACATCGATTCAACATGTTTCTTCGGGAAAATGTGGGATTATTTACACTAGACGAAACCGATACTTTACAAACGAAATGTTGAAAGAGGTTAAAAGCGTTTACGCGTTTTACGAATGATGATATAAAAACAAATTCGAGCACAGTATTACAGAAAAAAATATAAATCGTTCACAGCAACAATTACAAAAAAATATTCGTGCAAGTTGATAAAACAATTCCTGCAAAACCACGAAAGACAAAAAAATTCCTGTACACAAAAAATTGCCCAACCCCTCCCCTCTCAAAAATCTAATGGTCCTTCCCTTATTTCATCCGAACAAACAACAGGTGTAGGTAAAGGGAGGGATAACCAGCTAGCTCGTTCTAGTAGTCTGTTATTGTTTTGCCAACCAACCATTGCTATTAGAACAAAGAAAATTTGAAATCTATTATAAAAATAGTTGACAAATCATCATCACAATACCAACACTTGTAAACACTACGCTCACCTATTAGTACCAACAAACAAGTAAAGCATTCATTGTTGTTTATTTTAATTTTGAATATTAGGGGAATTAAACTGCTCGCTTTTGTGTAAAGATTAAACTGCTTACTGTGAAATCATTGATTAACATTAATTATAATTTTTTGATAACAAGGGAATCAAATCGGTTTTTGTTATCATCGCCAAGGGTGAAAATTAAATAAATCTAGGCTAAAGTAAGGCTAAACTCCAAAAGTAGCTTTCAAATTATTGTATAAAAGAGAAACACTTGTCGATTCTGCTTACTAGAAAAGGTAGGTATATGGGGAGGGACAACCAGCTAGCTCGCTCCACCCATTACTGAACCAACCGAACGGACGAACCACTTAGAAATCTGAGTGAAATTCCTGTAAATTTGCGCAATAACTTTTAAAGAAACTGTTCTACAAAAGCCGATCCAAACTGGAATTGAAGCAGTGGAATTTCGCAAACTAGTTTAGGGCCACTGGCACTACATAGGTTAACAAGACTGTATAGCGCTTCGCATAAAGTCAAGAACCGATTTTCTTTACGAATACACGTCCATTTGTTAATGTCGATTTTGAGAATCAACTGCATTTACATTTATTAGCAGTTTTCTTACGAATATTTCGTCTGGTTATCTTACTACAGAGTCCTCGGCTCAGAAGGTAAAGGACATGGCTAACATTACACGGGTGAGAAACACACTGCGCATGCATGTTCGGATTTTCTTTCGAACAAAATAAAAGATTAAGGGTCCGGGCAAACGGTTTCAACATTTGCTTCAACATCCGTTCGATTTTTTTTGAATGGCAATGTTTAAACGCTTTGGAACTCTTTAAACATCAATTCAACATCGATTCAACATGTTTCTCCGGGAAAATGTGGGATTATTTACACTAGACAAAACCGATAATTTACAAACGAAATGTTGAAAGAGTTTAAAAGCGTTTACGCGTTTTACGAATGATGATATAAAAACAAATTCGAGCACAGTATTACAGAAAAAAATATAAATCGTGCACAGCAACAATTACAAAAAAATATTCGTGCAAGTTGATAAAACAATTCCTGCAAAACCACGAAAGACAAAACAATTCCTGTACACAAAAAATTGCCCAACCCCTCCCCTCTCAAAAATCTAATGGTCCTTCCCTTATTTCATCCGAACAAACAACAGGTATAGGTAAAGGGAGGGACAACCAGCTAGCTCGTTCTAGTAGTCTGTTATTGTTTTGCCAACCAACCATTGCTATTAGAACAACGAAAATTAGAAATATATTGTAAAAATGGATGGCAAATCATCATCACAATACCAACACTTGTAAACACTACGCTCACCTTTTAATATAAACAATCAAGTAAAGCATTTATTGTTGTTTATTTTAATTTTGAATATTAGGGGAATTAAACTGCTCGCTTTTATGTAAAAATGAAACTGCTTACTGTGAAATCATTAATTAACATTAATTAGAATTTTTTTATGAATCAAATCGGGTCTTGTTATCATCGCCAAGGGTGAAAATTAAATAAATCTAGGCTAAAGTAAGTTAAAATCCAAAAGTAGCTTTCAAACTATTGTATAAAAGAGAAACACTTGTCGATTCTGCTTACTAGAAAAGGTAGGTAAGGGGAGGGACAACCAGCTAGCTTGCTCCACCCATTACTGAACCAACCGAACGGACGAACCACTGAGTGAAATTCTTGTAAATTTGCGCAATAACTTTTAAAGAAACTGTTCTACAAAAGCCGATCCAAACTGGAATTGAAGCAGTGGAATTTCGCAAACTAGTTTAGGGCCACTGGCACTGCATAGGTTAACAAGACTGTATAGCGCTTCGCATCCAGTCAAGAACCGGTTTTCTTTACGAATACACGTCCATTTGTTAATGTCGATTTTGAGAATCAACTGCATTTACATTTATTATCCAACAGAGTCCTCGGCTCAGAAGGTAAAGGACATGGCTAACATTACACGGGTGAGAAACACACTGCGCATGCATGTTCGGATTTTCTTTCGAACAAAATAAAAGATTAAGGGTCCGGGCAAATTTTCAACATTTGCTTTAACATTCGTTCAATTTTTTTTTGAATGGCAATGTTTAAACGCTTTTGAACTCTTTAAACATCAATTCAACATCGATTCAACATGTTTCTTCGGGAAAATTTGGGATTACTTACACTAGACGAAACCGATGCTTTACAAATGAAATCATCGGAAAACATAGCTCCGTGATTTTGAACATTTGATCTTTCCAAGTAAAAACCTGCTTTTAAAAACAATTAAACATCCAGAGAAGCCTTATATATTATATATACTCAGACGACTTGTAACCGGCGACAAAATAATATATATCATTCACTGAAGAGTTTTCGAGACTCTACTGTCCGCTTGATTTTGAATGAAAGTCTTATAAGAGAATGATCGAGAGATTACAGCGATAACAATCAGAAATCTTGCAAAGTACGTGTGTTTTTTTTTTTCACGCATAGCCATGTATTACACATCAAAATGTCCGTAAAAGAATGGTGTTTGAATCCATAGCTACTTATTTTGAAAGGGTTTGTTTAATTTTAAATATAGCCCATATTGTTACTGACAAGAGAATAGTGGCACAATCTCTCTTTTAAAAGTGATCAAACCGTTCGCTTTCATCTCCCAAAAGTACGAGTACTTTTTGAACGGAACGTACGTAGATCAAAATCATTTGATAAGGCTAATAAAAGATTTAGGTAGCCGTATTCATGGCTACTTTTTTTTACTTTTCTGCAAATATTTCGAGAAAAGATAGATTTTGGAGCCTTATTTCTACAAGTTTGACTAGGCGCATTGAAGCGTGCGCGTATAGCGGGTCTATAGCTGACCAAATGTTAACACCTGTTTTCCGATGAATAAGCTGGAAATGCGGGTTGTCATTTTGCCTTATAAACGTTTTGACCATTACCCTTTGCGCGCCGCGAGAGAGTAACGTGTTTTACTTCTGATTTTGTTTTCGAAGTTTTACCAGTTCGAGATAAGAAGATGGTTATGCTAGATTTAATGATAAGTAGACGAAAACTGCTCAGAATTATTATATTTAATGAGACCTAACATGATGTAAAATAAACTTTACCATATATGAGGCAAATGTCACGCTTACTATTTGTGTTAACAATAATAATGTCATATCACCCAGTAATGTGATCATAACCACATGGGTCTACCTGTAGCTTAGTGGTTCAGTAATGCATCCGTTCGGTAAATCGAAAGATCAAGAGTTCGATTCCTGTCAGGCAGACTGAAAGAGCTAGCGACTAACAAATAACTTTTCTATCATTTCTTGCTAGCTTCTAATTAGCAAATCGAATGTGGTTTAGCGTTGTCTGTACTCTTATCGACAACGATATTCGTCATGACAGTGGTCAAAATGTTGTGGACTCACGACGCGCATGTTTTTTACAACACAAATCAAAATAAATGTACAAAAAGTAAAATGTCAGTTAACAGACGAAAAATGACGAATTTGTCACGCATCGAACTCAATGGTTTCTCTTCAAGCTACGGAAAATCACACAATTTACGAAAATGATCTTTTTTTCAGCTGAAAAAAAACAACAATAAGCTTATTTTCATACAGAAATACATTGCACTGTTTGTCTTGAGACTGCTAAGTGAGGTTAGAAAAGTAAGAGTACAAGAACGTCAAACAAGGCCGATAAGCAGCTTGGTTTTCAAAAAAATTGCATTTTAAATACATTAAAACTGATCATACACAATACATGATATGTCTAACCTTTGTACAACATTCTAAGCTTTTCAAATCAGTCCTGAACGAATGGTATTCATTACCAGAAATCTAGGACATTTTTGACCAGCGGTCTACTGGCAGTCCAGAATTATCCTCGAATTTCTATCGAAATAAATAAATTTATCAAAACCTGTTGCTACATTTGTATATTGTGGACTTGAAATATTTTGTAGATTCTAAGTGAGCCAATCTGACAGTCTGTTCTAATATGAGGTTACATCAGCATTGCACCTTGCACAGTACGGTGACTCAGTGCTCACTTTACAAGATTGCGCCCCTATTGTTAACAGTAGAAGAAAGCTTATATCAGCTGGAATGGATTCATTACTCAATCGTGAATAGTCCCCTTCATAGTTCCCTGCGCCATTTTGAAAGGTAGCCGGGCCTCTGCGTTGAAGCAAAACCAACGTTGAGCTAGCAGTGATAGAGACCTTTTAACACCTTGCGAATTCTTCTCATGTGTCTATCATTGCAAGTTCAATGATCGTCTGGCTTTGATGCAACGACTCGGCTACCTTTCAAGATGGCGCAGGGAACAGTGAAGAACACCGCTTTTGTTACAGCCGGAATTTTTCTCTCGAAAGTCCGTCTGTGAATTAGAGCAACGAACCGTGTTCTGGCCCCCGGCGAACTACACGATTATATATACTAGATGCTGATTGGCTTTCGATGATACTCTTTCTTACACGAACTCTCATTAGACAATTCAATACTTCCGGTTATGTTGAATTGTCCAATGAGAGTTCGTGTAAGAAAGAGCATCATCGAAAACCAATCAGCATCTAGTATATATAATCGTGTAGTTCGCTGGGGGCCAGAACACAGTTCGTTGCTCTGATTCACAGACGGACTTTCGAGAGAAAAATTCCGGCTGTAACACAGGCTATGAAGAAGACCGCTTTTGTGAATTCAGGAAGTCTATTGCACCACCTTCCCTGCACACCTAAACTCATTTCTCGTCATATCTACGAGAGAATTGAAAGAAGCCTTTGACAGTGGGGGAAATCTATTGCGCCCAAGACTAATACAGGGTTTTGGATACATAATGTTCTTAAAACTTGAAGCTCAAAAGTGGTTTTGATAAAAAGTACAAGGTACCTAATTTTTGTACAAAAGGGGTTTAATTTTAACTCTTTCTTCAAAGGACGTTGTTGACGCGAACTTTTTCATCAAAATATCATAACATTATTAACTTCATGTCCTGGCTAGTCGGAGCTTGTGCTTTATCCATGAATGGAAGTAATAACAATCAATGGAAGTAATAAAATATTTGCATGATGAAGTCCTAATTGTTCGAAAGAAGTTGGCTAAAGTTTATATATATTTGTAATTGTAATTTTAATAATCTGTCATTTTTTATATATATCTTTTATATATACTTTAGACTTTGTTATGAAATTGAGAATGAAGATAAACGCGAGGATACAACGTTTCGACATCATCTAGATGTCATTATCAAGTAGTTTAATGCAAGAATGTATAAAGTACGTATTTATAGGTACGCACATGAATAAATTACAATTGTAAAGAATACAAAAACAAAAACATAGATAACATAGTCATGTGCGTACCTATAAATACGTACTTTATACATTCTTGCATTAAACTACTTGATAATGACATCTAGATGATGTCGAAACGTTGTATCCTCGCGTTTGTCTTCATTCTCAATTTTAAAATATTTCCTTGTTTATTGCTCGGGAGTTCTGAAGTTTAATACTAGAAACGTTAACTTCAAAAATTATTCTCATTTTAGGGTAAAGTTATTTCGCATAATGGAGCTTTGGACTGCAGCTTATTTACTTTTTGCGCGTCACCGCATTTCAGATATGCACGGGCTCAATGCTAACAAGTTTTGTGGTTTGCCGTGCAGGCTCGGTTACAAAAATTTACTTAGATTCTATGACATTTAAACCAGCAAGAGCTGTTCAAATATTTTATCTTTTTTAAATAAAAGATTCATTGCTTTCATTCCATTCCCAAATGTTAGTTCATCGTAGCTTTTTGTTAAGTATTCCAGAATTCATATTTTTTTTCCTTAATTAAATTGAATTGACCCAACAACATGTTCTGATATTTATTTAATATCCTATAACTATATTCCCTTTATTAAGAGAAACTTTGTATTCTATTGCTTCTGGAACACTTTGGTTCGTCTTTATTGTAGAATCTCAACAGGACCTTAAAAGAAATGTTACTCTTATCATTATTTATCATTTACAACTCGTATTGTTAGTTATCATCATATTAACAAAGGAATACTTTTGGCAACATTTTAGATTTTAGATGTGCTTGAACCTTATAATTAACTTTGTTGTAAACTTAAACACTCACCACTTTTCTCCTTGCCATTATCGTCTGCTGATGGAACATAGTCCAACTCGCTCTCGCCTTGAGCTAATAAGAGAATTATTGAGACTTTAATTAGTACTCATAAACATAACTAAACAAAACATTGCATATTCATCAGTAGTAGTATTTAGCCGACCCTGGCGCAACGCGTCAAAATTTCACGAGAAGAAAAATTACTAACATTATAATGACTGACACCTATCAATCATTAACCCACTTGTCAAGCATTAGAAAATTGTCATGACCCACCCCACCCCACCCCTAGGTCAGTATCATGGGGGCATTTCTCTATGATAACGAATATATGGAAACGGTTTAAAGATATAGATGTTATAATAAAAAATGGAAGCCAAAACAGTGAATCAGTTGCGATCCATAGCCAAAGAGCGAGGCATCAAAGGCTGGTACAAGATGCGTAAAGACGAACCCGTCGAAGTGGTATATGGGCAAGCGCGAAATATTCTTGACAAACCGATACCCGAGATTAATGTTCCAATTCTCAAACCTTCCCATCCCCCTCGAAATTTCCATTTCCAACGTAACCCACCCAATCATATAGCAAACAAAGCGACTAACTCAGTAAAGAAAGAGATAAACGAGTTCGCAGATTGGCTTTTATCTTTTGTCCCTGAGCCTATTAAAAAGACTGTAAATAAACATGTCGAAAACCTGAAGGAAAGGGTGAACCGCATATTCAAGAGACTTGATCACTTCACTCCAAAAGAACAACAAACGGCACTGAAGGGATATCTGAAAACCTACAGGATTGATGGAAAAAAGGGGCATGACCCCAAGACGTTCATCATTAATGTCAAACCAAAAGTTCTGGATCTCATCAACCAACAAAAGAAGTCTATTAAAGTCAAGTTTATCTTTACTTGCAAGTTTATAAAAGAGAATCCAGCTACTGGTCAGATTGATGAAAACTCAGGATACTTTCATTCCAAAGTTGAAATAGTGACCGAATCGATCGATTTCTCCGACTTGTTCAATACAATGACAAATCGTATACTTGAATCGATTGAGCAATTTCAAAACCAAGGCTCTGGATGGCAGTTTGACCAAGTCGAATACTTTGATATCAACATTGACCCCTTTGAACCGCTTTCCGGGAGTTCCTATATCTCACTACCATCAAAATTAGCATATAAGAAGGCAATCATCAACGTTAAGAACGTGAACGATCACGAGTGTTTCAAATGGGCAGTAACTTCCGCTGCGTTTCCTAGGAAAAAAGATCCTCAAAGACTAATTGACCAAATGAGAGAGAACTCTAAAAAGTTCGACTGGACAGGTATAGAGTTCCCCGTTTCCCTAAAACAGATTGATAAGTTCGAAAAGCAAAACCCCTATGCGATTAACGTCTACGGATATGAAGGTGATGTATGCCCTCTTAAAATAAGTAAGAAACATGTTGCGGCGGAGCAACCTCATGTGATCAACTTACTCCTCATATCGAACGATGCAACTAACCATTACTGCTGGATTAAGAACATGTCAAAACTGTTATCCTCTCAGGTCAATAATCACCAACACGCTCGTTTATTTTGCAATAGATGTCTTAACTCATTCCAGTCAAAGACCTCATTAGAAAAACACCTCGAATACTGCGCCAAAAACGAAGAAGTTAAGATTGATATGCCCGTAGACAAAGATGGAAATCCCCTTCATACTTACTTTAAAAATTATACCAGAAAAATGCGAGTTCCCTTTGTTGTCTATGCTGACTTTGAGAGCTTTACAGAGAACATAGACACATGTTCCCCAGATGAAAGTAGAAGCTTTACTAAGCAATACCAGAAGCATAAAGCATCAGGCTACTGCTATATCATCAAGTGCTTTGACGACCAAATATTTCCGCCCAAGCTTGTACGACACACAGCTGAATCCCCAGACGAAGATATCCCACAGATGTTTATAGAAAATTTAGAGTCTGATATTAAGAAAATTTACAATACGTTCAAATTCCCTAAGAAGGTAAAAATGAGTAAGAAAGATAAAATCACATATAACAATTCCACTCACTGCCACATCTGTGGGGGTGAATTAGGAGAAGATAAGGTATTGGACCACTGCCACCTTACGGGAAAGTACAGAGGTGCAGCCCATAACGAGTGCAACCTTCAATACAAAATTCCAAAGTTCTTCCCAGTCATCTTTCATAACCTATCCGGTTACGATTCACATCTTTTCATCAAGAACCTTGGTACATCAAAAGGTAAAATAAACTGTATACCTAATAACGAGGAAAAATACATCTCCTTTACAAAGCAGATAGTTGTGGATACATTCACAAATAAGGATGGAAAAGCCTGTACCGTAAAACGTGACATTAGATTTATCGACAGTCTGAAATTCATGGCTAGCAGTCTCAGCAACCTTGTATGCAATCTACCAAAAGAGTCTTTCATAAACCTCAAAAGCGCCTATAAAGAGGAAAAAGAGTTGGCCCTCCTATTGAGAAAGGGAGTATTTCCATACGACTGGTTTGATGGCTTCGATAGACTCGACGCAAGCCAACTACCGCCAAAGGGGGCATTCTACTCTAAGCTCACCGACACCGACATAAGTGAGGACGATCACCAGCATGCACAAAAGGTGTGGGAAACCTTCAAGATGAAAACAATGAGAGACTACCACGACCTCTACCTTGAGTCAGATGTCCTCCTTTTGGCTGACGTCTTCGAGAACTTTCGAGATGTTTGTCTAGAGAACTACAAGCTAGACCCGGCATGGTATTACACAGCACCCGGACTAGCTTGGGACGCATCGTTAAAATTGACTAAAGTCGAACTAGAGCTTCTCACCGATCCCGACATGCTACTCATGATTGAGAAAGGCATTCGAGGGGGCGTGTCTATGATATCTACTAGATATGGTAAAGCTAACAACAGATATATGAAAGAGTACGATGAAAACGAATCATCAAAATATATCACGTATCTTGACGCAAACAATCTTTACGGCTGGGCGATGAGTAAACCCCTACCAACCCACGGATTTCAATGGATGACTAAACATGAACTAACAGACTGGACAAAATACCCATGCATACTTGAGGTCGACCTGGAATATCCTCAACACCTACATGACTTACACAACGACTATCCGCTAGCCCCAGAGAGCATCAAGGTCGACAAGGTTGAAAAGTTAATTCCAAACCTCAACAGTAAAACGAAGTACGTAGTTCATCACGAGGCCTTGAAAGTTTATAATAGCCTCGGACTAAAAGTCACCAAGATTCATAGGGGCATCACATTCGAAGAGTCTGCATGGCTAAAACCATACATCGACTTGAATACCAACCTAAGGGCGAAAGCATCCAACGATTTTGAGAAAGATTTCTTCAAGTTGATGAACAACTCCGTCTTTGGGAAAACCATGGAAAACATCAGAAACAGGGTAGACATTCGATTGGTCACGAATGAAAAAGATGCGAAAAAGTTGATATCAAGGCCCAACTATCAACATCGTACAATCTTTAATGAGAATCTAACCGCTATTCACATGAAGAAGACAAAGCTGATCTTTAATAAGCCCGTTTACTTAGGCGCATCTATTTTAGATCTAAGTAAGACGTTAATGTATGACTTTCACTATAATTACATAAAGCCAAAATATGATGAAAGAGCTAAGCTCTTATTCACAGATACAGATAGTTTGATGTATGAGATTGAGACAGAAGATTTCTACAGAGATATCGCTTACGATGTTGAAACAATGTTCGATACCAGCAACTATCCAAAGGATCATCCGTCTTGTATTGAGACAGGTGTGAACAAAAAGGTCATCGGCATGTTCAAAGACGAGGCTGGGGGCAAGCAGATAGCCGAATTTGTAGGTTTGAGAGCCAAGCTCTACTCGTACAAGATGGATGAAGGAGAGGAAGAAAAGAAATGCAAGGGCGTAAAGAAAGCGGTCGTTAAGAGATGCATCAGTTTCAATGATTACAAGGATTGTCTTTTCAAGAAAGTGATACAGATGAGGAAAATGAACGTTATTCGTAGTCACAAACATGACGTTTACACCGAGACTGTGAATAAAGTAGCATTAAGTCACGAGGATGACAAACGAATCGTCTGTGAGGATGGTACTCACACCTTTGCGCATGGTCATTTCAGAACGCTATCGGGAGGCAACTCAGTATCTTCAGGAACGACTTGAAGCTCCTCTCTGACGAGCGACCTCCTCGACCCACCCTCCGATAGATAGTACAACACGGGCTGTCCAACCGAAACAACACTGCGTGATAAATCATAGATATCCAAACTCCAGACCGGATCCGTCGCACGACGGTTATCACCTCCTTCGTCTTCTCCTGGGGCAAGCAAATATCTTACTTTAACTCCAGGGGGTAGTCTCACTTCGTCAAGTCCGACAGGCCGCTTGTATTCGACGGGTTTAGCATCAACTTCTTTGAGTCTCACAGCTTTATCGGGTTCTTTTCCGGTGATCCGTCTCGGCTTACTGTTCATCGATTCCAAAACTTTGGGCAATCTCTTCACCCATTCTCTTGACCTTCCATTTTCTAATAACATCTCTTGAGCGTATTGATGGCTATACAATCTTTCAGACAAAGTTCGATTTGTCCGTTCTACCACGGATTGAGCTTTATGGTTTTTAGCCTCACTTCGTTGAATTCGAACATTGTGCTTTTTCATGAGTTTTGTAACATCACCCATGAATTCTGTGCCGGGGTCGACAATCACCGTATTTGGCCACTTGAGTTTCCTCGAATAGATTCTTTCAAACGCTTTGGCAAGTCCACTTGAATCTTTACTCGTTACCGCTTCGGCATCAACATACCTTGATGCAACATCCACCACTAACAATGCATATTTGTAAGTCTTTCGTTTTACAGTATCGTGAGTTAGGAACAATAGATCCGCCTGGTGGATATAGTTTGGTTTGACAACGGCCCAATGCGGTCTCGGAATATGCATTGGAGGGGGTAAATAGATTTGCCACAATGCCTGTTTCTCAAGCCACTTCTTAGATGTGGATTGGCTCACTTTGGCAGCGTCTGCCAATTTATTGATGGCCTCATGACCTTTCCAGTACCCCCCGGTGCTGTAGTATATTTTTGATAACCTGCTTTCGTTACTCATTTAAAGATTATCTCTCCTTTCCTTAAAATAAATATGACACACGCAATTTCAGAGAAAATAAATCCGAACAGGATTCCAAGAGAACCTTTCGGATTGAAGGGTGAAGCCTCACTCAATCGAATTACACTGAACCCCTCATCCGCCAGTCCTGGGGAAACTTTGTATGTGAACATTCCCCAGCTATCAGAAAATGTGGTCATTGTCCCAGGTAGTGTATCCCTACTATTCGACTTGGGCGTCACAGGCCACGCAAATAATACTCTCGTCAACAACGTTGGCCGAAACCTAGTGTCTAGACTCAAGGTTCTTTTCGGCGGAGAAACACTGCAAGACACCCAACGATACGATCTATTTCAAACGTATCACGACCTATTCATCCCCAAGGATGAACGTGAGGATCGCTTGAGTCAGGGCATCTCATCAGAGAACATGAGAAAACTCAGAACGAACGCAGGTGACAAGGTGGTTCTTGCAGCAGAGGCGGCTCTTGCAGCAGTACATAATACAAAATACAAAATCCCACTAGACCATCCTATTCTGAATGACCATGGTGTTTTCTACCCAAAGGCCCTACCACACCCACTTACATTTGAGATTTCGCTCGCTCCCGTATCAGACATTGTTGTCTATTCGGACACAGTCAAGACTCCAACGTACGCCATCACAAACCTTGAACTGGAGTACCTATGCATTACCAGCGAATACCTTGCTAGGGAGGCAGCGGCCGCCTATCAAGTTGGGAAAGGCTTCTTTTACGAGAACATCATTCTTCACAAGACTTTCACCATCTCCAAGCTAAATGACACGGTTATTAACGAACATATCAATCTACCGAGAAAGTCAATGACGGGAGTGCTTTGTTTATTTACAGAGAACCACACAGGGGGAACACGAGACTCTGAGAAATTTGTCAGCCCAGATATAAAATCAGTTCATGTTAACATCGACGGAATGCCAAATCGACTCTATTCGAAAGGAATGATGCCACCCGACTTGTGGGAGTCGGTAAAGAAACGACTCGGATTCACGAGTTCACTTAAGCAAGAAGATTTTTACACCGGCAACAAGTTTGCTCTGTGGATCGACTTGAGAACACACCCAGATAACAGCATTCACGGAGGAGGTCTGGTCTTGAACAACACGCGAGACGGGGTAAAACTAGAAATGAAACGGAAAGGTGGAGGAAGCGGCAGTATCAACTGTCACATGTTTGTAGTGGCCGATGCGCTGATGGAGGTCATGAACTCGAATTTGCGAGCAATCATGTATTAAAAAAGACTTAATGATAATACAAAAGAATGGAAGAATTACGAGATAAAACACCATTTCATTGTATTATCACAGGACCTACTAATTGTGGAAAAACAAAATATTTAATAGAACAACTCCGAGGCCCATTTCGACGGGTCTTTGAGTACATTGTTCTTTTATGTCCGACCTATGCGAAAAATAAGACCTATCACAGATTTGCCAGAGGGGACAAACGCTTCTTGGTACTATCACCAGATGCTAGCAACAGCGATGAGATTAACGATCTGTTAAAGTTATCTACAGAATTATTCTCTGGTACAAATACGTTAATTATTTTAGATGACTGCGCCGTGTCCAAGGACTTGAAGAAACGGTCTAACAAGTTTATCGATCTTGCCTTTTCTGGTAGGCACGAGGGGTTATCTGTATGGGTTTTGACACAACAACTAACCTCGATAGCAAAACCGTTTCGTGACAACGTAGCCTGTGTAGTGGCATTCCACAATCCGTCTCAAATTGGTGCAAAAACCCTATTTGAAGATTATGGAGGTGACTTGGATGTTGAAACACGTAAAAAATTCATAACACTTTTAAGAGCGGAACAATATTCGAGGTTGTGTTTCTGTTTGAGGTATCCATTTCAGTGTTATTTGGAGATTCCTCCTGCGGAGATTCATGTGGTGATTTAAAAGAAACTGTGTATTATTACAAAGTAAGATGGCAAGCGTTGAAGATTATATGAAAGAACAGCCGGAAAAGGATCCAGACGATGATGATGTTGAAATAAAACGAGAGTCATTGGCCATTCTCGCATCGTTGGGTACTATTAAGGAGTATCTCGGCGTTAACATGAGTTTAGGTGATATTAAGAAACTCTCAAACAGTGAAGTCGAAAAATACTTTGTTCGCTATCAGACTGTATTGGGAAAACAGATCACGGGGGGATTAGTGGAGTCAACTATTCAAGTAGTCACCCAAGTCATATCATGTGTAGTACCTATTGATGACTCTGATGCTCTTTGCAAAGACCTGCAGAATGACGCTTTGGTAAAGCGTGAACTTTCAAATTTTGCAGGCCTCTTGGCGTTGAAAGGGGGTCGAATGGTAGCTCTTGCCAGCGGTCTCTTTCAAGTCGCTAAGCACATTAAATTAGGAGCATCTGAGGAGACTGTAAATAAAACACAAGAACTTTCAAGTTCAACTGAGCAAGCTCTTGAGCACAACTAAGATGTCATTTAAAGATTATGTTTCTTATTCACAAACAAAATAAGAAATGTCTGAAGAAAATCAAGAGGTTGAACAGATCACTAAGAACCCACAACCGGCAAAAATCAAGGAGAAAGATCCTAAAAAAGTCGCTGCCGGTAAGAAACTTGCTGAATATAATAGGAAGGCGAAGGAAGCGTTAGCTAGGGAAATAAAACGTGAGTCCGAAGAACAGACTGATGGGGGAACAGACGAATCTCGAGCCTGGATTCCGGAGCTATCTTTTACAACCGTGTTATCTATAGTCGGAATAGGGTTTACGGCGTTGGATGTGTATGCGCGCTTTTACAAAAAGAAAGAGGGTGAACAGATCAAGAATAATAGTGAACAGAGCAATGGGTCGGATCAACCCTCAAAAATTCCTGTAGCCACAACTCCAAAAATAGGAATGTTGTGATTTAAAGATTAATTAGGTGATAAGCAAAATATGTCAAGCGAACAAAACAAACTAGTGAAAACGGTTACCGACGCCTCTCTGCTTATCGGTCTATCTGCCGGTTTGGGTTACGTTGGAAGGAAAGTTATGAAAGAATCGTTTACCAACGATCCCTCTTCATCTATCGTTAGTTATGCCAAGTGGGTCGCGGTTATGACTGGAAGTATGTACTTGAAAGATTATCTGGAAACCCAAAAGATCATACCTAAAACCATCTAAAAAATACTATTTTTGATTAATAAATGGCAACTATAGCGCTGATGATTGGTGGAGCTATTCTTAATGCGTCGGCGTTTGTTGGAGGAAGTTACCTAGCAAGATACTTTTCTTCTAATGGTACTCATGTTGACGAAGAAAAGATAAGGCATGATAAAGCGCTTGAAAAGTATCAACAAGCAATGGGCACGTGGCAGAAAAAAAGACAGGAATACCAGGACTGGTTGGCGGAAGAATACAATAATAAAGTTCGTGCAGATGAGAACGATAAAGAGACAGATGAGGCTTTCAGATTATATTCTCAAACACATCCAGATTTTGATTTGAAAGAGCCCGCGCTCCCAGATTACTACAGGCCGAGTAGCAACCAAAAGATGGGAGAGATGGCATATGTCGGTGGTGGAATGTTAGCTCTTGGCTATGTAGCGAGTAAATGGATATAGTTCTTCGGCAAAGATCGCTTAAAGATTTCTTATTTTCGA
Organism: Metridium senile; assembly: GCA_949775045.1. NCBI lineage: Eukaryota > Metazoa > Cnidaria > Anthozoa > Actiniaria > Metridiidae > Metridium > Metridium senile. Next base: position 6,755,258 of record OX459107.1, read on the forward strand.
ATAAAATAAGAAATGGATGTTGATATTGACCCAGAGATTCCCGATAGAGAAAATCCTTTCGAACCCGTTGATCCGGGCGATGATAATGAGGGTGAGTCAATCCCCATGACATCCACATCAACTCATGATCCTTTCCACCGTCACACTGAAGATGAAACATCGTTTATGGATGTGGATGAACATACTCCATTAATACGTAGAGAAGAGAGGATGGAAGAGAGGATGGAAAACGCTTGGGATAGAATTCGTGAAAGATATCCTAATATAAACCCTGCGAAAGCAAACTTCACAGCTACTCTCGATGACTATGACAATGTCATCGTAAAGCTTAAAAGGCGGGGTGGTAGGACCTATACATTATTTGACGCAGGAGGTGAGCTGAAAGGAAAGCTCCCAAAGGACATCAAGAACGGTCTTGGACCGTCTGCCGAAGAGATCGTCCACTCCAATGAAGAAGAGGTTGAGAAGAGAGGAGAAAGGTTGAGGCTGTTAGAGACCCGTCGAAATGAGGTCCCTGAGAATCAAAGAGAGACCATAGATGCGCAGATTGGGGAAACACAGAGTGAGATTGAGCAACTAGAGCGGGAGAATGAGAGCATAGAGGAAAGGATGTCTCTGAAGGACCGCGTAAAGGCGATTTTTAAGAAATATGGATTTACCGCCGTTGCTGTGGTTGCCGCTGTGGGTGTGGTCATCGGTGTTATTGTCACTAATCTGAAAGCGGGATTGACGAGCGTTGCAAAAGGCGTTGGAAATGGTCTGAAAGCCATAGGTAAAAAATTGGGTGAAATGCTCCCCGGAATGGTCGGTGCGATAGCTAGTTTCATTTTCAAAACGGCAGGTGAAGTTGTCGGCTTTTTAGCCAAAAACGCGTGGCTTCTCATCGTCGCCGTCGTCCTATATTTTGTAGAGCAATTTAAAAGAAGGGGTCGTTCTTAAATAAATGGTATTACTCTACATTGAAGGTAAAGTTGGTGACTTCACAGTCTATCTAGATCGACCCATCGAAAAGTCGGGGTTTATCACGTTGCGAGGTTGTACAATGACAAATCGCTGGAATAATCTTTCAAGTGAGGGAACCGTTTCTGACGGTAAAAGGATTATCCTCAGGATCCCCGCAGGACATTATACGGCTGAAACGCTAAAACGTCAAATAGACGTGGTTTTGCGTCTTGGTGAAAGCCCAATCTCTATTGAAAAATCATCACTCAAAGCTCATCCAAACGTTGTGTTGAATGATTCGCTTGCCGATTTGTTAGGTCTCAAAAACAAAAGTCTGAAAGCAGATTCTCGACACGAGATGCAGATAAAGACTCTTGACGCTATTTTTATCCACTGCGACCTTGTGAGCGCAGACGGCGTCCTCAAACAAGGAGCTCCCTCACAAATCTTAGCATGTATGGAGGTTGATAAAGGAGTTGGGGAAAAGATAAACTTTAGTCCGCACAGTCCGATACGGCTCAGTACCACATCAGTTGATTACGTGAGTAGTCTTCGTTTTAGCGTGAAGGACGGTGATGGAAATACGATGGAGAATCTCTATCCGATGCGTCTAATTTTAGAAATTACTTAAAGAATAACCTTTCTCCATAATAAAAATATGGAGGATTACAATCAAATCTACCCAAATGTGCCACAGAGTGGTGATAACTTCAGACTTCAAAAGACCTATGACGCCATGGGAAGTTTGGAAAAAGAAGTCAAACATTATGAGAACGTGAGAAAAAAGTATAAACGAACGCAGAGCACGTTTTCAAAGTTAAGCATGGGCACGGGAGTCCTATCCGTCATTCTTGGGTCTAGTGGTTTAGGTACGTCTCTGTCCGGTTTTGGACTTATCGTAGGAGTTCCGTTGGGAGCTTTAGCAGGTGTTTTTGGTCTTACGTCTGTAGGCTGTGCGTCGGTTTCTAAACGCCTGTCGCAAAAAGTCTCTAAGCACGACCAAACGGCGGCGGTGGCAAGGGCAAAAGTAAATAGCATACGCGACTTGGTTTCTAAAGCTCTGAAAGACAACAAAATATCAGACGAAGAGTTTTCCTTGATCTTGAATGAGGTGGATAAGTTTGAGGAGATGAAGTTCCATATTCGTCAAAAGTCAAGAAGGGAGAATGAAAAAAATATCGATATGAACAGGCTGAGGGAAACAGTGAGAGAAGAAATTCTAAAAGACCTTACGAAAGTACCCGCTCGATGAAATTTCTATTTGATAGAACACCTTATGGATGGATCTACGAATGCAGATATACAAAGAACTGATTTAAAATCTTATATGTTTAATGAAAAAACATATAAGATGAAGTTTACAGAATTTGAGAGGTCATATCCGAACTACGATAGATATCGTTTCTCTTCTAACGAGAATGGAGAGTTGCGGTTTTTATTTAACGGTAATGATTACAACCCATTCAATAACGATGGAAAGCTTGTTAAAACATTGTATGAATTTCCGAGCTGGAATGGACGCACATATGCACCCGAAAATATAAACGATTTTCTGAGGAGTGGAGCCGGACCGCCAACCGCATCCTTTCCTAAAGAATTTCTTTACCAAAAGACTAATTACCCCGTTGTATGTACGTCCTTTAACAAAAGCCCTCCAAGTGCAGACCTTACATCACTCGATGTATATGTTGAACCGCACTCAAAGTTTACAGTAAAACCCAGAAATATATTCACCCATCTATTAATCAAACACACTACTGCTAAAGAAAGTCATCAATGGTTGTCGGCTCCCAGTATGAGATATTGGCCTCAACAACTGTCTTTTGCTGTTTGGTGTTCTACTGCTGGTTGCGGTGTTTCTTACGATATGTTGAGTAGCGGCCATGATCCCATGATAAGCTCGTTGATAAGATTTCACATCTTATTTACCACCAGACGAATACTTGCCGAAATGAGCGTTCCCTTACCCGGCGATAAATATTTCAACAATATAAACAACTCCTATAATAGAAGCGCTTACGATAAACTCTGCCGTGAGTTTGATATATCCGCCAACAGCGCTTTTCGTTATACTGCGGGAGATAACCACGGGCTGGGTATTATCTATAAAACGTTATTCGATGAGGTGAAGGTTGTGAAGAATACGTATGACGATAAACTAGACGGTAAATATACCGCCAAGTGGCCTAATGGTTTCTTTCATTTCAAGGACGAAAGCGGTTCGTGGGGCGATCGTGGCTTGGAATATATTTCACCCTTGGAAGAACATCCATATAGATATTTTATCCTACAGAAAGGAGCAGGCTTGACAAAGGCCGGGCTGTCACGATTGAATCAAAGTCTAGAATCTAGCGTTTATTGCATTCTTGGAAGCCAAGTAAACACTAGAAGTAGTATTATTGGAAATTCTGGATCGGCCTTAGAAACTCAAAACGTGTTTTTACAATTATTTGAAAGCGCCGTTGTTGAACGTGACATCACCAAGAGCATCCAAAGATATCAATTAGCAATCCAAGAAGCCAAGGTTAAACTTGACTTTGCAATCGCCCCAGGCTGTTGGTTATTACCGTCAAAATTAGTTATCAATACTCAGTCGACTGTTGGTTACAACAACAAACTACAAAAAGCTTCCACCGATATGAAATTCGGATTAAATGAATCGCTAAACGCCGAAATGAAATCTGTCGGTATCACGCATAATATGGGCCATTCAAAGGTTGTGTTACCACATCGACCAGAGGTGAAGAGTGAGGTAGCAAAACCGAAACCGGATGTGAAGACTCAGCGTGTGACAACAGACCGTCACGAAAATAACCTTGTCGCGATCACAGCCTTCGCGGCCGGTTTAGCTTGGCATCTATTTCGATAGCATGTACCGATGCACGCGGGCGGATGTGACGTATTGCAATAAAACAATAACTGTTCACGCGTTAAACAATAGACTGCATACCAGATATCCCTAACAACTACGAACTCTCGATGTAGATACAAAATCTATTTTCGGCATTGCTCGTTGTTAGGGAGGTTAGGAATGTGTGACGTCACATCATTATCCATTTAGCTTTGTAACGCGGGGTGCGTTACAAATCTGTGATGGACTGTTTCATTATCGGGTTGTGTACTCCATGTTGTTCGTAATTGCTTCTCCTTCTCCTGTGGGGGTCGTAAACGTCCGCAGTCATTCGCTAGGCGTTCTGATGAGGCTTGATACCAGTCGAAACGACTCAGCTCCCTTACAAGCCTTACATTGAGCCTTTTGTTTGTTGTGTTCGCAAATTTGAGAGCCTTTGCATGACATACAAAAATATTTCTGTCTATTATGCTCACATATTCCTTTCCCGTTGCAATCTTTACAGATATATCTCGCTCGTTTATGCTCGCAGAAGCTACCACCATTACATAATTTGCACCGTGATTTACGTCGGTCGTGAGGACAAATTTGTGATCCGCGACAATCTCTACAATAATATTTTATTCTACCATGTGAGCATTTCTTAGCCGCTCTACCTGTCAGGCGCTTGAGTGATGAAGGATTAGAGCTCTGAATGGGTTGGGAGGGCTTGAGAATGGGAACGTCAATCTCGGGTATCGATTGATCCAATACATTCGAGGGCGCGACTGGTATATTAGTCCTTGGTTTTGGGATAGGTCTTTGAACTGGTATATTAGACCTTGGTTTTGGGATAGGTCTTTGAACTGGTGGTGGCGTATTACCCAACGCTTCGATGAGTTCGGCTTTACGCATCCGATAATATCTCGGGATGTCTCGCTCTTTGGCCATGGCTTGTAACTGCTTCACTGTTTGCTTATCCATTTTTATTATAATATCTATATCTTTAAACCGTTTTTATATATTCGTTATCATAGAGAAATGCCCTATGATAATGACATGGGGGTGGGGTGGGGTGGGACAATTTTCTAATGATTGACAAGTGGGCTAATGATTGATGGGTGTCAATTGTCAGTATTTTTTCTTCTCGTGAAGTTCTGGCGGTTTGCGAACTGTGTGCCAGCTTCGGCGTATTACATACTACTTCATCTGTTATCATTAGTAAATTCACTGCCTCTGCGTTTCTGACCTAGTCAAGTCATCACTGTGCTGAATATCAAACAAACAATCAATCAATCATTAAATAAACAAAAAAACAATAAACAAATAAACAAAAAAACAAACAAACAAACAAACAAACAAACAAACAAACAAACAAACAAACAAACAAACAAACAAACAAACAAACAAACAAACAAACAAACAAACAAACAAACAAACAAACAAACAAACAAACAAACAAATATATAAAAACAAAAACAATTTATCAACAATCTTATCAATTTATTTTTAATGCAACCAATCTACCATCTTATCAACACCTAATAATTTTTTTAAAACATGTGTTGGTTTCGATTTAAAGTTGCCACGAAATTAGAATACTAGGTAAGGTCTTACAACACAAATCAATCAGTCTAAATGTGGGTTTTTATGTCCTTACCGTTACACTTGTACATGAGTTTAGCCTGAGCGATATCTCCATCACTCAGTCCATCTCTTTGACCAAACTCAACGTTTTCATGTGGTGGTTTGGGCACTATAACAGGATCAATATCATTTTTGCTGCCTTGTGTACGAGAGTAGTGCATGATGCTGTCAAAGTCGTAATCTTCACCACGATCATCTACTTCAGAACTGTTTACCTTCTCAAAATTCTCTTTAAGCCCTGTAACTGCAGGTATATAAACAAACTTTTGCATCAAATGTTTCCCGGATTAAAAGTCTTTTTGTTGTGTTGCAAGTTATTGACAGCTCCATTAAATGTCGCATGACCTCAAACTTTGTTCAAGTATAGTTAGTAGTAAACACTAAACCCATTGTTTTCTTTTGTTCTTTATCAACTACCACAAACTAAATGGTCTATTTTCTTGCACGGTCATATGAAAAACACTGTAGCACCCTTAACAGATTGTTTGTATTTGTTATAGACAAATAACAGCTAATTCTCACCATTTGCTATGTTAGTCTCATTCACTGTAATGTAGTCATCACGATCTGGTCGACTATGTTCATGGTAGAAACCAATGGCGTGGCCGATCTCATGGATGACTGAGCCCAGCGAGCAAGGACTGTAGATGTAGAAATACCAATGAGTTGATGGCAGAATATTAGATACATGTTCATGCTATAGAAGTCACATGGAATAATTAGAAAATGCACGTGAATAGATCCAGAAGAATATCCATGTACTCGATTAGAGCAGAATCTGTTTAAATTTGGACTTAATCTGATTCATTAACTAATCAATACCCGGGACGGGGAGGGGGGGGGGATGGGCTTAAAAGCAGTTATGTCACATGAATCCGTACCTTTAAGGGTCATTTTTACTCGGTTTTGTTGCTAAAAGTAAGCTTGGCTGGCAGGAACATCGAACATCATTACCTTTTAGGGGTTGAAATCAGCAAGGTTTAACAGTTACTGTAATCTTTGCATACCTTTTAGGGGTCGTTTCCAAAACCTCCGCCGATCACCCCTACCACTTGGACAAAGGGATTCCCCTCCCCCGGTAATCAATAGCTCGGTGAAGCTCGACAAGGGTTTAGTTCGTTCATCTTTTTAATTTTAATGGTGAATATCTATTGCAATAATGCTTTATATATGTACTCTTTTTTGAATTTTATTATAACTTCTTACCTGTTCAATCTTCCAAGTTTAATAGGTTCATTTGGTAAATTGTAGAATCCCACGTAAGAACTGCATAGACTACATCATTGAAACCATAGTTAGTAGAGGGAACTAACTATGTTGAAATATATATACAGTTTATGTCATTAACGCTGTCTATGGTCACGTCAAGTACCAGGTGATCTCGCTTCGAAGCGCGCAAAGGAATTGTTTGTCAAAACGAATAGTTCCAAACTGTCGCCTCGAGCTGGACAAATACCTTTTCGCTTACTTTTAGGCATTTGCGTTTTGTTTTTATTATTTTTTTTTATCCCTGATAGAGCAGCAGTAAGCTTTTATTGTACAAGTGACATTTTAATGTAAAGTTATTTTAAGGACGTATTTATCGAGGGTTAAAACGGGAAACAACTCTCTCGAACGACGCCATCTTGGAACTGTTGGCGATACAAATGCTTCTGATTGGCTTATGCTAACCGGAAGTGCGCGTGCAAAATCACCTAGTACAAATTTAATAACAGTACAACAAGGGACACGTGATTCTTGGTAACAGTAAACATGGAATATTAATTATATAAACTATGTTAACAATTAATTCTAGTATCGATTATTTAGAGAGAAATTATCAGATGGCGTCAAGAAACATTTATTTTAATGTCTTTTTTGCTGGACAAGGTTAATGACATTGACTGTATAGCAAGGTTTTTTTAATATTAAAAAAACCTCATTAATAATTCATGACCATTTTGTCCAATCCAATGCTCCTCTCTGGTCACGAGGAAAGATTGTATACCACATAATCTACGTTTGAAACGCGGGGGGATTATGGTGTTGAATAGAAGAACAATGGAATGCAAATAAACATGAAGCATTATATAATGCTTCATGTCCATAATTCGCATATTTAGACAATTACTATTTGTATATTTTATGTATCAATTTGCCCATGTGCTTGTATATTAGATAGGGATCAATAGCTGTAGTCATTTGAATGTTCTAATAGCAAATTATAAGGAACGACAGAGCACTATATATACGATTTATGGGAGTCAAGATGTAAGTGAAATGCGTCACTTTACAAAATAACAATAACTCCACCATGTACTTACCCATCTACGTTATCATACTGAAATGTAACAAAAGCTGTTTGATTGGTTCTTTTTTCAAACTTCAAACATGTCCTGTCCATCCAGTGATTCATTGCGTTTGTAGCAAGATCTTTCCCAACTTGATCTGTAAGAATAATTAAGGAATAAGTATAGGTATTTTCAACGCTGTTTTGAAGATTAGAAAAACTGTCAAGTTTGATCTGTAATTCTCTTTTTACTCAAAGGGTGCTAATTGTTTCTTTCAAATACATCAGATATGAAGAAGAAATAATGTAAAACTATTCTTTGAGACTTTTACATGCGTAATCGCAAATAAAGTGAATGCAAATTAAAGAGCATATTTTCATACGATTTTGCCCCTCTGTTTTATTCGATCTAGTAAGAACTTAGTTTTAAAACTTCTTGTATATTAGCTTCAAGTAAAAATATTCTTCATTGTTTTAAAATCGTTGTTTTTTCCATCAAAATATAAATATATATCTAACACATGATTCAGAGTTTAGTTACTCTAACTGGTACCCGCCCTGACTCAAGCAGCTATATTCACCTTTGAGAGTTAAGGCTGGTTTTCACTAGGCATAAGCATAAGCATAAGCTAAACACAAGAAAACGAACATGTTTGTTTCTCTTATGCTTATGCTTATGCTTATGCTTATGTCTGCTTATGTCAAGTGAAAACCAGCCTTTAACTCTCTTGCCTAAAAAGGTTATCATATGACATCCCACCATGCAGTTAGGCTTGAAACATGCCATATATGTTACTAGTATCAGAGTCACCAATATACCCTGCCCTGACTCAAAAAGCTGTATAGAAATTCATTCTACAGGCAGATCAAAACACGTGCCAAAACACGTGCAAGTATCAGTTGCCAGTAAAAGGAAAAGCAATATTATTTACGTCGGTAGTTCCTTTAAAATAAGTAATCAGTTTTCCCAAGAAGCCGACGCCGGTGCGCTCTTTTGTACCTTTCTCCAACAATGCTCCGTTTTACGGGCAGTTAAAGCCACCCAAAGCTTCACAGAATGAAAAGAAGTCAAAACAAGTGTTATAAAACAACCATTACTCAAACCTCAATATTACACTTACTTAAATTGTTATGAAATGTGTAATAAACTTTTCCTTTGGGCCATAACCTGTCTTTGACGGCCGCACGTCGTACACGACCATTTTTAAGCTGGTTATAAACCTCCTTTTGTTCTTTAGTCAAAAACATGTCATCTTCTACTAGTTCCAGTCTTTCCGCCGATGGTTTGGCTGTAAATAGGAAATATTTAATGCACCCTCAATACAAAACAACAGAAACGTTAACTAAAATATTAAATGATATTTATTGAGGCTAGTTGGTGAACGTTAACGGGTCGGACTAATGCATGTTGGGGTTCATGTTTCATAAGCTTACCTTCAATACGCCATGCAAAAAGTGCACAGAATAGCAAAGCAATGAGAAACTTCATTTTATAGCTGATAAACCCAAGGAAAGCTGAAAAAAACAAAACGAAAAATAGCACAATTTTTTGATCGGGCTTCAATGCAATGCATGTTCGAAATACATATATTCAAGAGAGCATAGGTGATATATTTGAATACAGTTTTTGACGATCGATTAACTCCTTTAGAAATATTTCAGACTTATTTTGTTTTGGACTTATGTTTATAAATCACGTTTTAAAATAAGACTCTCAATCGTCTAAGCAGACACAAGTGTTCTATCAATTGGGAAGACTCTACTACCTCTACATACAATATATCAGCACACAAATTCTGCTTACATACTGATGTTATAATGATTGGGAGAGAAAATATCAACGTCAAGTCAACTAAAAACGAAACATTTAAAAAAACATTTCTTACCTGACTGCATAAGTTTACACGACCAATCTTCCAATGAGCAATGAGAGGTAATGAAAAGCAAATGGTTTTTGTTCAGTTTTATAACCGTGAATGACAATAACGATACATGTCACAGAGTGGTCTTAATGGCCACAATGTTGTAACCTTAATGTCTTTTACGTTAATAATTTAGAGCAATTAACAGAATCGATTTACGAGAAATAAAGGTGACAAAGTCGACAGAAAACAAATATCAACATGCTATGATATCGAGAGTTTGGGACCATACTTTTTACCTATTGTCTTCTGCGCTGAACAAAATCAGTATCAATATATATTGTGTTTATATGTTCCAGTTTCGCGGCTCCTCCCATCAATAGGTGGGCGTACAGTGACGTAGTCTTTCATGGTTTTGCCAACCAACCATTGTTAATAGAACAACGAAAATTAGAAATATATTGTAAAAATGAATGGCAAATCATCATCACAATACCAACACTTGTAAACACTACGCTCACCTTTTAATATCAACAATCAAGTAAAGCATTCATTGTTGTTATTTTAATTTTGAATATTAGGGGAATTAAACTGCTCGCTTTTATGTAAAAATGAAACTGCTTACTGTGAAATCATTAACTAACATTAATAAGAATTTTTTTATGAATCAAATCGGTTTTTGTTATCATCGCCAAGGGTGAAATGTAAATAAATCAAGGCTAAATTAAGGCTAAACTCCAAAAGTAGCTTTCAAACTATTGTATAAAAGAGAAACACTTGTCGATTCTGCTTACTAGAAAAGGTAGGTATGGGGAGGGACAACCAGCTAGCTCGCTCCACCCATTACTGAACCAAAAAAACGGACGAACCACTTAGAAATCTGAGTGAAATTCTTGTAAATTTGCGCAATAACGTTTAATTATAAGAAACTGTTCTACAAAAGCCGATCCAAACTGGAATTGAAGCAGTGGAATTTCGCAAACTAGTTTAGGGCCACTGGCACTGCATAGGCATGAGAAGCCCCGTACCTTGTATTTTTGTCACAGCGGGAACACAGCGGGAATATGTTTTGTGGTTGTAATCAAAGGACACAAAGAAACTACTGCAAGCGATGTGTTTTTCCCTTTGAAAAATGTTCGAGGCAGCTGTTGCTCGCAGAAGTTTCAAGGACATCTTCGCGGACCTTATAATTATTAAAACAATGATTTCAATCTCGCCAAATAACAGACCGTCAACCGGGGAAATAATTGCTTCGCTGTATGCTCTACTTGAGAAGTAATAGCCGTATTTATCTTGTACGACGAACTTTCATTCAAAACGTAATTTTTAATTTTATTCAGAAAAATATTTCGTTACGAAAGAAAGTTTAAATTCTTCGTCCAAGCTGGAGATAAATACAGCTAACAGATTTATATCTTATTGTTTTAAATCGGTAATAGTGATCATGTTGATGTCTATGAGCTACATGCAATTTAATCTCTTGATGATGACATTTAATAAACATACCCAGTTAAACAATATGATGTACATTGATTGATCTACATACTTACAACACCTTACAAACCACTGGAATGTATAATTGCGGTCAGTTTACGACGCCTTCAAATCGTCGAAAAACAGAAATACAAGGTACGGGGCTCGTCATGTAACAAGACTGTATAGCGTTTCGCATCCAGTCAAGAACCGGTTCACCGAATACACGTCCATTTGTTAATGTCGATTTTGAGAATCAATTGCATTTACATTTATTATCTTACAGAGTCCTCGGTAAAGGTAAAGGACATGGCTAGCATTACACGGGTAAGAAACACACTGCGCATGCATTTTCGGATTTTCTTTCGAACAAAATAAAATATTAAGGGTCCTGGCAAATTTTCAACATTTGCTTTAACATTCGTTCAATTTTTTTTGAATGGCAATGTTTAAACGCTTTTGAACTCTTTAAACATCAATTCAACATCGATTCAACATGTTCTTCGGGGAAATTTGGGATTGCTTACACTAGACGAAACCGATGCTTTACAAATGAAATGTTGAAAGAGTTTAAATACGTTTACGCGTTTTACGAATGGTTATATAAAAACAAATTCGAGCACAGTATTACAGAAAAAAAAATCGTGCACAGCAACAATGACAACAAAATATTCGTGCAAGTTGGAAAAACAATTCCTGCAAAACCACGAAAGACAAAAAATTCCTGTACACAAAAAATTACCCAACCCATAGCCCCCCCCCCCCCCCTCCCCCCGTCAAAAATGCAATGGTCCTTTCCTTATTTCATCCGAACAAACAGCAGGCCCAGCTAGCTCGTTCTAACCATTAGTTTTCGAGGCTCTACTGTCCGCTTGATTTTGAATGAGAGTCTTATAAGAGAATGACCGAGAGATTACAGCGATAACAATCAGAAATCTTGCAAAGTACGTCTGTTTTTTTTTTCACGCATAGCCATGTATTACAGATCAAAATGTCCGTAAAAGAATGGTGTTTGAATCCATAGCTACTTATTTTGAAAGGGTTTGTTTAATTTTAAATATAGCCCATATTGTTACTGGCAAGAGAATAGTGGCACAATCTCTCTTTTAAACGTGATCAAACCGTTCGCTTTCATCTCCCAAAAGTACGAGTACTTTTTGAACGGAACGTAGATCAAAATCATTTGATAAGGCTAATAAAAGATTTAGGTAGCCGTATTCATGGCTACTTTTTTTTACTTTTCTGCAAATATTTCGAGAAAAGATAGATTTTGGAGCCTTATTTCTACAAGTTTGACTAGGCGCATCGAAGCGTGTGCGTATAGCGGGTCTATAGCTGACCAAATGTTAACACCTGTTTTCCGATGAATAAGCTGGAAATGCGGGTTGTCATTTTGCCTTATAAACGTTGTGACCATTACCCTTTGCGCGCCGCGAGAGTGTAACGTGTTTTACTTCTGATTTTGTTTTCAGTCGAAGTTTTACCAGTTCGAGATAAGAAGATGGTTATGCTAGATTTAATGATAAATAGACGAAAACTGCTCATAATTATTAATGAGACCTAACATGAAGTAAAATAAACTTTGCCATATATGAGGAAAATGTCACGCTTACTATTTGTGTTAACAATAATAATGTCATATCAACCCAGTAATGTGATCATAACCACATGGTTCTCCCTGTAGCTTAGTGGTTCAGTAATGCATCCGTACGGTAAATCGAAAGATCAAGAGTTCGATTCCTGTCAGGCAGACTGAAAGATCTAGCGACTAAAAAATAACTTTTCTATCATTTCTTGCTAGCTTCTAATTAGCAAATCGAATGTGGTTTAGCGTTGTCTGTACTCTTATCGACAACGATATTCGTCATGACAGTGGTCAAAATGTTGTGGACTCACGACGCGCAGCGGAGTGAGTCGGCCGAACAAATTTTGACCACTGTCATGACGAATATCGTTGTCGATAAGAGTACAGACAACGCTAAACCATATTCATTTTTTTTTTTACAACACAAACCAAAATAAATGTACAAAAAGTAAAATGTCAGTTAACGGACGAAAAATGACGAATTTGTCACGCATCGAACTCAATGGTTTCTCTTCAAGCTACGGAAAATCACACAATTTACGAAAATGATCTTTTTTTCAGCCGGAAAAAAAAACAATAAGCTTATTTTCATACAGAAATACATTGCACTGTTTGTCTTGAGACTGCTAAGTGAGGTTAGAAAAGTAAAAGTACAAGAACGTAAAACAAGGCCGATAAGCAGCTTGGTTCAGGTTTCACCCTTTCAAAAAAATTGCATTTTAAATACATTAAAACTGATCATACACAATACATGATATGTTTAACCTTTGTACAACATTCTAAGCTTTTCAAATCAGTCCTGAACGAATGACATTCATTACCAGAAATCTAGGACATTTTATGTCCGCGATATTATGACCAGCGGTCTACTGGCAGTCCAGAATTATCCTCGAATTTCTATCGAAATAAATCAATTTATCAAAACCAAACTACTATAAGTTCGTTTAGAAGTACCAAGCGCTTCTGGTGCGGTTGATATATTTAAAATTGAAGCGCCCGCTTAAGCTCGGCATAGAATAATTCGAACGAATTAGGTCACTTAGAAATTTCAAAAGGACACAGGAAACCCATTCTATGAACTTTGAATTTTGAATTTTCCGCTATAGAAGCCTTCAGATTCTTTAAACAGCGGTATAACACGTAAAATTACAAGGTTGCTAAGCTGTTGTAAACATGGCAGCTTCTTGAACGATTTTAAAGCGATAGAAATTGGTAGTTCTTGGCGTTCTACAAGCCGTTTGCGACTTCAGATATTGCTCGAGTGCTTTCCAAAAAAACCCGGTTTTGCTGAAGTTTTGCAGCCTTACATTTTATCCTGAAATAATTATTTTAGCGGATTTAGAATGACTGTTAGCTGAGGCAAAGTTTAAGATGTCGGCACCGATGGATCCATGCAGTTGTCAAAAGTTATAAGCTTGGGAAGTAGTGCTGGTAACACTGTTTTTCGTCGAATCACAGGACATTATTGCATGCAGGTAATAATTTCTTTTTGTGGCTACTGCATTCTGGGAATGCGTAGCCACTATGTCATCGAGTCGTGTAAGTAAGAATCGGTATATACTTCATTGCTGAATGTCCATGTAGTCGTTTTATTCGTTTTGTCAACTATAAGTGATTGATATGAGACCACACGAAGCGGTATATACCCGTAACTCCACACGAAGCGTCCACGAAGCCTCCTTCGAAGCCAATCAATATCTATTCGATTAACTTTGTAACCAATAGTCATCGACTAGCTCGCATTCGTTTTTTCGATTCCTTCACGAAGGAAAACAAATGTCAATGGATAATAACTCTACCCTGGATGCCAGAGGTTTGAGAAATTTTTACGATTTAAAGTAGTTTCGAGGACTATTTTCAATGTATTTTTTTTGTTTGTTAGAGTATCGTTCCACAAACCTCTGGCCACTCGAGACATCTCCAACGGACGGTGTTTGTTTCACGTCATTTCCTGTCAAACCGGTTTATAGTGCCAAATTTGCATATGTCTACGATTTTCTTTATCCAGTTGGCTAAACTGAGAATACATCTCTTCTCTTAATAAAATGGTAAATTGCTTCCTCCTGCACATAATTTAGCTCCCGTATTTCTGTGTATTTTGATGCTAGCTCGAATTGTGAAATATACCAATTGTAATTGTAGAAACCGGTTTAGCATAAGATGCGTCATAATCTGCATTTAGGGCCAATCAAAAATGACCTTTGGTGGTTCCTATGGCGATCAAATGACTAGCCAATCAGGAAGCGGATAAACATTTTCCGGAAAGCCGGAAAAATTTGATTCGAGTGGCCAGAGGGGCTCATCGCTCCGCGACTCGATCATCGTCGCTTCGCGACTCAATAACTCGTCGCGAAGCGACTAGTATTAATTCCCTATAAACGAAAGCCCCTCTGGAACCAGGGTATAATAACTCATGCTTGCAATTGATCGTGATCTGTGGAACCTTTGACAAGACTTCAAGATCACAAGTTTCTTCGATTTTCGGTAAGTAAAGTTTATTTTTCGAAAAAGTATTCTCACTTTTACTTATCACAGCTTTCGTAATTGAATAAAATGAAAGGTTTTTCAAGTTTTATTTACCGTTTAGGCCGATATTTATGCCGGGATTTATGAGTCAGCAAAATCGCTCGCTAAGTATTTTCGATGAATCAGCTCCATTTGCAGATTCCAAACAACAAAAACCGAACTGAAAACCCCGTTAGGGAATACATGAGCCTCTTTGTAGGAAAACTGAGTCACATTGTGGAATAAATCAGCCCCATTCAGTGCGATATTAATTCAACCTCGAAGGATATTCAAGAAATCCTCAAGTTGTACTTATATACAAGGGAAATGACAAACCTGTATTACAGGTTCTACTACCTTTCATCTACCAAACAACAATGGAAGCTGTGATAAGTAAATTTGAGCATTCTTGTGACATTGTCGATAATTCTAATGACAATTTATGCCAAAATCAAACGTACAAAAAGTACGGAAATAATGCTGCACAAGATTATGTGAACATTGAAGAGAGAGAAAATTAGGCAAAAATAAAAAACAATCCTTAGAAAGTCAACACCTAGATTATCTATCTATCTAGACAACAACCATTATTGTTATTGATATAGAGCTAATATTCTCAACTAAAAAAAATGAATATTTTTTCAACCTGCTGTATAAAATTGAAAACTACAACCCTATAAACTACATCTGACAAAAAATAGTGGAAAATAATTTTCTTTGTGCACAATATTCTAAACCAACAAGACGATGACCAGCAACAAAAAGCTAACAGCTTCACCTAGAGTTTTCATGTTTCCCCAAATCATATTCAATCCAAATTCAATAAGCAAATAATTCATTGACTATATATATCTCTATTAAAGGACTAACTTTTCAAAATTCAAAACTTCAGCTATTTATTTCTCTGCTTCATCTTTTGTAAACGGAAATGTTGATTAATTAATTATTTCTTTTTTATTCATCAGGTCTATGTAAACACCGCCAAGTTCAGTTCTTGACTTTTGTAATTTCGTGGGAAAGGAATTAATTAAAAGACTTGATGTATCTCTCTTGTATTTTCAGTTAATTTAACTCTATTCCATAAAAAAGCAGTCGAATAAACATTACAGCTCTTGAAAACTTTTTCCATACAATTCCCTCATATGATTGCACTACTCTTGCTTCTGCTTCAAAGACTAATTCCATTTGTTCCAACAAATTGCACTGCACTGTCAATATATGTAATCTGTGTGCGACTGTAGAACCACCATAGCATACCACATCATTTCTAGCATAATATTTACATTTCCAAAATACCAATAATTTAATGCACTATGCACTGCACATTCGCTCATTGGACGTCTCTTTACAAAACATTACGATGGAAGGGCTATAAACTAGTAATTATATTTACTTTTGCCTTTGATTTCTATTCAGACTATTCAGTAGCCACATGCGCTCATTGAGCGTCTATTTTTTGGATTAGTTTTGCAGCCTGTAGATGACATTAAACGATGCGAAATGTTTACAAAATATGTTGTTAAAGCTATACTATAAATTGAGATGTCGGCACTAAGAATCTACAGCTTCTATTTTTCATAATTTTAGTTTAAGTTTGAAACCACATATATTTCTTTATGTGCTTATCGGCCATTTTTAAATGTCGTTCGCATGCAAAACTGACACCGTGACGTCATATGTCCGTGATTTCTTGTAATGGTTCGTCAAAAATGTAATTTTGAGTAGTTTTTGTTGGAGACTACAGAATTGATTGTGAGTAAAGATTTGTCGAAAAGACTGAAAAAACGCATAAAATTAAAACGACAACAACTCCATGACAGCATAGTTACATTTATTACAATTTACTACTTACAGAAAAGTAATTTCCATTGATATTTTATCCATAAACTTGTTTTTAAAATCCTTTTTCGACGAAAAAACTTTGTGTTGATGGCAAACTTTCCCTCAACTCCGCACGAGTGTTGTGTGACATGATGACGTGATCACCGTTGTTTAGACTCTTACTTTACCACGGTAAATCAACCAATCAGCGCGCGAGAATTCACACAAGTGTTGTAAAATAATCTATTTATTATTTAATAAAATACTTATATATACCACACATCATTTCACCTTTTATTGCTCTTCTATAATTGTAGATCATCATATCAGTTTTGCTTTAGTGTATTTAAATTAATAAATCGAAATGTGGAGCTTGATGCATGTGCTTCAATAGTTTAAATCCCACTATAACCGATCTCAATATATTTTGATTGATGATGCTTGAAGTGATACTCTAATTTCGACTAACCTGTGGTGTTACTCAAGCATCTCTCTTTGGCCCATTTTAATATTTGGCCTACATTTTCCCGCTGACAATAATTCCTAAGTATATGCCCTTCTACTTGTACGAAGATGACTTTACCAGTTTAAATCCTCCAATGATAATTCTTACCTTCCATGCATGCACTTTGATGCATAAGATCGAGACTATTTAACCTTACATATTCAACTATTTACATATTCAACTATTTAAATAATTCTTAAATTGCTCCGGTACTGCCAATATGACACGAAGGCCTTTTTTTAGTTATAGACAATCTGTTAGAAACTATATCTCTATTTACTAAAATCCGTCTTTTAATTTTGAAAACATTTTAAAATCGAAATTTGAAGAAGTGTTTGAGAATAGTAATGGTCCGAGTGTACTGCCCTGTGGCACCCCGCATTGAATATTTAAGTCCAAACCTGATACTACAGGTTTTAATCGTTTCAGCTTTGTGTAAGACATATGATAGCATATTTGTTTGGTTTTGAAAAAAGTATTTTGTAGTCTACTGTACAAATTTTTAAAAAAATAAAGAATTTCCTCCATTTTTGTGAATTTTTTTTCACGCCATCAAATAATATTTCATAACTATTTCCAAGAGACATTACCATGAGTTTCATCATTTTTACCTCGGGACCTGGAGTCAAAAGTATGGATCGCATGCATTTTTTACAATGTATATATATAATTCTATAATTTATGTTTTATAACTTTAAGGTCCACTTTAGCCTGCATAGCTGGCTCTGAGAGAAGGGGGTTGGGGGAGAGAGAGAGGGGAAGAAGTGAGAGTCTGGTGGTAACCCCGGGTATTTCTTATTCAGCCTTCTTATGTCACCCAATCAACGTCCACCAGAAATGATGGGATAATATTTTTATCAACAAATCATATTTCACCGATGTTAGTAACGAGGTGAAATAAGCCAAAGGTCAATTATTACCAAAGCGGCCGTTGAAAACGGATTCAGTGCCTTCCTCGAGCCCGAGATGGGTTGGGGTAGGGGGGGGGGGGAGGGGGGGGGGGAGGTTGCTCCCTTAAAATATGGATAGGGGTGCTCGACGGACGGTTTTGAAAATGACCCTAAAAGGTACCCATAAATTAACTCAGATACTGATTTCAGACCCTAAAAGGTACGACCCCATTAAAAAATTTTTTTGATATGTATAATCTTAAGTTCGAAAACCGACTCTAAAAGGTACGGTGCCAGTTGGAGACCCTAAAAGGTACGCGAGGGTATTATTTTCGACCCTAAAAGGTTCGCCGAGCCACCCTATCCATTTTCTAAAGAAGTACTCCCCCCCCCCCCCCCCCCCTCGGATCCTCTAGTACAGTGTACAGGTAATTTAATTTTGACAATACTATATATAAGACAAACACTATGCTATATTCAAAGTGTGACATATTTTGTGGAGAAAGCTAAAAGAAAGATAAAAATGCAAAACATAAAATGTTCAAATCCGATTATTGATCCTGACAATCATCAAGTAGGTCTTGGGAATGAATTTTGACCTGTAGAGCGTGCGCTATATTGACACCAACACATGATCCTTCAGAGTTGATTGAGAATGTTAGATTTTCAAATTTTAGTTAACTTAGACATAAACTTTTCTTGGACTTGTCTTTATTCCTGTGTTGTTCTAAAAGCCATATATAAAATAAAGATTCATTGGTTCGTATTCCATGGCCATTCCCTTTTTCCGCAATTCATATTTTCTTTCCTCAATTGAATTGAATTTAGCCAACAACTTTTAATGTTCTGATATTTTTATTTAACATCCTTTAACTATGTTTCCTTTGTTTACAGAAACTTTGATTCTATTGCTTCTGGTGACGACATTGGTTTGTCTTTATTCTTGAATCTCAGCAGGATTTAGACCACCTTAAAAGAAATGTTATTCTTATCATTATTTATCATTTACAACTCGTATTGTTAGTTATCATCAATCATATTAACAAAGGACTACTTTTGGCAACAGTTTTGATCATTTTGAGTACGATTTGCTTCAACTTTGTTGCAAACTTATACACTCACCACTTCCCTCCTTGCCATTATCGTCTGCTGATGGAACATAGTCAAACTCGCTATCGCCTTGAGCTAATAAGAGAATTATTGAGACTTTAATTAGTTCTAATAAACATTAACTAAACAAAACATTGCATATTCATCTGTTATCATTAGTAAATTCATCACTGTGTTGAATATCAAACAAACAAACAAACAAACAAACAAACAAACAAACAAACAAACAAACAAACAAACAAACAAACAAACAAACAAACAAACAAACAAACAAACAAACAAACAAACAAACAAACAAACAAACAAACAAACAAACAAACAAACAAACAAACAAACAAACAAACAAACAAACAAACAAACAAACAAACAAACAAACAAACAAAAAACAAAACAAAAAAAATAATAATAAAGCAAATAACATCTTATCAACATCTAGGGTCTTTTTTGACATGTGATGGTTTCGATTATAAGTTCCTACTCATTTAGAATACTAGGTAGGGTCTTACAACACAAATCAATCAGTCTAAATGTGTTTTTTTTTTTATGTCCTTACCGTTACACTTGTACATGAGTTTAGCCTGAGCGATATCTCCAGCGCTTAGTCCCTTTCTTTGACCAAACGCAACGTTTTCATTTGGCTTCTTGGGCACCATAACAGGTTTCCCATTTTTGCTGCCTTGTAAACGAGAGTAGTGCATGATGCTGCCATAGTCGTACTTTTGACCACGAGAGTCTACATCACCTTTTGTTTTCAACTTAAAATTGCTTCGTAGATCTTTGTCTGTAAATCAGGTAAACACATTTTTGCATAAATTGTGTTCCAGATTAATAGTCTTTTTGTTGTGTTGCAAGTTATGGACAGCTGCTTTAAATGCCAAATGACCTCAAACTTCGTTAAAAAAGCAACAAGTTGCAAATGGCAATAACGCTGTGACAATATTGTATTCCCATCGTGGACTTCTTAGTTTAGTTTAGTTTAGTTTAGTTTAGTTTAGTTTAGTTTAGTTTAGTTTAGTTTAGTTTAGTTTAGTTTAGTTAAGTTTAGTTTAGTTTAGTTTAGTTTAGTTTAGTTTAGTTTAGTTTAGTTTAGTTTAGTTTAGTTTAGTTTAGTTTAGTTTAGTTTAGTTTAGTTTAGTTTAGTTTAGTTTAGTTTAGTTTAGTTTAGTTTAGTTTAGTTTAGTTTAGTTTAGTTTAGTTTAGTTTAGTTTAGTTTAGTTTAGTTTAGTTTAGTTTAGTTTAGTTTAGTTTAGTTTAGTTTAGTTTAGTTTAGTTTAGTTTAGTTTAGTTTAGTTTAGTTTAGTTTAGTTTAGTTTAGTTTAGTTTAGTTTAGTTTAGTTTAGTTTAGTTTAGTTTAGTTTAGTTTAGTTTAGTTTAGTTTAGTTTAGTTTAGTTTAGTTTAGTTTAGTTTAGTTTAGTTTAGTTTAGTTTAGTTTAGTTTAGTTTAGTTTAGTTTAGTTTAGTTTAGTTTAGTTCAGTTCAGTTCAGTTTAGTTTAGTTTAGTTTAGTTTAGTTTATTTGCTCTCTTTGAATATTACAATTTATACATAGAATTAGTAATACTAAAATGATTTACAGTTTTGATTTAAAATATTTGTCAATGACGTTTAATGTTCACATTGATCGTTTGACTAAACACAATAAGGTATGAGAAGGGGTTGGGGACCTCTACTCATGTAAACTCAATTATGCGCTTTGTAAAATATTCCAGTAAAAGTATATATTGTTTTATAAATGCATAAATGCAGTTTTTGAAAATAAATTTTCATTATTTAAAACGACAAAAGGTATTCCGACTAAAGCGTGTTTTGACCGTACTTCGTTTGAAATGCCCGAATTCTGCCAGGATTTCCGTCTCAGTAATAAAAATCACGTTAGCAGACTCCTAATACTTTAATCTATAAAACGGTGCCAGCGATTTTTGATTTTTGTTTTCGTTGTTGAGATATTGCTTAGTTTGTACACTTTTACATGATTAATTCGAACATTGATATTTGAGACTCAATAGCGGCTGATCTAAAGCAGTTATGAGAAATCGCAGACACTGTTTTAGAGATTGATGTATTAGGAGTCTGCTAACGTGATTTGTCTGATCACTGAGACGGAAATCCTGACAGATTTTGGGTTTTTCAAACCAAATACGGTCAAAACACGCTTTAGTCATAATATCTTTTTTGTCGTTTTAAATAATGACAATTTTGAATTAATTTTCAAAAACTACATTTATTCAGCTTTCAAAAAATTATATACTTTTACTGGAATATTTTACAAAGCTTGCGCATAATTTGAGTTTGCGTGAGTAGAGGTCTCCAGCCCTTAATTGAGTGATTGTATTTGTTAAAGTCAGCAATTGTTTTACCATTGATCATGTTTTCATATTTCATTTTAATGAATTTTTTACGATCTGGTCGAGTATGTTCATGGTAGAAACCAATGGCGTGGCCGATCTCATGTATGACTGAACCCAGCGGGCAAAGACTGTAGATATAGAAATACAAATGAGTAGATAAAAATAAGTTAGATAAAGGTTCACTCTAATGCTATAGAAGTCACATGGAATAATTAAGAGATAGTTCATAAATAGCGTGCGTATATCCAGTTCTACATGCACGCGGGAGGTTGCTAAGCACGAAAAATAGCGTAATGAGTGGCACGACGCGAAGCGGAGTGCCACTCTAGCTATTTTGAGTGCTTAAGCAACCTCCCAAGTGCATGTAGAACTGGATATACGCACAGCTATCTATGAACTATCTCTTTTATAACATATACAACGTATTTCTACACACAAAGGTTTTTATATTACAAATAAAGTATGTCCAAATGACAAATTCTCCTAAAGTTACGCACGCTTGGCGTTTTACAAACTCGGTAAGTTTCCAGTTTGACAAATGTTTCAATTCTATTCACAATGAATAGCGAGTGCCAAGTCATTTTACATCAAAATAATGAAAGGAAAATGCCTAAGTTGTCTTAAACATATTGATCTAAAAGTCCATTCTCTAAAACAAACTCGACATTGTCAAAAGTGTAAGTTTTCAAACTAAAACTGAGTTATTTACTAGCGGAGGATAAAGACAAATTCAAACTTTTCAAAGGAGCAGTTGTTGAACAAGGAACCAATGTCGATATGTTGTGGAGCTCTTCCTTGGACTTCATGAAGGTGCCAATTGTTCTTTTGAGCTGCCGTTGCTACTGGAGGAAGTTGAAGGAAAGGCTGACTGACAATAACACCTCAAGACGAACTTTGCTCGAGGCGTCTTGAAAGCACCGCTTCGCTGCAATGATGAAGCTGTGTAGTCGATGGACGAGTGTTGTAATGGCTTAACCTTTGTACACATCTTTGGCCAGAGATAGCCATTATGTCTCTGCTGGCGACTCCAGCATTAAGGAATGGTTAGTGTAAACACGAGACAACTCGGTAGCATTGCTAATTTCCTTCATCATGCTGTCTAATTTATTTACTCCGAGTGGACGCTTTTCAAACCAAACTTCATGTGAATGCTGTCAGTTTTTCTTTGGATATTGTCGAGTTTGTTTTAGAGACTGGACTTTTAGATCAATATGTTTGTGCCAATTTGGGCATTTCCCTTTCATTCCAGGTTATTTTGATGCCTCATTATTTTAAACAGACTTTATTTGAAATATATAAACCTTTGTGTGTAAAAATACGTTGTCTATATTATAGAAGAGATAGTTCATAGATGGTTTGTTACTGAACTTGATTGAGAGTCCAAAAGTTCATTTTGTAGGCAAAAATTAGGAAATTCGTCCATTTTTACAAGGGTAAAACACGAAAAAAACGCCGGGTGAAAATGGATTGTTTTTCGCGTTGACATGAAAATTGACGTGAGCAAAAATCTATGGTATATCCAAATCTAGTTCATAGATGCTAGCCAATCACAGCGTGCGTTATATACCATCTATGTTATAATTAGAAAATGCACATAAATCGATATCCAGAAGAATATCCATGTACTCGATTAGAGCAGAATCTGTGTATATTTGAACCGGCTTTATTTGTTTTTTATTTACTAACGTTTAGCTCGATAAAGGAGGACAAGGGTTGTATATTTAGTTCATATTTTAAGTCCTTTTTAGTAAATATACATTGCAATGATGCTTTATCAATACTCTTTATATAATTGTATTTTACTAAAACGTCTTACCTATTCCTTGCTCCAATGTAAATAGGTTGATTGATATTGTAGTTTCCCACGTAAGAAGCACATCGACTACATCATTAAAACATATATACCTAATTCAAAAAAGGTTGACGGGGCGAACAGCGATTTGCAATTGGTGATTGGCGATTGCACGACCGAAAGGGATTGTGGGTAATACGAATGTCTTCTTATCCCATTCTAAATTACCCAAACACCGTTCAGCGATGACATTAAATGGGTGTCTCGAAGGTTTCACTGAATGGAATTCGTATTACCCATAGTTCCTTTCGGTCGTGTAATCTCCAATCGCCAATCGCCGTTCGCGTCGTCAAACTTTTTTAGATAAGGTGTATTTAGTGTCATTAAAGTTGTCTATGGTCACGTAAAGTAGAGATTAACATTACAACAATTAGAACAATATATACCTATTTCAAAAATCGTTGTCGTAGCCGAAGCTACAGTCCACACTCTGAAGCCTGCAAAGGTTGTCGGTAATATCAACATAATTTGAGAATTATTAGACGTTTTTTCAAGAAATAATTGTTTCATCATCTACCACTGCAACAACTTGTTATGGTCATATAACACAAGCACGTACAACCAAAATATGCTATGAATAAATCAATAACAAGAGAATAAATACCAACATCCTTTGCATGCTTCAGAGTGTGGACTGCAGCTTTGATTGCGAAAACGATTATTGAAATAGGTGTATAAAGAAGTCATCAACCTTTTTTTAGATTATTTAATCCGACGTTTCGGGCTAAGCGCCCATCTTCAGGGATATTACAGAATGTTTAATTAAAACAATGTTCATAATTAATTCTAATGTCGATTATTCAAGTCAGAGCGAACTTATCATGTGGTGTCAAGTGCATACATTTCTTTTAGTGTTTATGACTTTTTTTGCTGGACATTAATTACATTGACTGTATAATAAGGCTTTATTTTTATATATAATAATATTCAACTTGATTAAATATTAGGTGGGAATCATACGACAGGTAGAAGAACGGTTGGATGCGTAGAAAAGATGTTACGTGCAAGTAAGAGATAAATATGTAAACTTATCAAATTCATGAATAATTCATGACCTATTAGTCCAATCGTGGTTGTCCATTGTGGTCACATGTACAGGCCTTTAATTAAATTCCAACAAAGGATTGATGTTTTATGCATCCGTTTCATTAACTTTGATAAAGATCTGATCCAATCTTTATCAAAGTTAATAGTGCTGATGGCACAAACACCAGCAAAGGTCTCATCGCATCATCGATCGCGACCTTCACCAGTTTTTCAAACAATCTCACTTTCCTAGCAGCCTCCTACTGTACCTTACAAGACCTCTTTCAAATGTGGTATGTCAAGGGTAACACAGTGCGCATGATCATAATGTAATGATCACGTCATTACTAAAAATGTGTATTAATCTTGGACTTTTCTTTAATAACTAATTAGTAAATGAGTTTTAAATGAATGTTGGGATTTGATAAGTCATATAAAATATTCGCGTCCGACCTTTATGGGCTTAAAAAGGTCTCCCGCTCATATTCTATCTATCACATAAACGTGCCTTTGGCCTGGTTTTATACAATTAACAACAATTATTATTTGTATATGTTATGTATCAGTTTGCTTGTTTATTAGTCACAGATCAATAGCTGAAGTAAGTGATATTTAAATGTTCTATATGAAATATGCGCTTTATAAGCACCATTTTACAAAAAAAACAATAACTCCACCATGTACTTACTTATCATTCTGAAAAGTAACAAAACCTCTTTGAGTCGTTCTTTTTTTAAACTTCAAACATGTCTTGTCCATCCAGTGTTTCATTGCTTTTGTAGCAAGATTTTCCCCAGCTTTATCTGCAAGAACAATCAAGCTAGGAATAAGTATAACTATACAAAACATTAAGTTGGGTCACCGGAAAACACGTGTTAACATTTGGTCAGCTATCTCTCAGCTATACTTTCACGCTTCACGGCGTCCATACAATCGTGTAGAAATAAGGCATCAAAATCGTGGTTTTTCGAACTTTTCTCGAAATATATAATTGCAGAAAAGTAAAAAAGGTATTGACCTTATCAAATGATTTTGATCTATTTTCCGTGCAAAAAGTACACGTACTTTTGGAGTTGAAAGCGAACGGTTTGATCACTTTTACAAGAGAGATTGTGCGACTATTCTCATGTCAAGTTACAATATGGCCTATATTTAAAATTAAACAAACCCTTTCAAAAAAGTAGCTATGAAAACACGGACATTTTGATGTGTGATACATGGCTATGTGTGAAAAAAAAAACACGCCTACTTTGCAAGATTTTTAATCGTTATCGCTGTATTCGATCTCTCGGTCATTCTCTTATAAGACTCTCATTCAAAATCGAGCGGACAGCAGTTCGGTTACTTGCCAGATTTGGCAATATGTGTCACGTGACAAAATGGCGTCCCCAAATAATCATCAGGGTTTCTTGTTGTCATGGATTTTTTTTGTAGTAAAATCAAATCAATCCAACAATTCACTGTAATAGGAGCAATCTATTGACATTTAAGTAGCAGTAGATGCCCATATTTGGATACTACATGACCTTTTATGACCTTTTATGATAAGTTATTGTTCAATTTTTGATGATCGTTGGTGTTTACAGAGCTATTTACGAGTATCATTTTTGAAGTTGTTAGCAAAATTTGTCCGTGGTTGAAAGAAATCGGCTCAACTAGATCAAAAGTATTTGAGTTTTCCTTTTTAACAGTATAAATTTTGTGTTGGCGCACAGCGAAAAAGTGATGGAACATTTACATTGAAACGGCACACTGCAGTGAAACAGCATGGACGCCATTTTACATCTCAGTAGTGGAGGCTCGTACGAAGAAGTACCTGGACAACGATCGTAGGGTTTGTTGTAACTATTTTGGGCGAAGGGTCAAAAGCATAAGAAACGTTTCAAAATTATCATTCAAACAGGAGGCGTTACAGCTTTGGAAGGAATGTTCCAGTGCATTGTCGAACGAGAAGATGTGTTCACGCGAACCCGTGCCGGCCAGAGGTATACCTGATCGCGCGCGTTGACAAACATCCGACCTCGCATCAATTTGACGCAACATTCAAGAGTTAAGTAGAGACAAAGCCTTTGATTTTGTATCCTAAATGTGTATTTGGTTATCATAAACATTGTAAAAGCGATTCATTGTTTATTTAGCATATTATTTCGGATGTTATATATGCCCCCTACCACGACAAGGTCACCACGCGTACCCAGTAAACCAGCAATGGAACTACAGCCAAGAAGTAGGTAGGGGCTATCATCCCATTTGAAAGGGTTATTCCTTTGTAATAAGTGTAAGTGGCTTCTGTTGCGATCATGATCAATAAAATAGAAGATACCACTCGCCAACATTGAGTTTGTTAGCGTAATATTAATCACTTGGTTATTTGAATGATAAAGGTAATATATCCATTAAACTTTTACATATTTGTATGAGTAGTAAGTATCTAATATTCATAGAAATAAATATATATATATTTAAAAGCGTTTGTGGCTATTCTTTGTAAGTCGTCTAATTTAGGTTCTTATTATTGATCGCTCACACATTTCAACATCTTTTGGTTGTTATGCTATTTGATACTGTTCCGGTGAAATCTCGAACGTGATTGGACAAAAGCAATGTCCAGAATATTCCCAAATCTGGCAAGTAACCGAACTGGAGAGTAGAGCCTCGAGAACTCTTTGAATGATATATATTATTTTGTCGCCGGTTATAAGTCGTCTGAGTTTATATAATCGTATATAGTGCTGTGAAAGGCTTCTCTGGATACTTTTAATTACTCGTGCCCAGGCCTATGGCCGGCACGAGTCTTAAAATGCAACGCGTTTTTTTTTTTTAGTCCATGTCAGAAGTTGTACTTCGGAAACTCCGAAGATGTTACGAAGTTGTCGATTAACCGCCAAAAACAAGCCGTAAATCGCTCAATATTAAAGTAAATGTCCTCAAACTTCACAGAAATGCAAAAAGAAACACAACACATACATATATACTCCGGTAAAAGAACAATTATTTAATGATGCTAAACATATCAAAATAGTATTTCAAAATTTTTCATACGTATTTTCAAACGAACCTAATTTGAATTCTTACAGTATTTTATTTATTCATTGAGTGAAGTAAATAACATTGTGTGAATCGATCACTTGTTGGTCTTTGAAGCAGTCAATAATATCTTAAGTTTAGATAATTGTATTTTAAAGAGCTTATTGTATAGTTTTTACAGTGTTCTCTTTCTATCAGCAGTTGATCATTTCATTAAAGCTCTTTGCTGTTCTAGAGGCTCCCTATGTAGCCAAGATCATGCTGGGGAAGTGGATTATTTATACACTGTGACTGGTATATACACAAACTGATAAAACAATGATAAGTGGGAATTGTGTTTGAGAATTTAACTTAGCAAAACTATCCAGGATTATAGGTCATGGGAAATGGGATTAGGACTTCCTCACCGGCACCCCCATGATACATTTTTTTTAATTAATAATAAATTATTGAGCAAGTCATTTTTGATAATGATATAGTGCTATTTGATATATTGTTCTTGAACATGACCTGACAAAATATCCCATGGATATTGCAATATTTGCTGGGTATCTAACAGTAAAATGTGTATATGTACTCTGCAGTGATCAAAGTTTTCGTTTGTTTGTTTCTTGTATTTTCTAAGTGAAATGATATATGTTTATTACCCTGCAAGCACATTCACCTTTACCTTCTTCGTTGTTTAAAGCAACAAGAATACTACCGGTATGCCTTTCACGAAAAGGGGGTGTTACTACCATCCCTATCAGTATGGGTGGGTGGGTAGGGTGTACACCCTATCTCAGAACAATTACCTCAGAAATATACACAGATCTATTCAGGACTTAAAAGAACCAGTTTTTAGAAATCAAAGTCCAAACGAAAGTCCAGTCCAGGTTTAAGCACATGCCACTCTAGGTCAACAATGTAAGACCTACGCCACATAACACTTCAGGGCACGAGTCCACCCTGCCAACAGGGTTTAGTTGTTTTTAAAAATGGGTTTCTACTTGGAAATATCAAATGTTCAAAATCATGGAGCTATGTTTTCTCTTGTGGAATTCTCTTTTTTCTCAAAGGGTGCTAATTGTTTCTTCCAAATTCATCAGATATGAAGTACAAGTGATGTAAAATTATTCTTTGAGACGCGTAATCGTAAATATCTCTATTAATGCAAACATGTTTGTTAAATATTTTATCATTGAAATATAAAAAGATAGTTAACACATGATTCAAAGTTTAGTTTCTCTAACTGGTACTATACTCTCCATGACTCAAGCAGCTATATTCGATTCCTCGTTCAGACAGTTATGCTGTTGGCAAAGAGCAAATATGGCGTAGGATCGTACCAAATCCTTGTGAACTTATAGGGAAGAAAATGCAGTCAATATTATTTCGTAAAATCTCACCACAGGTAGCCCATGGAGACTAATACTCATAACTTCATAAATGAATTATCACTTTGGGTTTCTTAATTGTATCCCAAAGTCAACGGGGGCTTACAAAAACATTGCGTTATTGGGTGAGTGTTCCGAAGTCATTGGAGCAGTTTTCTGTGGTTTCTTGTCATTTTTACCCGTAGGCAAAGAGCAAACATAGCGTCGAATCGTCGTGAACTTCTTGTGAAGAAAATGCAAGCTTATGTCCCAGATTTCTTGCAATGGTTTATACCGCCAGATGGGACGAATGGTCCGTACGCGATACTTCCATGTGAAGAAACATCCGACATTCACCTGGGTGTAGAGAGGTCATTTTAAGTCTCTTGCCTAAAAACGTAACCAAATAATCTCAGTCTGCAAGGCTTGAAACAGGACATATACATGTTACTAGTATCAGAGTCACCAATAGACTCTGCCCTGTCTCAAGCAACTGTATAGAAATCCCAGTTCATTCTACAGGCAGATCATGCGACAAAACCTGTGCGAGTACTTGCCATTAAAAGCACTATTATTTACCGTCGTTAGTTCCTTCAACTAAAGTAAGTTGTTTTTCCCAAGAAGCCGACGGTGCGCTCGTTTCAACCTCTCTTCATCAATGTTCCATTTTACGGGCATTTAAACTTTAAAGCTACTCAAAGCAACACCCATTTTTTAAATCTCAATATTACACTTACTTAATTTGCCATCGAATGTGTAATAAACTATTCCTTTTGGCCATAACCTTGTTTTGCCTTTAATGGCCGCACGTCGTACACGACCATTTGTAAGCTGGTTATAAACCTCCTTTTGTTCTTTAGTCAAAAACATGTCATCTTCTACTAGTTCCAGTCTTTCCGCCGATGGTTTGGCTGCAACGTATATCAAATATTGAATAAATTAAATGCACCCTCAATACAAAACAACAGAAACGCTAACTAAAATATTAAATGATATTTATTGAGGCTAGTTGGTGAACGGGACTAATGTTGGGGTTGAGGTTTCATAAGCTTACCTTCAATACGCCAGGCTAAAAGTGCACAGAATAGCAAAGCAATGAGAAACTTCATTTTATAGCTGATAAACCCAAGGAAAGCTAAAAAAACACACCCATGAAAATTAGCACAATTTTTAGATCGGGCTTCAATGCAATGCATGTGCGAAATACATATATTCAAGAGAGCATAAGTGATATATTTGAATACAGTTTTTGACGATCGATTAACTCCTTTAGAAATATTTCAGACTGATTTTGTTTTGGACTTTTGTTTATCAATCACGTTTTAAAATAAGACTCTCAATCGTCTAAGCAGACACAAGTGTTCTATCAATTGGGGAGACTCAGGCTTTACATACAATATATCAGCACACAAACTCTGCTTACATACTGATGGCATGCAGTCACCAATTGTTATGATTCGGAGAGAAAATATCAACGTCAAGTAAACTAAAAACGAAACATTTAAAATATCTCTTTCTTACCTGACTGCATAAGGCTACACGACCAATCTTCCACTGAGCAATGAGAGGTAATGAAAAGCAAATGGTTTTTGTTCAGTTTTATAACCGCGAATGACAATAACGATACATGCCACTGAACAAACTGGTTCTAATGGCCACAATGATGTAACCTTAATGTCTTCTACGTTAATAATTTAGAACAATTAACAGGATCGATTTACGAAAAATAAAGGTGAAGTCGACAGAAATAAATGATAAATTGCATGCTGTGATATCGGGAGTTTGGGGCCATTTTTTTATCGTTTACCTATTGTCTTCTTGCGCTCGCATAATCAGTATCAATATATATTGTGTTTATCTGTTCAATTTTCTCGGCCCCTCCCATCAATCGATGCAATATAGGCGTACAGTGACGTAGTTTATTATGGTTTTACCAACCAACCATTGTTAATAGAACAAAGAAAATTAGAAATCTATTGTTAAAATTAATGGTTGACAAATCATCATCACAATACCAACTCTTGTAAACACTACGCTCACCTATTAGTACCAACAAACAAGTAAAGCATTCATTGTTGTATATTTGAATTTTATAATAATAGGGGAATTAAACGTACTGCTCGCTTTTACTGTGAAATCATTAATAAAACATTTATTATATTTTTTAATATTAAGGGAATCAAATGGCTCGCTTGTAAATGGCAATTATTAAAATCCATTTTTTCTTTTAATTCAGGTTTTGTTATCATCGCCAAGGGTGAAAATTAAACAAATTAAGGCTCAATTAAGGCTAACCTCTAAAAGTAGCTTTCAAACTATTGTATCACACACAAAAACTTGTCAATTCTGCTTAATTGATCCGTACAAGAAAAGGTAGGCTGAGGGAGGGACAACCAGCTAGCTCGCTCCACCCATTAATTACTGAACCAACTGAACGGTCGAACTACCTAGAAAACTGAGTGAAATCCTGTAAATTTGCGCAATAACGTTTAAAAAAACTGCTCTAGAAAAGCCGATCCCAACTGGATTTGAAGCAGTGGACTCTCGTAAACTAGTCGAGGGCTGACCACAGAGGTTAACACAAAGGCACCACAGAGGTTAACAAGCAACCAGTGGTTCAGACTGTATAGCGCTTCGCAACCAGTCAAGAACCGGTTTTCTTTACGAATACATGTCCATTTGTTAATATCGTTTTTGAGAAACAACTACATTCACTTTTATTAGCAGTTCTCTTACGAATATTTCCGCTCTGGTTATCTTACAGAGTCCTCGGCTCAGAAGGTAGAGGACATGGCTAGCATGACAAGGGTGAGAAACGCACTGCGCATGCATGTTTGGATTTTCTTTCGAACAAAGTAAAAGACTAACTGAAGATTTTACGAATGGTTTCATGTTAAGTATTACGCGAATTTCTCTTGTATTAGTGGACCAGAGAAAGTAAGCAACTGAACACTAACTTTCCACGAACGGCCTTAAATTAAATATTTACCAACCGCCGGTAAATCTCCAATGGTTTTATTGTAAATCATTATTACTCAAGTTATTCGTTTTACACTGAAGCTCATTGGATTTAAATTTTAGGCGAATCTGTAAAGCGTGATAATATTAGGCTATGTAAATTTGACAGATCGAACATGACTGTAAGCTAAAATTATTTTTTATATTTCAATGAAGTGTAATGTTGCTGTAAATCACATAAATAAATGTTAAGATGACATAGAACAGGTTTTTGATA
Source organism: Metridium senile (assembly GCA_949775045.1). Classification (NCBI taxonomy): domain Eukaryota; kingdom Metazoa; phylum Cnidaria; class Anthozoa; order Actiniaria; family Metridiidae; genus Metridium; species Metridium senile. The sequence goes on from OX459107.1 coordinate 6,787,539, forward strand.
GTTTTAAGTACAAAGGAATCGTTTTAGGTAGTCAGTCCGTCCACTAAAATCACGACCAATTTTTAGCTCTTAAACTGCGATTTCGACAAACTTTACTAAATTATCATTTTCTCCAAAGCTAAAAAATATTTTGCCTTGAAACCTTTATAGGGCTGTTAGTTATAAAGTAGACTATACCTGGACAAAATTAGAGCGAAATCGATTTTTCGAAGTTTCCAACGAAATGTTTGATTTTAACGGATTCCCGCTCTTAAGCGGCTTCCAGCGCCATTGAAAATTGCAAACTAAATGCATTTTTGTTTTAGTCTTAGTAAACCCTTTCAGTCGCCAGAATTTCAGGCAAATCTATTTTTGAGCGGGTGGTTTTTAATTTACGGAGACAGCGTCTTGGTTCCCACCATAAGCGATCTCAATGTAATTCGATTGATGATGATTGATTGATGATTGATGATACTCTTATTTCGGCTAACCTGTGGTGTTACTCAAGCATTTGTCTTTGGTCCAATTTAATATCTGGCTTATACATTTTCCTGCTAGCTGACAATAATTCCTAAGCATAGACCCTTCTACTCAGACTATTCAACTTTTTAGTTATATATTCAAATATTTAAAAACATTTTAAGAAGTACTGCAAATGACATGACAGTATTTTAATCATATTGTACAGAAAATAATCATCTAAACAATAGTCTGAAAACATTTTAAAATCGAGCTTTGATGAAATATTAGGTAAACTATTAATAAAAGCGAGAATAGTAATGGTCCGAGTTTACTGCCCTGTGGCACCCCGCATTGAATATTTAAGTCCAAACCTGATTCTAAAGATTTTAAATGTTTCAGCTTTGTGGACCTCTGATACCATTTTTTTTTTTAGCTTTGAAAAAAGTATTTGGTGGTTCACTGTATAAATTTAAAAAGCTTTAGTAAAGTGAATAATATCTTCCATTCTTAAATGTATTTACCATGGGTTACGCAACAAGCGCAGGTAGGGCGCTGGTATGTAGCTTGTTGTGTTAGGGAGGGTCAGTTCATTAGCGGGACTCTAATAGAGTACAAACACTAAAAGTGTGCAATACTTTGTACTATTTACCACTAAATAGTGTTGATTAAACAATAGAGAACAAAAGAATTTGCATAATTTAGCAGTATTTAGTGGTATTTATGTTGCACACTTTTAGTGTTTGTACTTTATATATTCAGATACAAATAATATAATCCATTCGCGTCCTACGACTGAATAACGTGCTAACAAAAATTATAATAGTAAATTACCTTACTGTGCAATGCCCTTGAGAGAGGATATCGAGTATGAAGAATTAACATTACACTGGTATTATAATTGTTATAAACATCACATCAATAAATACTATTGACACTATAACATATACATGTATATTGATTTACTATGAATTTGAATAAAGAATAGCACGCCTTGTCGTGTGGACATACACCTATAAGTCTGTGCAGTATTACATGATAAATGTTCTATATTATTCAGTTGAGCGGGAGAGCGAATTAGAATAAAAGGGTTTTTTTCTCACGTCATCAAATGATATTTTATAACTAAGAGACATTTTCGCAATCGCAGACGCAGTCTAAGTATTCATCCAGTTAAATATATCCTTAGTTTTAGCAAGTTGATCAATAGACATTCCCCGAATTCGCTCGATGATAATGAAGCAATACAGGTATCTACTAATCAGTTTATAAACTGAGGCGTATCTTTAAGAGTGAGCACCGAGATGCTATCTGTTGCTACATTTGTATATTGTGGACTTGAAAATCTTTGTAGATTCTAAGTGAGCCAATCTGACAGTCTGTTCTAATATGAGGTTACATCAGCATTGCACCTTGCACAGTACGGTGACTCAGTGCTCACTTTACAAGATGGCGCCCCTATTGTTAACAGTAGAAGAAAGCTTATATCAGCTGGAAAGGATTCATTACTCAATCGTGAATAGTCCCCTTCATAGTTCCCTGCGCCATTTTGAAAGGTAGCCGGGCCTCTGCGTTGAAGCAAAACCAGTTGAGCTAGCAGTGATAGAGACCTTTTAACACCTTGCGAGACAATTATTCTCATGCATGTGTCTATCGATCATATTGCAAGTTCAACGATCGTCTAGCTTTGATGCAACGACCCGGCTACCTTTCAAGATGGCGCAGGGAACTGTGAAGGAGACTTTTGTGAAGGAAGTGTCAGGAAGTGTATTGCACCTTCCCGGCCTGCGGACCTAAACTCGTTTTTTATCATATCTACGAGAGAAAGAAGACTTTAACAGTGGGGGAAATCTATTGCGCCCAAGACTAGGGTCTAGAATGCATTATGTTCCTAAAACTTGAAGCTCAAAATTAGAGCGGTTTTGATAAAAAGTACAAGGTACCTCATTTTTGTACAAAAGGGGTTTAATTTTAACTCTTTCTTCAAAGGACGTTGTTGGCGCGACCTTCATCAAAATATCATAACATTATTAACTTCAAGTCCTGGCTAGTCGGGGCTTGTGCTTTATCCATAATATAAATGGAAGTAATAACAATCAATGGAAGTAATAAAATATTTGTCCTAATGAATGATTGTTCGAAATAAGTTCGCTAAAGTTTATATTTGTAATTGTAATTTCAATAATCTGTCATTTTAGAAATATGTCCTTGTTTATTGCTCGGGAGCTCTGAAGTTTAATACTACAAACTTCAAAAATAACTCTGATTTTAGAGTAAAGTTATTTCGCATAATGGAGCTTTGGACTGCAGCTTGTTTACTTTTTGCGCGGCACCGCATTGCAGATATGCACGGACTCAATGCTAACAAATTTTGTGGTTTGCAGTGCAGGCTCGGTTACAAAAGATTTACTTAGATTCTATGACCTGTAAACTAGTAAAAACTGTTCAAATATTTTATCTTTTTTAAATAAAGATTCATTGATTTCATTCCGTTTCCAAATGCTAGTTCATCGTAGCTTTTTGTCAAGTATTCCAGAATTCATATTTTCTTTCCTTAACTAAATTGAATTTACCCAACAACTTTTTAATGTTCTGATATATATTTAATATCCTATAACTATGTTCCCTTTGTTAAGAGAAACTACTTTGTATTCTATTGCTTCTGGAACACTTTGGTTCGTCTTTATTGTAGAATCTCTTCAGGGTTTGGAGGACCTTAAAAGAAATGTTACTCTTATCATTATTTATCATTTACAACTCGTATTGTTAGTTATCATCATATATTAACAAATTAAAGGACTACTTTTGGCAACATTTTAGATCATTTGGAGTACGATGTGCTTGAACTTTGTTGCAAACTTAAACACTCACCACTTCCCTCCTTGCCTTTATCGTCTGCTGATGGAACATAGTCCAAATCGCTCTCGCCTTGAGCTAATAAGAGAATTATTGAGACTTTAGTTAGTTATAATAAAATTAACTAAACAAAACAAAACATTGCATATTGACTCTGCTTTTTTGATTCAGTCAAGTTATCACTGTGTTGAATATTAAACAAACAAACAACAATATAATAAAGCAAATAACATCTTATCAACACCTAAGAGTTTTTTTTAAACATATGATGGTTTCGATTTAAAGTTGCCACGCAATTTAGATACCAGGTATTATTATATGGCTTAGATATTTCTCGAATTCTGATTGGTTGACGTGCGGTCCATCCAAATGCGTATGGGACCGTTTCTATGACAATAGTCCAATTTTCGTATTTTTTTTAGACCGGGAAATTAAAGAAAACTTGTAATGTATTGCAATATTATGTTAACGTTTTGCCTTTTCATACCTGCAAAGTGTTTGTTTAGAAAGTGTATTTCAATTAGTACTCATAAACATTAACTAAAACATTGCATATTCATCTGTTATCATTAGTAAATTCATTGCCTCTGCGTTTCTGTCCTAGTCAAGTCATGACTGTGTTGAATATCAAACAAACAAAACAAATGCAAACAAACACAAATACAGAAAAACAAAAAACATCTTATTAACACCTAAGAGTTTTTTAACATTGGATGGTTTCGATTTAAAGTGCACCTGACGCCCTTCATGATATTTTGAAAATCTGTTGTACATGAGGTGTATGATAAGTGTACTTAATATTTCTTGATGTCGACCTCTCCTTTTTGAGATATGAACATTTGAAATCTGAAAATGCAAATGAGTTGACGTCATCCCAGGAATTTGTCAAAGTTTTATATCAGAGCTGACAGCAAGCTTATTTTGTAAAGTAGTAAAAATGTTAATGGTAGTGTGGATATTAGTAATACAGATATTGAGCTTTAAAAAATTGCTATAATTATTTCCAGAGAACTTTTGTATATTAAATGAGGCCTGGGATGACGTCACTTCATTTGCATTTTCAGATTTCAAATGTTTATATCTCAGAAAGAAGAGGTCGACATCGAGAAAAATTAAGTACACTTATTATACACCTCATGTACAACAGATTCGCAAAATATCATGAAAGGCGTCTGGTGCACTTTTAAAGTTTTTGAAAAACGAAAATATTAACGAAATATTAGGTAGGGTCTTACAACACAAACCAATCAGTCTAAATGTGTTTTTTTTATGTCCTACCGTTACACTTGTACATGAGTTTAGCCTGAGCGATATCTCCATCGCTTAGCTCTTCTCTTTGACCAAACTCAACGTTTTCATGTGGTGGTTTGGGCACCATAACAGGTTTCCCGTTTTTGCTTCCATCCAAACGAGAGTAGTGCATGATGCTGTCATAGTCATACTTTACACCACGAGAGTCTATTTCATCATCTTTTCTCACTTTAAACTGTCTTCGCAAATCTTTGTCTGTAAATCAGGTCATTAATAGTCTTTTTGTTGTTGCAAGTTATTGACAGCTCCTTTAAATGCCAAATGACCTCAAACTTCGTTAAAAATAGCAACAAGTTACAAATGGCAATAACACTGTGATAATATTGTATTCCCATCGTTGACTTCTAAAATATTTGTCAATGACGTTTAATTCACATTGACCGTAATACTAAACACAATAAGGTATCAGGAGGGGTTGGGAACCTCTACTCACGCAAACTCAAATTATGCGCAAGCTTTGTAAAAGATTCCAGTAAAAGTATATATTGTTTGAAAGGTGACTAAATGTAGATTTTAAAAATTAATTCCAAATTTTCATTATTTAAAACGACAAAAAAATATTCCAACTAAAGCGTGTTAAGACCTTACTTCGTTTGAAAAGCTCAAAATCTGCATGATCTGTCAGGATTTCCGTCAGGATTTCCGTAATAAAAATCACGTTAGCAGAATAAAATATTAATCTCTAAAACGGTGCCAGCGAATTTTGATTTTTGTTTTCGTTGTTGAGATATTGCTTTGTTTGTACACATATACATGATTAATTCGAACATTGATATTTGAGACTCAATATAGGGGCTGATCTAAAGCAGTTATCAGAAATCGCAGACACTGTTTTAGAGATAAATGTATTAGGAGTCTGCTATCGTGATTTTTATCACAGAAATCCTGACAGATTTCGGACTTTTCAAACGAAGTACGGTCGAAACACGTTTTAAATGAAATATCTTTTTGTCGTTTCAAATAATGAAAATTTTGAATTAATTTACATTTATTCAGCTTTCAAAAATATACACTTTTACTTTTACTTTTATCTTTTACAAAACTTGCGCATATATTTAGTTTCCGTGAGTGAGTGATTGTATTTGTTATAGTCAGCAATTGTTTTACCATTCATCATGTTTTCATATTTCACTTTAATGAATTCTTTACGATCTGGTCGAGTATGTTCATGGTAGAAACCAATGGCGTGGCCGATCTCGTGGATGGCTGTGCCCGGCGGGCAAGGACTGTAGATGTAGAAATACCAATGAGTTGATGGCAGAATATAAGATACATGCTCACTTAAATGCTATAGAAATCACATGGAATAATTAGAAAATGCACGTGAATAGACATCCAGAAGAATATCCATGTACTCGATTAGAGCACAATCTATTTAAATTTGGACTTAATTTGTTTTTCATTAACGAAGCAATACCCGAGATGGGGGGGGGGGGGGGGGGGGCGAAGCCTAACAATTATAAACCGAAATAAATACAAAGTTATAACATTCTCCTCAATTATTTTAAGACCCTGAGTGATGGTCCCGCTAGGGTCTGAACCCCGGCCTCCCGGTTAACAGGCCGTGCTCTCCTAACTGAGCTAACCCGTTAATCGGTTAAAATATTTCCTGTGCGTACCTTTTAGGGTCCTTTTATGGTCCTGGCTTAAAAGCAGTTATGTAACATGAATCCGTACCTTTAAGGGTCATTTTTACTCGGTTTTGTTGCTAAAAGTAAGCATGGCTGGCAGGAACATCGCATATCATTACCTTTTAGGGGTTGAAATCAGCAAGGATTAACAGTTACTTTAATCTGTGCATACCTTTTAGGGGTCGTTTCCAAAACCTCCGCCGATCATCCCTACCACTTGGACAAAGGGACTCCCCTCCCCCGGTAATCAATAGCTCGGTGAAGCTCGACAAGGGTTTAGTTCGTTCATCTTTTTAATTTTAATGGTGAATATCTATTGCAATAATGCTTTATATGGTACTCTTTTTTGAATTTTATTATAACTTATTACCTTTTCGATGCGCCAAGTTTAATAGGTAGCTTTGGATAATTGTAGAATCCCACGTAAGAACTACATAGACTACATCATTGAAACCATAGTTAGTAGATGGGACTAACTATGTTGAAATATATATACAGTTTATGTCATTAACGTTGTCTATGGTCACGTCAAGTACCAGCTGATCTCCCTTCGAAGCGCGCAAAGGAATTGTTTGTCAAAACGAATAGTTCCAAAATGGCGCCTCGAGCTGGACAAAAACAATTTCGCTTACTTTTAGGCATTTGCGTTTTGTTTTTATTCTTTTTTATCCCTGATAGAGCAGCAGTGAGCTTTTATTGTCCAAATGATATAGAATTTACTTTAAGGACGTATTTATCGAGGGTTAACACGGGAAACAACTCTCTTGAACGACGCCATCTTGGAACTGTTGGCGATGCGACACAAATGCTTCTGATTGGCTTATGCTAACCGGAAGTGCGCGTGCAAAATCACCTAGTACAGATTTAATAACAGTACAACAAGGGACATGTGATTCTTGGTAACAGTAAACATGGAATATTAATTATATAAACTATGTTAACAATTAATTCTAGTATCGATTATTTAGAGCGAACTTATCAGATGGCGTCAAGAAACATTTCTTTTAGCCGTGTTAATGTATTTTTTTGTATAGCAAGGTTTTGTTTTTATATTTAAAAAACTCATTAATAATTCATGACCATTTTGTCCAATCCGATGCTCCTCTCTGGTCACGAGGAAAGCATTGTATACGGCATAATCTACGTTTGAAACGCGGAGGGATTATGGGGTTGAATAGAACAGGGTAGTAATGGGGTGTGTCTAGTGTCAGTTGTCAGTTAGAATTTAGCTCGTTTGTCAGTTGTCAGCTAAAAATTAGGCCATTTGTCAGTTGTCAATATTAGTTAACCATTAATTTCCAACAGTCATATATCGCATTGCACCTGTTTTTAACCATAAAACACTATTTTTACTTTATACCTAGTTTAATAGATGTTTTTAAAACTTGTTTTTTCATGTTTTTTTTCTTCTTGGTGCTTACAAGGACCATCATGCGTATACATGTTTAGGCAGAAAATATATTATTTCATTGATTGATACCCCTAATGACAAAATACGCTGCCTTTAATTTGCACTATTTACAAGGGCGTTTCTGGAGTTCGTGACTATCGTGAAACTGGCGACTGATTTTATTTTTAACCGACATTGTGTTTCTCTCTGAATTATACTTGGAAAACATCTACTACTCATTATAAAAATCGATCTGGTATTTGATGTATCCTAAGACTTCTATCACCATCCCTGGGGTACTTGACCCAGTTTCTGACGGGGACGTTCCGCTGGTACCTCTAAACCCCGACCCTATTTAAGACAGTGGAATCCTAAACATACGTACCCTATTCAAGACAAATTGGTAAAAAGTAGACCCTTTCCAAGACTCAAGGGGGAAATTGTATACCTTATGTAAGACATTCAATATAATAATGCTAGAACTATCATGTCTATCATATGAAATGTGTGTGAAATGTTCTGTAACATTGTATTCATAGTAAGCAAAGCATCAAGCTTACATTCTAGCTCCACTTACGTGCTTTTGAAAGATATCATCATAAAAACAAAGTATGAATATGTGCAATATAATATCATATTAACTGAATAAGTCAGCTAACAGGAAATTAATAGAGCGAAAATTTAATGTTTGTGTTATATATAAAACATATAAAAAATACAATTTTTGTAATTTTCAATGTACACAATTGTACATAACTGAAAAATATCTAAAATCAAGACTTATTAGTGAAAAACTTATAAATAATAGAATTTCAATAAAACATTAACTTTTGTACAGATTTAATATCAAGCGTTTTCTATGGAATCCCACAAAACATACGACAGAGTACGTTTCACTTTCAAACAAAAACGACTCTAATATTTGTTTTTCTGTTTTTTCTCTTTAATTTATCAATTGATACTATAAACTATATTAATTTAACTCGTAAATGAGGTGTTAACCCGTAGATACAACTGATTGATTGGACTACTGTAGAATAGTAATCCGAGCCAGTATATACTTGTTACACGTGACCAGTTAAATATTTACCAGATCCTGAAGACAACCAATACATTCAGCAGACATTTTCAAAGTCAACACAGGGAGCCCAAAAGCAAATAAGTGCTTAAGTTTTTAAGACTTTATCTGTACATTTTAGATGAAAAACAACACAAGTCAGTTGTCAGTTGCTATTTTGAATGTCAGTTGTCAGCACAACACAGCCTCGTTTGTCAGTTGTCAGTGGCGTTTTTGGCCAATTATCAGTTGTCAGTTAACCCCATTACTACCCTCATAGAAGAACATGGAATGAAAATGAAAATGAAAATGAAGCATTATATATATAATGCTTCATGTCCATAATTCACACATTCAAACAATTACTATTTGTATATTTTATGTATCGATTTGCCCATGTGCTTGTATATTAGATAGGGATCAATAGCTGTAGTCATTTGAATCTTCTAATCATGGGCAGCAGAGTATCATTCGCGTTTGTATTCGCTTGTAATCTCCATATATTTATAGTTACCAACAGTCGCATATTTGCTTGCTTTGTTATTCCCTTGACCTCTTTATATGTCTAGCTCCTATTTCAATCTCGTGATATTGGTCTATCTAGTATTAAAAGCGATCGTGTGTCACTCGGTTACTAATCGGTAACTTCTTTAACGGCCCCCGAGGGTATATAAGATACCAGGGTACGCAGCTAGCCCTAATCCTATTGTTCTCTATCTGCTCAAATCCGTACTAGGTAAACGTCACTGCTATGGACAGTGATGATAGATTGCCAAGTTCGGACTCTGTTCGCTTGCTTCCGAAACTGTTTGACTAGGAATAAAGATTGCGTTACCGTATTAGTTTTTGAATAGTCCGGCCGTTATTTTGACACACATGGAGAACGCATTCACAAGAATATTTTATTATAAACCTTGTGCTTTATTAAATAGAAACGGAGCAAAGCATAAGAATTTTCTAGTCATGTGAATGCAAGGTGGCAACCACTGCTGTCGAAAGACCGGTTTGGGGAAGTTTATAAAGAAGGTTTTCACCAATGTACCAAAATACAGATTGAGACAAGTTGATGGTTCCCGAGGGTGGGCAATTCATTACGGTTTGAACGCTTAGTAGCGACTTATTTGTTTACTTGAAACTTTTCTTCAGCTTGAAAGTAGCGACTTATGATGAAATAGTAAATCACCGTACGTTAGTTTTTTAAACGTTGCGTTAGTTTTTATTCTAAATACGTTTTCTAAATCTCTTTTACTTAAAATCATGAAACCGTACTCAAATGAATGATTAATTTAATAACGCAGGTTTAATGTTATGAATACCGGTACTTCACTTCGGGTAGTGCTGATTATCAACCGAACGAATAGTTGTGTTTTCGGAAGCAAGCGAACAGAGTCCGAACTTGGCAATCTATCATCACTGTCCATAGCAGTGACGTTTACCTAGTACGGATTTGAGCAGATAGAGAACAATAGGATTAGGGCTAGCTGCGTACCCTGGTATCTTATATACCTTCGGGGGCCGTTAAAGAAGTTACCGATTAGTAACCGAGTGACACACGATCGGTTTTAATACTAGAGAGACCAATATCACGAGATTGAAATAGGAGCTAGACATATAAAGAAGAAGGTCAAGGGAATAACAAAGCAAGCAAATATGCGACCGTTGGTTACTATAAATATACGGAGATTACAAGCGAATACAAACGCGAATGATACTCTGCTGCCCATGTTCTAATAGCAAATTATAAGGAACGACAGCGCACTATATATACGATTTAAGGGAGTCGAGATATAAGAAATGCACTTTATAAGAAAAAACAATAACTCCACCATTTACTTACTTATCAACGTTATCATACTGAAATGTAACATAAGCTCTTTGATTAGTTCTTTTTTCAAACTTCAAACATGTCTTGTCCATCCAGTGTTTCATTGCTTTTGTAGCAAGATCTTTCCCAAATTTATCTGTAAGAATAATTAAGCAATAAGTATAGGTATTTTCATCGCTGTTTTGAAGATTAGAAAAAAAGTTTGATTTGTAATTCTCTTTTTACTCAAAGGGTGCTAATTGTTTCTTTCAATACATCAGATATGAAGAAGAAATAATCTAAAACTATTCTTTGAGACTTTTACATGCGTAATCGTAAATAAAGTGAATGCAAATTAAATCAAAGAGCATTTGCCCCTCCGTTTTATCCGATCTAGCACTATAGTTCTGAAACTTCTTGTATATTTGCTTCAAGTTAAAACTTTTTCATTGTTTTAAAATCGTTGTTTTTCTCATTAAAATATAAATAGATAGTTAATTGGTACCCGCCCTGACTCAAGCAGCTATATTCATCTGGGTTGAGAGAGGTTAATTGAGAGTTAACTCTCTTGCCTAAAAGGTAATCATATATGAATCCCCAGCATGCATTTAGGCTTGCAACTTGGCATATATATGTTACTAGTATCAGAGTCACCAATATACCTAGCCTGCGTCACATCCGGACTTTTTCTCGGTTAAGTCCGACTTAACCGAGAAAAAGTCCGGATGTGACGCAGGCCATAATATACCCTGCCCTGACTCAAGCAGCTGTATGGAAATTCATTCTACAGGAAGATCGTGCGCCAAAACACGTGCAAGTATTTGCCAATAAAAGGAAAAGCAATATTATTTACGTCGGTAGTTCCTTTAAAATAAGTAAGCAGTTTTCCAAAGAAGCCAACGGTGCGCTCTTTTGTGCCTTTCTCCAACAATGCTCCGTTTTACGGGCAGTTAAAGCCACCCAATGCAAAGCTTCACAGAATGAAAAGAAGTCAAAACAAGTGTTATAAAACAACCATTACTCAAACCTCAATATTACACTTACTTAAATTTCTATGAAATGTGTAATAAACTTTTCCTTTGGGCCATAACCTGTCTTTAACGGCCGCACGTCGTACACGACCATTTGTAAGCTGGTTATAAACCTCCTTTTGTTCTTTAGTCAAAAACATGTCATCTTCTACTAGTTCCAATCTTTCCTCCGATGGTCTGGCTGTAAATAGGAAATATTTAAAGCACCATCAATACAAAACAACAGAAACGCTAACTAAAATATTATTAAATGATATTTATTGAGGCTAGTTGGCAAACGTTAACGGGACTAATGTTGGGGTTGATGTTTCATAAGCTTACCTTCAATACGCCAGGCAAAAAGTGCACAGAATAGCAAAGCAATGAGAAACTTCATTTTATAGCTGATAAACCCAAGGAAAGCTAAAAAACACACACACATGAAAATTAGCACAATTTTTAGATCGGGCTTCAATGCAATGCATGTGCGAAATACATCTGTTCAAGAGAGCATAAGTGATATCTTTGAATACAGTTTTTGACGATTGATTAACTCCTTTAGAAATATTTCAGACTGAATTAGTTTCATACTTTTGTTTATAAATCACGTTTTAAAATAAGACTCTAGACTCAATCGTCTCACCAGACATTCAGGCTCTACATACAACATGATATGCTGATGGCATGTAGTCACCAATTGCTATGATTGGGAGAGAAAATATCAACGTCAAGTCAACTAAAAACGAAACATTTAAAATATTTCTTTCTTACCTGAATGCATAAGGTTACACGACCAATCTTCCACTGAGCAATGAGAGGTAATGAAAAGCAAATGGTTTTTGTTCAGTTTTATAACCGTGAATGACAATAACGATACATATGCCACTGAATAAACTGGTCCTAATGGCCACAATGTTGTAACCTTAATGTCTTCTACGTTAATAATTTAGAACAATTAACAGGATCGATTTACGAGAAATAAAGGTAACAAAGTCGACAGAAATAAATATCAACATAAAAAATTACATGCTATGATATCGAGAGTTTGGGACCATACTTTTTACCTATTGTCTTCTGCGCTCACATAATCAGTATCAATATATATTGTGTTTATATGTTCAATTTTCTCGGCTCCTCCCATCAATCGATGGGCGTACAGTGACGTAGTCTATTATTGTTTTACCAACCAACCATTGTTAATAGAACAAAGAAAATTAGAAATCTATCGTAAAAATGGTTAGCAAATAAGCATTACAATACCAACACTTGTAAACACTACGCTCACCTATTAGTAACAACAATCAAGTAAAGCATTCATTGTTGTTTATTTGAATTTTGTTATAATAGGTGAAATAAATAATTAAGAGAGGATTAAATCAGAATTATTAAAATACATTTTTTTCCAATTCAGGTTTTTATCATCGCCGAGGGTGAAAAAGGGTGAAAACAATTATTAAATTAAATAGATTAAGGTTAAATTAAGGCCAAATCAAGTCTAAATTTAAGCTAAATTCTACAAGTAGCTTTCAAACTATTGTATAAAAGACAAAGACTTGTCAATTCTGCATAATTGATCCATGACAAGAAAAGGTAGGTTGAGGGAGGGACAACCAGCTAGCTCGCTCCACCCATTACTGAACCAACTGAACGGTCGAACTACCTAGAAAACTGAGTGAAATCCTGTAAATTTGCGCAATAACGTTTAAAAAAAACTGTTCTAGAAAAGCCGATCCCAACTGTATTTGAAGCAGTGGCCTCTCGCAAACTAGTCGAGGGCTGACCACAGAGTTAACACAAAGGCACCACAGAGTTTAACAAGCAACCAGTGGTTCAGACTGTATAGCGCTTCGCAACCAGTCAAGTTGAAGAACCGGTTTTCTTTACGAATACATGTCCATTTGTTAATATCGTTTTTGAGAAACAACTACATTCACTTTTAGTAGCAGTTCTCTTACGAATATTTCCGCTCTGGTTATCTTACAGAACGGTCGAACTACTTAGAAAACTGAGTGAAATAATGTAAATTTGCTCAATAACTTTTAAAGAAACTGTTCTAATAGGTACACAGAAGAAAAATAGATCTATTGTTCCAAAACAGGCACTTTCCTACTACTACTTTGTTCGAAAGAAAATCCGAACACGCATGCGCAGTGCGTTTCTCACCCTTGTCATGTTAGCCATCTCCTCTATCTTCTTAGCCGATGTCTCTGTAATTAACCAAGGCGGAAATATTCGTAAGAGAACTGTTAACAAAAGTGAATATATTTGTTTCTCAAAATCGACATTAACAAATGGACATGTATTCGTAAAGAAAACCGGTACCGGTTCTTGACTGGATGCGAAGCGCTATACAGTCTGAACAACTGGTTGCTTGTTAACCTCTGTGGTGCCTTTGTGTTTACCTCTGTGGTCAGCCCTCTACTAGTTTGCGAGAGTAAACTGCTTCAAATCCAGTTGGGATCGGATTTTCTAGAAAAGTTTCTTTAAAAGAAATTTACAGAGTTTCACTCAGTTTTCTAAGTAGTTCGACCGTTCAGTTGGTTCAGTAATGGGTGGAGCGAGCTAGCTGGTTGTCCCTCCCTAAATCTAACTTTTCTTGTACGGATCAATTAAGCAGAATTGAGAAGAGTTCGTCTTTTTAACAATAGTTGTAGAATTTAGCCTAAATTTAGCCTTGATTTAGCCTTAATTTAGCCTTAACCTATTTAATTTAATAATTTTTTTTAATAATTCAAATAAACAACAATGAATGCTTTACTTGTTTGTTGGTACTAATAGGTGAGCGTAGTGTTTACAAGTGTTGGTATTGTGATGATGATTTGTCAACCATTAATTTTAACAATAGATTTCTAATTTTCTTTGTTCTATTAACAATGGTTGGTTGGTAAAACAATAACAGACTACGTACGTCACTGTACGCCCACCTATTGATGGGAGGAGCCGAGAAACTGGAACATATAAACACAAATATATATTGATACTGATTATGTGAGCGCAGAAGACAATAGGTAAACGATAAAAAATGGTCCCAAACTCCCGATATCATAGCATGCAATTTATAATTTATTTCTGTCGACATCACCTTAATTTCTCGTAAATCGATCCTGTTAATTGTTCTAAATTATTAACGTAGAAGACATTAAGGTTACAGCATTGTGGCCATTAGGACCAGTTTGTTCAGTGGCATGTACCGTTATTGTTATTCGCGGTTATTAAACTGAACAAAAATTAACCATTTGCTTTTCATAACCTCGCATTGCTCAGTGGAAGATTGGTCGTGTAGCCTTATGCAGTCAGGTAAGAAAGAGATATTTTAAATGTTTCGTTTTTAGTTGACTTGACGTTGATATTTTCTCTCCCAATCATAGCAATTGGTGACTACATGCCATCAGCATGTAAGCAGAGTTTGTGTGCTGATATATTGTATGTAGAGGTAGTAGAGTCTTCCCAATTGATAGAACACTTGTGTCTGGTTAGACGATTGAGAGTCTTATTTTTAAACGTGATTTATAAACAAAAGTCCAAAACAAAATCAGTCTGAAATATTTCTAAAGGAGTTAATCGATCGTCAAAAACTGTATTCAAATATATCACTTATGCTCTCTTGAATATATGTTATGTATTTCGCACATGCATTGCATTGACGCCCGATCTAAAAATTGTGCTAATTTTCATGTGTGTGGTTTTTTTAGCTTTCCTTGGGTTTATCAGCTATAAAATGAAGTTTCTCATTGCTTTGCTATTCTGTTCACTTTTTGCCTGGGTTATTGAAGGTAAGCTAATTAAACATCAAACCCAACATTATTTAGTCCCATTCACCAACTAGACTCAATAAATATAATTTAATATTTTAGTTAGCGTTGCTGTTGTTTTGTATTGAGGGTGCATTTTATTAAATATTTCCTATTTGTAGCCAAACCAACGGCGGAAAGACTGGAACTAGTTGAAGATGACATGTTTTTTACTAAAGAACAAAAGGAGGTTTATAACCAGCTTACAAATGGTCGTGTACGACGTGCGGCCGTTAAAGACAGGTTATGGCCCAAAGGAAAAGTTTATTACACATTTCATAGAAATTTAAGTAAGTGTAATATTGAGGTTTGAGTAATGGTTGTTTTATAACACTTGCTTTGACTTCTTTTCATTCTGTGAAGCTTTGTGTGGCTTTAAATGCCCGTAAAACGGAGCATTAATGGAGAAAGGTACAAAAGAGCAGCCGTCAGCTTCTTGGAAAACTGCTTACTGATTTTAAAGGAAATACCGACGGTACTGAATAATAGCGCTTTTCCTTTTACTGGCAAATACTTGCACGTGATTTGGCGCACGATCTGCGTGTAGAATGAATTTCCATACAGCTGCTTGAGTCAGGGTAGGGTATATTGGCGACTCTGATACTAGTAACATATATATGCCAAGTTTCAAGCCTAACTGCATGCTGAGATGTCATATGATAACCTTTTTAGGCAAGAGAGTTAGAGGCTGGTTTTCACTTGACATAAGCAGACATAAGCATAAGCATAAGCATAAGAGAAACAAACATGTTCGTTTTCTTGTGTTTAGCTTATGCTTATGCTTATGCCTACTGAAAACCAGCCTTAACTCTCAAAGGTGAATATAGCTGCTTGAGTCAGGGCGGGTACCAGTTAGAGTAACTAAACTCTGAATCATGTGTTAGATATCTATTTATATTTTGATGGGAAAAACAACGATTTTAAAACAATGAAGAATATGTTTACTTGAAGCTAATATACAAGAAGTTTTAAAACTATAGTTCTAGATCGAATAAAACAGAGGGACAAAATCGTATGAAAATATGCTCTTTAATTTACATTCACTTTATTTGCGATTACGCATGTAAAAGTCTCAAAGAATATTTTTACATTATTTCTTCTTCATATCTGATGTATTTGAAAGAAACAATTAGCACCCTTTGAGTAAAAAGAGAATTACAGATCAAACTTGACAGTTTTTCTAATCTTCAAAACAGCGTTGAAAATACCTATACTTATTCCTTAATTATTCTTACAGATCAAGTTGGGAAAGATCTTGCTACAAACGCAATGAATCACTGGATGGACAAGACATGTTTGAAGTTTGAAAATAGAACCGATCAAACAGCTTTTGTTACATTTAAGTATGATAACGATAAAGGGTAAGTACATGGTGGAGTTATTGTTTTTTTGTAAATTGATGCTTATCAAGCGCATTTCTTATATATCTCCACTCCCTTAAATCGTATATATAGTGCGCTGTCGTTCCTTATAATTTGCTATTAGAACATTCAAATATCACTACAGCTATTGATTTGTGTCTAATATACAAGCACATGGGCAAATTGATGAATAAAATATACAAATAGTAATTGTCTGAATATGCGAATTCTGGACATGAAGCATTATATAATGCTTCATGTTTATTTGCATTCCATTGTTCTTCTATTCAACATAATCCCTACGCGTTGCAAACCTAGATTATGTGGTATACAATCTTTCCTCGTGACCAGAGAGGAGCATTGGATTGGACAAAATGGTCATGAATTATTAATGAGGTTTTTTTTAATATTAAAAAAAACCTTGCTATACAGTCAATGTCATTATCCTTGTCCAGCGAAAAAGACATTAACAGAAATGTTTCTTGACGCCATCTGATAAGTTCGCTCTAAATAATCGATACTAGAATTAATTGTTAACATAGTTTATATAACTAATATTCCATGTTTACTGTTACCAAGAATCACGTGTTCCTTGTTGTACTGTTATTAAATCTGTACTAGGTGATTTTGGACGCGCACTTCCGGTTAGCATAAGCCAATCAGAAGCATTTGTATCGCCAACAGTTCCAAGATGGCGTCGTTCGAGAGAGTTGTTTCCCGTTTTAACCCTTGATAAATACGTCCTTAAAATAACTTTACATTAAAATGTCACTTGGACAATAAAAGCTTACTGCTGCTCTATCAGGGATAAAAAATAATTAAAACAAAACGCAAATGCCTAAAAGTAAGCGAAAAGGTATTTGTCCTGCTCGAGGAGCCATTTTGAAACTATTCGTTTTGACAAACAATTCCTTTGCGCGCTTCGAAGGGAGATCAGCTGGTACTTGACGTGACCATAGACAATTGACTGTATATATATTTCAACATATATTTAGTCCCATCTACTAACTATGGTTTTAATGATGTAGTCTATGTAGTTCTGCCGTGGGATTCTACAATTCTCCAAATCTACCTATTACCCTTGGCAGCTCGAACAGGTAATAAGTTATATTAAAATACAAAAAAGAGTACATATATAAAGCATTATCGCAATAGATATTCACCATTAAAATCAAAAAGATGAACGAACTAAACTCTTGTCGAGCTTCACCGAGCTATTGATTACCGGAGGAGGGGAATCCCTTTGTCCAAGTGGTAGTGGTGATCAGCGGAGGTTTTGGAAACGACCCCTAAAAGGTATGCAAAGATTACAGTAACTGTTAAACCTTGCTGATTTCAATCCCTAAAAGGTAATGATTTGCGATGTTCCTGCCAGCCAAGCTTACTTTTAGCAACAAAGCAGCGTAAAAATGACCCTTACGGAGTCATGTTACATAACTGCTTTTAAGCCCCCCCCCCCCCCCCCCCCCCCCCCCCCTACCCTATCCCGGGTATTGATTAGTTAATGAATCAGATTAAGTCCAAATTTAAACAGATTCTGCTCTAATCGAGTACATGGATATTCTTCTGGATGTCTATTCACGTGCATTTTCTAATTATTCCATGTGATTTCTATAGCATTTAAGTGAGCATGTATCTAATATTCTGCCATCAACTCATTGGTATTTCTACATCTACAGTCCTTGCCCGCCGGGCACAGCCATCCACGAGATCGGCCACGCCATTGGTTTCTACCATGAACATACTCGACCAGATCGTGATGAGTACCTTACAGTGAATGAGACTAACATGGCAAGTGGTGAGAATTAGCTGTTATTGTCTATATAACAAATAGAAACAATCTGTTAAGGGTGCTACAGTGTTTTTCATATGACCTTGCAAGAAAATAGACCATTTAGTTTGTGGTAGTTGATAAAGAACAAAAGAAAACAATTGGTTTAGTGTTTACTACTAACTATATTTGAACAAAGTTTGAGGTCATGCGACATTTAAAGGACCTGTCAATATCTTGCAACACCAAAAAGACTATTAATCTGGAACACAATTTATACAAAAAGTTGTTTACCTGATTTATACAGACGCAGATATACGAAGACAGTTTAAAGTGAGAAAAGATGATGAAATAGACTCTCGTGGTCAAAAGTACGATTTTTACAGCATCTCGTTTACAAGGCAGCAAAAATGGGAAGCCTGTTTTAGTGCCCAAACCACCACATGAAAACGTTGAGTTTGGTCAAAGAGATGGACTGAGTGATGGAGATATCGCTCAGGCTAAACTCATGTACAAGTGTAACGGTAAGGACATAAAAACCCACATTTAGACTGATTGATTTGTGTTGTAAGACCCTACCTAGTATTCTAATTTCATGGCAACTTTAAATCGAAACCAACACATGTTTTAAAAAAATTCTTAGGTGTTGATAAGATGGTAGATTGGTTGCATTAAAAATAAATTGATAAGATTGTTGATAAATTGGTTTTGTTTTTATTTGTTTGTTTGTTTGTTTGTTTGTTTGTTTGTTTGTTTGTTTGTTTGTTTGTTTGTTTGTTTGTTTGTTTGTTTGTTTGTTTGTTTGTTTGTTTGTTTGTTTGTTTGTTTGTTTGTTTGTTTGTTTGTTTGTTTGATGATTGATTGATCGTTTGTTTGATATTCAACACAGTGATGACTTGACTAGGTCAGAAACGCAGAGGCAGTGAATTTACTATTAAATGATAAAAGATGAATATGCAATGTTTTGTTTAGTTATGTTTATGAGTACTAATTAAAGTGTCAATAATTCTCTTATTAGCTCAAGGCGAGAGCGAGTTGGACTATGTTCCATCAGCAGACGATAATGGCAAGGAGGGAAGTGGTGAGTGTTTAAGTTTACAACAAAGTTAAGGTTCAAGCACATCTAAAATCTAAAATGTTACCAAACGTAGTCCTTTGTTAATATATGATGATAACTAACAATACGAGTTGTAAATGATAAATAATGATAAGAGTAACATTTCTTTTAAGGTCCTGTTGAGATTCTACAATAAAGACGAACCAAAGTGTTCCAGAAGCAATAGAATACAAAGTTTCTCTTAACAAAGGAAACATAGTTATAGGATATTAAATAAATAACAGAACATTAAAAAGTTGTTGGGTCAATTCAATTTAGTTAAGGAAAGAAAATATGAATTCTGGAATACTTGACAAAAAGCCGGTTAGGATGAACTAGCATTTGGGAATGGAATGAAAGCAATGAATCTTTATTTAAAAAAGATAAAATATTTGAACAGTTTTTACTGGTTTACATGTCATAGAATCTAAGTAAATCTTTTGTAACCGAGCCTGCACGGCAAACCACAAAACTTGTTAGCATTGAGCCTGTGAATATCTGCAATGCGGTAACGCGCAAAAAGTAAACAAGCTGCAGTCCAAAGCTCCATTATGCGAAATAACTTTACCCTAAAATCAGAATAATTTTTGAAGTTTCTAGTACTAAACTTCAGAACTCCCGAGCAATAAACAAGGAAATATTTTGAAAATGACAGATTATTAAAATTACAATTACAAATATATATAAACTTTAGCGAACTTCTTTCGAACAATTAGGACTTAATCATGCAAATATTTTATTACTTACCATTGATTGTTATTACTTCCATTCATGGATAAAGCACAAGCTCCGACTAGCCAGGACATGAAGTTAATAATGTTATGATATTTTGATGAAAACGTTCGCGTCAACAACGTCCTTTGAAGAAAGAGTTAAAATTAAACCCCTTTTGTACAAAAATGATTAAAGAGAGAGGTACCTTGTACTTTTTATCCAAACCGCTTTTGAGCTTCAAGTTTTAAGGACATTATGCATCCAAAACCCTGTATTAGTCTTGGGCGCAATAGATTTCCCACACTGTCAAAGGCTTCTTTCAATTCTTTTGTAGATATGACGAGAAACGAGTTTAGGTCTGCAGGGAAGGTGGTGCAATAGACATCCTGAATTCACAAAAGCGGTCTTCTTCATAGCCTGTGTTACAGCCGGAATTTTTCTCTCGAAAGTCCGTCTGTGAATCAGAGCAACGAACCGTGTTCTGACCCCCAGCGAACTACACGATTATATATACTAGATGCTGATTGGCTTTCGATGATGCTCTTTCTTACACGAACTCTCATTGGACAATTCAACATAACCGGAAGTATTGAATTGTCCAATGAGAGTTCGTGTAAGAAAGAGCATCATCGAAAGCCAATCAGCATCTAGTATATATAATCGTGTAGTTCGCTGGGGGCTAGAACACGGTTCGTTGCTCTGATTCACAGACGGACTTTCGAGAGAAAAATTCCGGCTGTAACAAAAGCGGTCTTCTGCACTGTTCCCTGCGCTATCTTGAAAGGTAGCCGGGTCGTTGCATCAAAGCCAGACGATCATTGAACTTGCAATGATAGACACATTAGAATAATTCGCAAGGTGTTAAGAGGTCTCTATCACTGCTAGCTCCAGGTTGGTTTTGCTTCGATGCAGAGGCCCGGCTACCTTTCAAAATGGCGCAGGGAACTATGAAGGGGACTATTCACAATTGAGTAATGAATCCATTCCTGCTGATATAAGCTTTCTTCTACTGTTAACAATAGGGGCGCCATCTTGTAAAGTGAGCACTGAGTCACCGTACTGTACATGTGCAAGGTGCAATGCTGATGTAACCTCATATTAGAACAGACTGTCAGATTGGCTCACTTAGAATCTACAAAATTTTTCAAGTCCACAATATACAAATGTAGCAACAGATAGCTTCTCGGTGCTCACTCTTAAAGATACGCCCCAGTTTATTATAAACTGATTAGTAGATACCTGTATTGCTTCTTTATCATCGCGCGAATTCGGGGAATGTCTATTGATCAACTTGCTAAAACTAAGGCTGCGTTCATTATGTATGGCAGAGGGGGGAGGGAGGGGCAGGTGAAATTTAGGGGGGATCTGGAAAAAAATTTACAAGAAAAGGGGGATGTGAATTTTTTTATCAGAAAAGTAGGGGGATACCAAGGGGGGAGTGGATAAATTTTTATTCTTGAGAGGGGGGTTGTAAAATTTTCTGAGAATTGTGAGGGGGGGTGTTGGGATTTGTTTTTGCATTTAAAAATTTCACCAGCCCCCCTCCCCCCCTCCCCCCCCCCCCCCCCTCCCCCCCTCTGCCATACATAATGAAAGCAGCCTAAGGAAATATTAATGTAGACACAAAGACAAATAGCTATTAAAAACATTGTGTAATTCCTTGAATGGAAGCGTGCAGTAAACTCAACATATGTAAATAAGCGAACGAACTTCATTTGAATAAAGTAACATTCACTACTGATGAGTGCAAGTATATGGTTCGAATCATCCGTTGAGAGTGCTCGATACGATGAAGTAGAGCAAAATATATGTGAGGGTAGGAGTAAACACAACTACAAATTCATCTCGATAATCCTGTTTCGTGAGTCGTGAGGCTCACTGGTCAGGAGATTTTAATGAGAAAAATATTCACAATCATCACTTATAAGTACTGTTGTTTACAAAATAGTGAGCCTCACAACTCACGAAACATAATTTATATATATACACCTACTTGCAGTAAGGTTGTCATACAAAAATAGAACATTTGTCACAAAGAAAATAGAACATTTGTGATTTAGTGCGAAAGGAATAAATTAAAAGACAAAAAAGAGAGTTCAGCTTGAGTGATCTTCTTTTGTCTTTTAATCAATTCTTATCCTACTAAATCACAAAATTTCTATTTTCTTTATGAAAACACGACCGGTGTTTGTGATCAACTAGACGTATTATTATCATGACTATCATCTATATGATATCTATCATTTCCATATACTAGGCTTCGCCACAGAGTAGTTGTAGTTTACCTGTGGCATTACGTCATGTGTAATCTCGACACAACGATAGATTCATAAACCTAGACTCAGGCTCCCCCGCGGGGAAGCCTGAGAAATAACGCCTCTTCGTCACCCTGTATCATGTTCATCACTGTCATATATCATTACGTGTCTTGCATTCAGTGTCGCTAGGTTTTTTCTTCTTCCAGTGAAGACAGCATTTAAGCGAGTATCCGTGACTAGTTCGTGTCATAGTCTCGTTGATTGTCACATACAATTTTCTACAAGTACACACACACAATTAGTTATATCAATGAAAACACATAATTATACAGATTTTATTCCTGCAAACTCCTTGTATTAGTTGGTTAAGCACTGGACCAAAGGGGAGACCAGGTCTAGGTTTGAGGATTCAGGTACTCAATGTCTTAATTTTTAGGAGAAGGTGATACATTTGTAATCATATTTGCAAATGATTAAACCTTTAAATTATTCATGTCTTCTTGGACAAGGACGTTAGACTTGAAGTCTCTCCATAACCATGGCAAAGTCTGCATTGGGGGGCCGTTTAAGAACCCACGCCACTATTCGGGTAGAGTGGGACAGGCGAAAGTCACAGGTGTATGTTGTGTAAACGTGTCAATCAAAATTAAAATTGTATGCCAAATTTCTGCTATCCCGACCAAAATCAAATGTATACTTACATGATTTTACCAAGACATTTGTAAGACACGTTCAAAGGAATTGAATTTTTTTGCCAAGGAAGTGTCACTTTTTTGAAGCATGTTTTCATGATCGTCCTTGTAATCTGACGTCTCACTGGTGTGGTTACATTCACTATTTTGGTTGTAGGATATCTGCAAACATTTTTCCTAAAATAGAACAATGAACATTTGTTTACCAGTATTAATATTTTAATAGTCAAAACATAAATCGACAAGCAATTTTGATTTGATTGCATCTTACAACACCAAGAAAGAACGAAACAATACCCAGTAATACAGAGAACTCTAAACCAGGATACAATACATCTTACAACACCAAGAAAGTACGAAACAATACCCTACAATACAAAGAACTCTAAACCAGAATACAATACATCTTGCAACACTAAGAAAGAACGAAACAATACCCAGTAATGCAAAGAACTCTAAACCAGGATACAATACATCTTACAACACCAAGAAAGAACGAAACAATACCCAGTAATACAGAGAACTCTAAACCAGGATACAATACATCTTACAACACCAAGAAAGAACGAAGCAATACCCTACAATACAAAGAACTTTAAACCAGAATACAATACATCTTGCAACACCAAGAAAGAACGGATCAATACCCAGTAATACAAAGAACTCTCAACCAGAATACAATACATCTTGCATCACCAAGAAAGAACGATACAATACCCTACAATACAAAGAACTCTAAACCAGAATAAAACACATCTTGCAACACCAAGAAAGAACGGAACAATACCCAGTAATACAAAGAACTCTCAACCAGAATACAATACATCTTGCATCACCAAGAAAGAACGATACAATACCCTACAATACAAAGAACTCTAAACCAGAATACAATACATCTTACAACACCAAGAAAGAATGAACATTATAACAGAATACTATATCAGTTCTCTATTCACAAGGCAAAACAAATATTTTTGAAACAGCTATATAGAAAGAACGCACTTTTAATACCAAAGTTTCCTTACCCCTTGATGTTGAGTCCATTGTATTCAATAAAGCCTAAAAATCCTGCATTTGAATAATAAACACTCAGCAAGACAAGTTTCATCATTACCGCTAGCTACTAAAATCAACATCATTTTCAATATAATTATTGGGCGTAATTCTATTACCATCATAATCATAATCATAATCACCATCATCATTATCTACTTATTCAACATCTCCATCATGATCATCATGTTCATCTCTGTCGTCAACATCATATACACCCTTCCGAGAAAGTTTGTTATCTGTGAAAAGCCTACAAGCTAGTGGTGCAAAGCACCATGGTTCACTTCAGAAATTATAAGAATGCATTCGGCGCACCTTTCTTGCTGTCGATTAAGATAAAATAGTCATTTCTCAATAATACATTGACAAGTTTGGCGATAAAATCCCTGCCTTCTACAACGGTTTACAAAGGTTATCCATAGTCCCCTGCACTACTAGCTTGTAGGCTTTTCACTTCACGGGTGACGAAGTTTCTCAAAAAGGGTGTATATCCTTACGTGTCTTGCAATCAGTGTCACTTGGTGTTATCTTCTTCCAGTGAAGACAGCATTTAAGCGAGTATCCGTGACTAGTTCGAGTCATAGTCTCGTTGATTACTATCATCTTTCTACAAGTATAAAGACACAATTAGCTAGATTGCATACGTCAAGCGATTTAGTTGCTTCAACAAAGTGTATTAGTTAAGGTAGTGTGATAGTCAAATCAATAACAACAAAACACAATGGATAAAAGGTGCATTCGAGAGTAATACACTAAAGTGTGTTTCACGCGGTTAATGAGAACAATTCTGATTACTTTTACTTCTAACTGGGATTCTGATATAACACTGCTGGAAATCATAAACATTTCTTAATTCAAGAGCATAGTAGTGCCCTACACGGTCGTAGTTTGTTTTTTAGGTAGAGAGCGTTGCGTGACGACATCAGTAAACTGCAGCACTATACCACAGGGGTTTAATGGCAGTCTGATGCAAGTATGCTAACTGGTCCTTACTTAGTTTTATCGGGGCATTTGTAGGATTGCTTCAAACTATGTTGTATCCATGGAATATACAACTTTCTGTAGCATGTTTTCATGATCGTAATCTGACGTCTCACTGGCGTGGTTACATTCACTATTCTGGTTTTAGGATATCTGCAAACATTGTCCCTAAAATACAACAGAAAGATAGTTTTAAATATAAATTAATAATAAAAATTTCAATGGTCACAAATAATGTTGTTTTGTTTTTTTGTTTTTTTGCGGCGGCGGCGGCGGCGGCGGCGGTTTGAAGTGTATTTTTATTAGGATATCTGAGAAGTGTGTCTTCTGGTTCTAATACAAAAAAAGAGACATTCTGTTTCCTGAAAAAAAAACAGGCTTTTCCTTGGTGTTGCAGGTCACCTGATATATATTAAAACAATAGGACAATCACCGAAAAAAAAATAAGAACGAAACAATACCCTGCAATACATAGAACTTTAAACCAAAGTACAATGACATGGAACTCTACACCACAATACAAAACATCTTGCAACAACATGTAAGATCGAACAAAACAATACCCTGCAATAAATAGAACTTTAAACCACAGTTGTCGAAAACGTCGAACGATGATCAAGTCAGACGTCTCCTGGTTATCTCTTTTCATGATCACTTTATTTACGTAGATTTCGCTCGTTAATCACAGTACAGATAGTTACATGTTCTCTTGACTTCACAGTGTATACATACGAAAACTGATCACTCTATACACATGGTTTATTTTAATACTCTCTCTGTCACACCCTTTCCGTCACGCAATATGACTTACTTAATTAATATTCATAATCACAAAGCGTGTTAACATACTGTTTCCAACAACAGCACAATGACATGGAACTCTAAACCACAATACAAAAAACATCTTGAAACAACATGTAAGATCGAGCAAAACAATACCCTGCAATACATAGAACTTTAAACCACAGCACAATGACATGGAACTCTACACCACAATACAAAACATCTTGAAACAACATGTAAGATCGAACAAAACAATACCCTGCAATACATAGAACTTTAAACCACAGCACAATGACATGGAACTCTACACCACAATACAACTGAAACATCTTGAAACAACATGTAAGAACAAAACAATACCCTGCAATACACAGAAATGTAAACCAGAATACTATATACTTTTTTAATACTATTCTCTATTAAAAAAGCAACCTTAAAAGCTTTTTTGAAGCAGCTATATAAAGGGTTGCAATTGCGCCCTCAATTCCAAAGTTTCCTTACCCTTTGATGTTGAGTCCATTGTATTCTATAAAGTCTGGAACTCCTGCATTTGAATAACAATTCTCAAACTCATTAATTATTCATGAGCCAACCAGGTGTCTCGAATTAGGTCACATGATGAACTTTGAAATCCCGGAGAGCTCCCTCCAAAGTACTTTGAAATCATTCGTACTTGAAAATGATTTCAAAGTACTCCGTACTTGGAAATGATTTACAGACAATCATGGTGTGTTTTATTCCCGGGGGGGGGGGGGGGACTCCCTTTGTCCAAGTAGAGGTGATTGGCGGAGGTTTTGAAAACGACCCCCTAAAAGGTACGCACAGATAAAAATAACTGATAAAGCCTTGTCGATTTCTACCCCAAAGGAGAACTTATTCACGTTTCGTAACTCAAATCTAAAGAACTCATATATGCTGACAAACATTATGTATGAGTAAAGGTTAATAAATGAATATGAATAAATCGATAACAAGACAAGAAATACCGACATCCTTTGCAGGCTTCAGAGTGTGGACTATGGCTTTGTTTGCGACAACGATTTTTGAAATAGGTGTATATTCTTACGTGTCTTGCAATCAGTGTCGCTAGGTTTTTTCTTCTTCCAGTGAAGACAGCATTTAAGCGAGTATCCGTGACTAGTTCGAGTAATAGTCTCGTTGATTGTCACAAACATTTTTCTATAAGTACATACACACAATTAGAAAGTATGAGAAATATCAGTAAAAACACATTATTATAAAGATTTTAATTTTGTAGATTCCATGTATTAGTTGGTAAAGCAGACCTGAGGATTCAGGTTCTCAGGGTCTTAGTTTTGAGGAGAGGGTGGCACCTTTGTAACTGCATTTACAAATTATTAGACCTTCGATTCTGAGTTCACGTCTTCTTAGACAAAGTATCAAACATATGGCTATTGTTCTGTTGAAATCTCAACCTGTTAAAATAAAAAATCTCGCGCTAATCAAAGTCTTTTGTTACTTCTCACCTAGAATACCATATATGGTAATGGGATATATGACAACATTGCATACGGTAGTTCTGATACGAGGACGTTTAACCAGAGGCCCAGTTTCTCCAAAACCATGGCATAATTGGGAGGCACTATTCGGGTAGAGTGGGACAGACGGAAGTTGTAGGTGTACTGTATGAGTTGTGTAACTTAAAAACGTGTCAATCAAAATTAAACTATTGTATGGCGAATACTCTAGCTGAATCAGGTTTCTGCTATCCCCACCACAATCTAATGGATACTCACAAGGTTTTTACGGGACATTTGTAAGACACGATAAAAGGAATTGGATTTTTTTCCCACGGTATTTTGATCGTTTTGTAGCATGTTTTCATAACTGTCCTTGTAATCTGACGTCTCACTGGTGTGGTTACATTCACTATTCTGGTTTTAGGATATCTGCAAACATTACTGTCTCTATGATAAAACAGATAAATAGTTTTAACTATTCTCTATTCCCACAAGGCATTCTATAGCTATATAAAAGGGATGCGCTTTCAATTCCCAAGTTTCCTTACCTCGTAATTTTGAGTCCATTGTTTTCAATAAAGTCTGGAAATCCATCAATTGAATAACAAACACACAGCAAGACCAGCGCTAACAAAACGCACTGAACTCTCTCCATGTCTCAAACGAACGCAATGATAATTTTATTATACATAAGTATGTCATGATTTAAATATTAATAAAATATTTGACCTCAGTTGAGTGATATATCTATTTTTTTACCCTTTAGCTTGAATGCTATCTAACTTGTTTCGTCTTGTCAGGGATTTGGCAAAGAAGAACTTCCTCTTGTGCTTAAGCGATCATATCTCCCCGTCCATCTCCCCCCTAACCGAACTATTAAATTAGTTTAACTTTACGTAAAGCGTTTTCCCAAAATCTGATGATAAATAAACTTGTTATTGATAAACTAGATTTGAGCAGTGATTCCCCATTTGTTTTTAAACTGAATGCAAGTTCTTGTTTATTTTATTATGTAATGTTTACAACATGAGCGGCCGTGTTGTATGGGCTTTTACAATGTCGAGCCGAATTGTAATGCCCATACAACACGGACGCGAATGTTGTAAACGGCTTGTTAAATTAATGAATAATTAATGAACTCAAGGGAATAGTCAACTCAGATAATTACAATCAATCGGGAATCTTTTATTAATGAGAGTTTATTCCTCTGAGAATTTATTATGGTCATTAAAATTCATTTTGACTTGAGCAACGAAGATGGAAACAACTATAACCCGATTTCGCGAGCCCAAAACTGCCGAGGGGGAGCGAATATAATTCTAATAGAAAGTACAGTTCCTAAAAACACTGAAAATAACACTAAGTGGGCTGTGAAGCTATTCCATGAGTGGCAATTCAAGCGTCAAGATAAATTACCAAAACAACTGCATTCAAGCTCTATACGCTTAGAGTTTGAGAAAGTGCAACCGTTGAGCACTCCTTTGGAAGACATGAATGCCGAAACATTGAACTGGTGGCTGAGTCGGTTCATAGAAGAAGTTTCTAATCGTCGCGGCGAAAGATATCCTCCCAAAACGTTATATTTATAAGCTTGTGGTATTAAAAGGTATCTCAGTGATAAAAGTGGACACGACCCATTCGCAAGAGGTGATCAAAGGTTCGTAAAACTATTTAAACATTATAAGGTTTTAAACTTTTTCAATGCCGGAATATACTTATATTTGTGCCGTTGGTATTTGCATACTAGGTTTCTGCTGTTTCGTAAGATAATAGTAGCAATATTGTAATGCCAGTGTTCAATAGCTGCACTGTAAACTTTTGGATGAAGTAAAAGTAAGCTATACAATAATGTTTGGTGATAAATAAACTATTTTCTTGCGTTGTTTACGTTACATGTTGTGGTTGTATTTAGTTTAAGTGGTTGTATTTTTATGATACATCCACTAGTGGTTGTATTTCATGATACATCCACTTGTGGTTGTATTTTTATGATACCTCCACTAGTGAATGTATGTTCATTAGTATAACAATGGTGTAATTCATTCATCAACCCCAGCTATTCCCTGCCGTCTTTTCAAACCCTCCCCGTGCTTTTAGCTACTCGATCTTTATTGGGATTTACAATAGTATGCATGTGATCTGAATACTGAGCAAGGATTGGCTTGTACCCTCATTAATCATTCATGAATTTTACAAGTAGTGTTTACAACATGAGCGGCCGTGTTGTATCGGCAGATACAATCGCAAGCCGAAGGCGCGCGATTGTATCGCCGATACAACACGGACGCGAATGTTGTAAACTACTTAAAAAATGTCTAGGTTAGCTCTTTCATATTTTACCAAAATTTTTAGGATTAAAATAAATTTTGCCGTAAAATTACCAGTTAAAAATTATGCAAATCAGGATATACAACACTAGTGTTGTATCAGATTTACAACACTCGTCATGGTCATGATTTCTTTTGAAAATGTCTCATTAATTATTCATGAATTTTTTAATGGGATTTATAATAGTATGCATGTGATCTGAATACTGAGCAAGGATTGGCTTGTACCCTCATTAATTATTCATGAATTTTACAATGGGATTTATAATAGTATGCATGTGATCTGAATACTGAGCAAGGATTGGCTTGTACCCTCATTAGTTATTCATGAATTCTACAATATTATTTACATACTTTTATTGTTTGTTTGTTCGGTTCGTATATTGGTTAATTCGTTACATGCTTTTTGTTAGTTCGTATATTATTATCATTTTTCGTTTTCAGTTGTTATTTGCTTTCGTTTGTTTCAATTTGTCCTTTTCTTCCTCTGGTTGTTGTTGTTTTTATGTAACGTAACACGACATGTAACACACGTTGCTAGTGATAACACTTCTTTTACCGTCTAGCGTTACACTTAGTTTAGCACTAGTACTATGCTGGAATCTGGCCAGGGTTAAGAGTTACCAAGTAGCCTTGAAAATACCAAGATTTTGTTCTTTTGATAAGAAGAATAACAGGGGTCGTTGTACTTAGTGGTTACACGCGCGCGCTCTTGAAAACGTGACACACGTTCTGTCACGCAATGATAAGCGCTTTTTAAATCTAAAACAATTCATGAAAATTAGAGTTTAGACAACTATTTCTCAGCAGTGTGTCAGTCATTTATACGTAAATATAATGTACAAGCTGTCACGCACTAAACTTAAGACAAATACAGAAAAGCGTACATAGAGTTTTTCATCAAAACTAGGTTGCGTTACACAGTTTCGTGCAAGTCGTCACGCTATTGACGCTGTATAAATAACGTAAAA
Organism: Metridium senile; assembly: GCA_949775045.1. Classification (NCBI taxonomy): domain Eukaryota; kingdom Metazoa; phylum Cnidaria; class Anthozoa; order Actiniaria; family Metridiidae; genus Metridium; species Metridium senile. Next base: position 6,818,315 of record OX459107.1, read on the forward strand.
CTCGTCTAAACTTTCATAACGAAAAAAGCTCATCACAGATGAAGTGAAAACAACACAAAATGTTTGTGGTTTTATTGTGGTTTCTACTAGTGGGTGTCACTTTTGAAACAGATCCATTGGAGACGAAATATTATAAGCCAGGGGGATTGTCATTATTCGGGTAAGTGATTGCCTTAACTTGCGCAAACGTACAGCTAGTAAAAACTAAAATTAAAGGTCTACTGTGCAAAAAAGCGCAAATCTTATCCATGAGAGGTAATTTAGGGAATGCAAACATTACTTACAAATTCCAAGGGCCATAGTCAAATCCAATAGCATATATTACACTTTATCGAGGTTGAGGTTGATGATATGGAAGTAGGCGATAGATCAGTCCAGTTGAATTCAATCGAGTAAAACTTATGACTGTTTGCAGTCGAACGGAATGTTTTTATTAATTTATTCATGTTCTTTTATATAGAGTTAACGTATGCGGTAGGAGGTCAGTGAATACGGAAAGCTACACGACCGCCCAAACTACTAAATATACGAAAAACAGTGAGACCGATTGTGGTCTGTTTGGCTGGTTTACATGCGATGTTGAAAGGTGGGTAGCCAGAGTTAAAGCAATGTGCAATGCAATGCAATGTGGTATTAGCTCAGTGAGGCCTCGTCTACACGAATCAGATCCGGCTGAAACCGCATAGAAATATTTGCGTCCACACGAATCCTGTTGATCGTTTCTAATTCGGATTCACCCGTACACACGAATACACTGCAACGACTTGAATTTATAAAGTAGCGCAATTGGGCATGCGCTAATTGAGCAAGAGATCTCGTTTACCGTCATTATTTTATTGTTATTATGTTTCAACTACTCATTGATGGCAGGCCTTACTGTTTGTTGTTCCACCAGGCACTAGTTTGCCCTGGACGAAGAAAAACGATCGTTTTGGTTGAGGTTATGATCGAAACCGTTTTATAGTCTTTGTTTTGATTCAATGAATGATGAATGCATCCTCGACGCAAAACATATTCTCTTGATTGACTTCTATATAATGTCAACATAATCTCAAACGTTTATTTATATTAATTCGATGTAGACCTGAATATAGCTATTAAACAGTACTGGCTACCGCTGCAACAGTTTTGTTTTGCTTTTTAGTAACTAAGTTCTCAGTATTTTGTATTGTTTAATTAGCACTATTTAGTATTTTGCATGTCAAGTAGTGCTGTTTGTTTTAGTTTGCGCTGTATGAGCGAGTCGACAGCAAAATCTTTCCTATAAACTGTAAAGGGACGAAATATCGATTATTCAAGATGCATTGTCAATCAATAATTTGATATATCTTTTAATGAAAACAATATCACAATTAGACTTTGGTCAACCTTGGAACGAGACTTACAAAATAGAGTCCTATTGTTGTCTGCACATTCAGAAATCTAGAAATTCTAGAAATCAGATAAGGATAAGCCGCTTCTTGTCCTTACAAGGCATCCACGCCCTATCAGTTGTTCACTCGTTCTGAACTACCTTACACCCATTCTTCTATTTTGTAGTCACGATTCAATAGCCAATATCTTATACTATATGTATCTCTTCAAAATCGGGATTTAGGTTTTTAGTTCATTGCTTATTTCAGAAAAGATTCATGTTCCATGACGCAAATGACTTTAGTCGGTAATATTTAGTTTAGATTATACACAATCTTTCTTAGTCAACCAATAAGAATTTAGTATAGAATATTATCAAGATTTGTAATGTAAAACTTATGTTTTCCTGTTGTCCACTATAACTAGTTTAGCTTTACCAAAATATAGTCAGTTGAGAGTACAATGTCGCGTGGGCTACAAGTACCTCCTCTGTGAAGTTACGATTTATTAATTAAACACCAAAGATCCCCAAAGCTAGCCCTCTAACAAAACCAAGATTATTTTATCTATGATATTTTCATAATAAATGCTCATAGATGAAAACAATATGGTGTTCGCTAGCTCATTAAAGTATTTATGATTTCTTCAACTGATCAATTGGCTCTGAAACTGTGAATTCCACGTGCACGTATCTATTTTACAAATAAAAAGAAAGAGAAACTGATATTTTGTTGTTGTTGAACTACTATATTTGATATTTTAAATGACCAAAAGATGCAGGGAGTGGGGTATTTTTAAGTCTTCCAAAATGACCCTATGATACCCACGCAAATTTATCAGTCAGAAACGTGCTTTTCATTTTTTTTGGCACCCCTTTCACAATTTTGTGCTTGTTGCCACTATTTTTAACTTCGTGCGCCTTAAAGAATCCTAGTCAACCACAATGCATTGCACGCTTGACATTGCCAAATAATCGCTAGTCGCCATTTTGTTGACCATGGAAAATGGCCGACTTTTGGGTTTGTGAAGTGAATCCATTTCCATCGGCCTTTGAATTACTGCAAGATGGGTCATAAATATCGTGAAAAGTTCACCAGTGGTACTTCTCAAAGTTTTTCGATGGTTTGGAAAAAGTTTGATCCTTTATTGATGTATTATTTGAATTCAATGGTCGCTACTGATCTCCCCGTCTGACAATGGCCAAAAAGTCGAGATTTTGCGAAGAGAATGTCTCTAAAACATTCAGCCACTTGACGCTATTTATTGTGATGGTTTTAGAAGGTCAATAGAAGTTATTGTTTCTTGTCACGCTCGACACATGACAAGTCAACTCCAGCATATTCGCTCAACATATAACAGAGCCTTCTGTCTACCCAGATGGAAAGCGGTTAATTTCAAGAACAGATTTAATACATCCTGAGGTCTCAGAACACTTTTAGACAATTTTCTATTACTAAAACGTCCATATTAGTAAGTAGATTTGTTATGGTAACTTTTATCGTGAATTTAATCATGAATTTATTGTAAAAATAACTGTATTTGAACTGTAATTTATGAATATGTAATTCAGCTTTGTATGGTATCAGTTATTATCAATAAACTATCTTTTTATCCATAAAATCTACAGATTGTTGCGGCACGCGTGACTTAATCTGTTGCATAACCCGCATGTAAACAATAATATAGGAGCGCAAAGCATTGTGGTTGACTTGGATTCTTTAAAAACAATAGGCGATCGAACTTTTAAAAGATTGTATGAAATTCGAATATCTTTAGAATTTAGGCCTCGTCTACACGAATCCGATCCGGCTGAAAACGCATAGAAATATTTGCGTCCACACGAATCGGCTGTTGATCGTTTCCAATTCAAAAGTATGCGGTTTTGGTGACCGGATTCACTGGATTCGTGTGGACGATAGGCCGATTCGCATCAAAAAGTATGCAGTTTCAAAAGTATCCGGATCCGTGTAGACGGGGTCTTATTGAACAATAGTTGTAGTCCGGTCATTAATTACAACAATGAAAAAGCACCTTTTGTTCAAATTGCGTACGCACACGAAGTCAGAAATCGGCGGTAAACCTAAAAGGTGCAAGCAATACCGTATACTGTCGAATGCCGTCCAGTTAAATAGACGTTACAATGAAAATGTCACGTGTATTATTAAATATTCATACTAGATGTGGTCATTGCACGTGGAATTCACGGTTTCAGAGCCAATTGATCAGTTGAAGAAATCATGAATACTTTAATGAGCTAGCGAACACCATATTGTTTTCGTCTATGAGCATTTATTATGAAAATATTATAGATAAAATAATCTCGGTTTATAGGAAAGATTTTGCTGTCGACTCGCTCATACAGCAAACTAAAACAAACAGCACTACTTGACATGCAAAATACTAAATAGTGCTAATTAAACAATACAAAACACTGAGAACTAAAAAGCAAAACAAAACTGCTGCAGCGGTAGCTAGTACTGTTTAATAGCTTTATTCAGATCTACATCGGATCAATATAAATAAACGTTTGAGATAATGTTGACATTATATAGAAGTCAATCAAGATAGCATGTTTTGCGCCGAGGATGAATTCAGCAAGGTCAAAAATTACCTCAGAATGAATCACATATAGTCTTGTAGGCGATGGGCAACATAGAGCCGTTAATTGTTCACGCACTGGCTTCTAACGGACGATGATTGCTATGGCTACTTTAAACATGCAGGCTATGTGGCGTAGATTAGTTTTTTCAATATGTTTTAATTGTACAGCGATATGAATAATCTACTTCTATTATCTGCTTGTATTTTTTTATCCTTGCTAAATCTCGTAGTTATCAATAAAGTACATTTTGAATGTTATGAGTAGTTATTTAGAAAGTGCATATCATTATATCATATCATATCATATATATATATATATATATATATATATACAGTCGTTTGCAAAAATTCTGACCGCATCAAAGTATATCGGGTGCATTGTGGGTAATGTTTATTTATGCCTTTGAGTGCTTTTATGCGCTCTTGGTACTATCAGAACCATCCATAATACTTCAATGATGCTTACTTCATGTCATTGAATGAATTCTGAAAAATATTGGAGCGTTTAAAGGCAGAATTACCTACATATCTATATACCTATATACTTATATACTTATATACTTGTACGGTCAGAATTCTTGCAAATGACTATATATATATATTTAGTATCCAACAACTTATGGTCTATCACAAATCGCGCGCTCTCATTGGCTACTCAACCATGGGCTATTGAGTGATAGCCCATGGTTGGGGAAAGCGCCGGTTTTGTAAACTATTGAAAAAGTTTCTTGATTCTTCTATTTCTTCAAAAACGGCTTAGTACTGAATATAATGCTTTTCTTTGAATCGTAAATTACAAATACGAGCAAGAAAATGACAAAAAAGCACATAATTTTGATGTTTTGTGAATGAATTTTGACTTGAAGAGCGCGCGCTACTGACGCCATCAGGCGATTCTTCAGTTTGATCGATTGAGAAAGCCAGATTTTTAAACTTTCAGCTTAGAACTTTTCTTAATTCCTCCGTCGTTCTAAAATGTATAGTAGTTTTAATACTAAAAGCATGCTATTTTCAGCCGTTAAAATTAAAGTATTGAGGGAGAAAATGGCAAAAACAGTGGAGAATTTCAATGTGTTTTGAATACATTTTGCCGTCACACGTCATTGAGCGCGCGTTCGGTATTTTCTGTCATTTTGTCAAAATAAAACGATTGAAATGTTATTTTTCTTTCAAAATATGGCAAAGTTTGACCTATAAGTTGTTGGATACTAAAACAATTAGACCTCCTCGAAGACTCGGCCTCGTGGGCTATTGACCCGTAGCCCATTTATATATATAAATTCTGACCTTTTTTATCCCAACACTTGTTTTTCTAAACCAAAATTTTGCAGCTTGAATTTGTTTAAGACTATAACGAGTAAATTGATGAGGGACCAATGGTGGTCGCTACAATCCTGGGCTAAATTATGGATATGCTTCTGGTAGAGCAAGTTATTGGAACATTAGGTTTTGATTATGAACGAGTTTTGTAGTACGACAAAACAACATTTTACTGACGAATAAGAGAAAGGAATTCTATAGGTAAATTCATTGGAGGACGAGGGAATTCCACGTTGAATTTCACGAGAGAAATCAATATCGCATGAATCGCGGAGTCCGCGGAGCGATGAGTGCGATATTGATTTTTCGAGTGAAATTCAAACGTGGAATTCCCGAGTCCAAAAATGAATTTTCCTTGAATCTTATACTTCAATTTAAGCTTCAAAAACCAGACGCGCGCTGCTCGCTGCTCGTTCCGATGAATTCAGAAACCGGATGAGAGGGTATTCCACGCTAAATACCCTCGCATCCGGTTTCGTTCTCAACCAATCAGCGCGCGAGTTTAAATTGAAGTATAAGATTCTATGTTGAATCTTTTAATATTGACAGAACTTACACGAAAACAATATATCTAATAAAGACGAGGGAGTTTCAAGTGTTATCCCTGTATTGCTGCGACGGATGGTACAAACGAAGCGTTTCCGGTCGTTCTGTATGCTACCGTAAGTACATGCGAAAACTCTATTATTTATTCATTCGTCCATTCCTTCATTCATTCATTCATCCATCCATCCATCCATTCATTCATTCATTCATCCATCCATTCATTCATTCATTCATTCATTCATCCATCCATCCATTCATTCATTCATTCATTCATTCATTCATTCATTCATTATTCATTCATCCATCCATCCATCCATTCATTCATTCATTCATTCGTTCGTTCATTCATTCATTCATTCATTCATTCATTCATTCATTCATTTAATTATTCATTCATTTAATTATTTATTTTTTTAATTATTTATCTACATTATGTTGCCCAGTATCGTGACACAATTAAATTAAACTTGTTTCTAGCAACCGCTATTGGATATTAAAAAAAACCAAGGACTATAGTCTATAGTGCACCAGTATCCTGCCAAAAATTTATCTTCTCATTTTCTTATAAAATCTCTTCGACTTTTTGTTTTACTAAATCCCGGAGGCTATCTTATGATTAGCCCAACACTTACGGTTTCCAAAAATAGTTTTGGCGGGCTTTTTGGTCAACGCATTCAGAAACGAGGAGAAGCGAAGAGCAGGTAAGTAAAGTTAACTTTATCATGGCTAAAATTAGGCTTTTTACTGCGCCGTGAAATTACCAATGATTATAAACGAACTGCTATGATGTTTCACATGATGAAAGAATAATGATGAAACATTCATAAAGTGAGCGAAAGTTCCATTAAATAAGTTTTCTTTTGAATAATACGCTCTAGAAGCAATGACAAAGTTTAGGTTTTGGGCCGGGGCCCTTATTCCTGCCAGTTTATCGTTCGACTTCTTTGTATTATAAATTGAATAAAGATCTGTATTCATTTGCCTAGGAGGTTCTTTTAAAAAACTATATTACTTACTTACTTACTTACTCACTTTACTTTGGGTCGATTATCCTTGCGGTAATCGAGACAGCCGACGCCACCGTTAATTTCCATTCATCATTAGATCTTCTAGCTGTCTGACGCTGTGGAGGTTTGTATCTTTCAACAAGGTGTCAACAAATGTTGCTGCAGGGCGGTCTCTCTTCGAATTGCCATGTAGTGGCACCCATGTAAGGGGTGGACCATTAGAAGTTGGGGGAGGGGGGGTGGCAATTCCAAAAATAAAAAACGTGCAAGGCCAATGTGCACAAAAAAAAAAATCCTACACAGAGCAACGTTAAAAAAAAAAAACGTGCAGAACCTTGAGGGGTAGCGAATGCTAAAGTTTTAAAATCTGAGTCTGAGATTGTAGAAATATATCAGCTCATGCATTTATTGTATTTAAAAATTCTAGACTCCAAGACATTAAAAACACGAAAATCCGAGACTTTGAGACATAAAAACACTGAAAAATTTGAGACTTTGCAATTGAGGCATCAAAAACACGAAAATCCGAGACTTTGCAATTGAGGCATCAAAAACACGAAAATCCGAGACTTTGAGACATCAAAAACACAAAAATCTTAGACTTACGCTCTTTGTCCAAGTCGACCTCGGTGTGTTTTTCCGACAAAAAATGAACAAATCGCCCGAAAGTTAACTGAGCAAAGTCGCAAAGTAACTGCGAAAATCACGGGTATCAAATCACGAAAACACGAAAATTCTGAGACTTTCAGACATCAAAAACACGAAAATTCAAGACTTTGAGACATCAAAAACACTGAAAAATTCAAGACTTTGAGGCATCAAAAACACGAAAATTACTTACGCTCTTTGTATCTGCGGTATACAAAATATACCAAGACATAGACTTGCCCCAAGTCGACCTCGGTGTGTTTTCCCGACAAAAAGTGAACAAATCGCCCGAAAGTTAACTGAGCAAAGTCGCGAAGTACCTGCGCGTTGCACCGGACTAATAAATAAAACGAAAAAACGGACTTTTCAAAAGTTTAACCAAAACACAAACAGTTGTTTTTGCTTTGAATTTCAGAGAACAAAATTCTGTAAAAAAAAAAAAAAAAAACGTGCAAGACCTCTCTGGTCGGAAAAAAAATCTTGCACAACCCGTGCGGCAAAAAAAAATAACCTACACAAAAATATTACCACCCCCCCCCCCCCCCCCTCCCCCAACTTCTAATGGTCCACCCCTAACGGTTTGCCAGGCGGGTGAGCTTTTATCACGAAACACATGCCCATCCAATTTCAATCTTCTCGAACGGATCAGGTTCGAGACTTTTGGAAGCCCACCGTACAGCACTTCGTTGGTAACGTGATCTCTCCAGCCTATGTTGTATGCTGCACGTAACAGCCTATAGTGTAGGTCCCATCCAGAGATCTCTCTTCTTCGTCGGCTAAGGTCCAAGTCTCACTGCCATAAAGCAGGACAGACTCATATACTGATATTGATAAAGCAGTAGAAGGGCTGTATGTGCTTTGGCTATAATTATATTTCTTCAATTCTACGACCGAAGAGCAGGCGATGAACAAATTAAACCACGATAGAAAACCAAATAAGCTAGTGCTTGACAAGTCATTCTCACCGTTTACTAAATGAACAGCGAAATATATTCGTAATAAGTTGATAATAATAATGTGAATAATGTATGCGATATATGAGCAGGAAATGAAATGTGTTTCCAATGGAAAAAAATGAAAAAAATGGATAGGGGTGCTCGACGGACCTTTTAAGGTTGAAAATAAGACCCTCGCGTACCTTTTAGAGTCTCCAACTAGCATTGTACCTTTTAGGGTCAGTTTTCGAACTAAGATTATACATATTGAAAAAATGTTAAATGTGGTTGTACCTTTAAGGTTCATTTTCAAAACCGTCCGTCGAGCACCCCTATCCCCCCGGCCCGGGCTTTGCAGATCGATTTTAATCAGCCGTTGTTACAAGCGAAAGTACATTTCATATTTTATAGATTTTTTTAATTTATTAGATAAATCAGACCGTTCTATTTTTCATAAAGCTTGTAATTTTAATAGTCCTCTACACAGTTTTTTACCAGTCAAGGAGTCCTCTCTAAGACTTAGAAATGATAGCAGTCTCCTACCTAGAGTTAATACGGAGCGTTTCAAAGCATCTTTTATAAATAGGCTATATTTTAGATAATTATAATTTATTCGCTAAATAGTATGCATGATTGTATACACCCTATGCATAAAAGCGTGACAATGAACATATCATAGTTAATCTTAAACTCTCTAATGTATAAGTTATATCCTCTAAAGGGTATGACAAACATAGTATCCTTTAGAGGGTGAAGTATTAAAGAAAATGTATAAGTTATATCCTCTAAAGTATATGACACACATATTACCCTTTAGAGGGTGAAGTATTACAGAGAATGTATAAGTTATATCCTCTAAAGGATATGACACACATAGTACACTTTAGAGAGTGAAGTAATAAAGATTATATATTAGTTATATCCTCTAAAGGGTAGTACGCTTTATCGGTTCAATGAAGTAATATTATATCCTCTAAATTAATACAAACGGTTAAAGTAATAAAACAATTGTATTATTAGTTTAGTTCTTTCTCTAGAAATTTCAAATAGAAGCACATCTTTAACTTAAGTTTAAATGTTGTTTTACCTTGATTCAGCAAGCAAATTATTAGCCTGCGTTACAGACCCTTGTAAGCGCTCGAAACGTCTCCCGCTAACAAGCGTCTGCGCGCCGAAAGCAAAAATTCCATACTGATGACGTTCTTTGACCCAGATCGGGTCAAAAGCTCTGATTGGACAATTTTGTTTAATTGACACCTCATATGCAAATCAAGAGTGGTTTCGCTTCTTTGACGGAAATCTTAACTCAAACAACACTTCTACAGTTATATTTATTCAAAAATAATGATTTCATGGAGCACATTTGTGGCATTAATCAGACATTAAAGCGAATTATTACAATCTAATGGCGAGATTTGAGAAGGACTCATGCATCCGATGCATTAAATTAAGATATTCACACGGCGTGTGAACTTTCGCTGGCGGTTCGATATAAGTCACTGTTGTCATAGTTTTGCTTTTATCACAAACTAATGTGCTTGTATTCGTCTCCGATATATGCTCTGAAGATAATTCATTTGGTCTTTCATGATGGCAGCGGAGAAACGACGATAATAATCGCATTTTCCTTCCACAAATTGCTCGAGAAGTTCGAAGCCATCTATTTCGATGAGAGGAACAACCTGAAAAATAATTGAATTGTCTGTGCAAGACTAACGAATGCATCTTTTCCATTAGAAAAGCTAAATAAAGCATTTAACTGGCTTTCAGTGAGTGAATTAATCCAGAATATAGAAGAAACTTCAAGAACGGCATTCGCTAGTTTATCATGTTTATCGGCGTTACTGCTGCTAACTCGTGTATTGCGTGACTGCATTCCAACGTCATCAGTATGGAATTTTTGCTCTCGGCGCGCAGACGCTTGTTGGCGGGAGACGTTTCGAGCGCTTACAAGGGTCTGTAACGCAGGCTAGCAAATTATTCGTATTTCACATCATGATATTGGCAAAATAATTCCTCTACATTCACCTAGAAAGAATGCCATGTTTTATTTTCCGGAGGTTTTCGTCGGCAATCGTCGGTATCTTGTCGACGAACCGAATAGAAATACTCGATTCCAGTCTTTCGCGAACAACCCAGGCAGACAGAAAGAAATCGTTGCATTTTAAGACTCGTGCCGGCCAAAGGCCTGGGCACGAGTAACAATGCATTTTTACAACGCGTCCGTGTCACGAAACTGAGCACAAGTTGCCGTCGAAATATTCCTTTTATTTTATCAAATTCAAACGTTCAAAGAAAATATCTACATCATTATTTTACCTGATAAGTTTGCCTTTATATGTCAAAATGTCATAGACTTACTTTTCTCCTTCGAGAAGATATTGTATTTACCATCTGAAGTGTCACGAAACTAGGCAACATACTGTATTTATTCGTTAGTTTGTTAGTTTATAATGAATTTATTTATTTATTTATTTCAAACGTGTATGATTTACGCAAGTACATACGACAATTGATATATTTTTCAGCTTATTGTAGACTTGGCTGTAAAAATGGAGGAACGTGTCTTGGTGCTGATAAATGTCAATGTCCAACAGGATGGATTGGTGAATTATGCGATATAGGTATAGTAAGGATTTCAACCATTATTAATATCATTATAATTATTAATCTTCAACATAATTATCGTCGTCATCATCTCCTCATTATATATATTATCACCACCCAAACTTCACCAATAAATTGTCATCATTATTATTGTCGTCATCGTTATCATCATCATCACCCACCATCTCCACCATTATCATCACCACCAGGTGGCCTCCATAAAGAAAACAGCCCAGAGTCTATAAACGATATATTACAGCGCCGGAACACGTCATATAATTTGAGGCACGAACATGTTGAAACAACCAAAAATAAACTCGACGAAGCAAGGGCTGGCATCTTGGAGATACATTATTGCCCCCAAAAAATGGAACAGCCTTCCAGACAATATGAGAAAAGAACTCACATTAGACTTTTTGCTAGACAATTAAGGAAAATTGAAATACGTCATCGTTTAATTTTTAATTTTTCACAACCATTTGAATTAATTTGCTCGAATACCGTAAATATGTTTTGTAAATTAAATAATTTCTCACCATCATTATCATTATCAAATTAATATTAATATTCTTAGAATTTCTTTATTTCTATATATTGTTAAATTCATCTTTTATTTGTGTATTTTTTATTTGTTGCAATACCTGTAAATTAGCAACATTTTTATAATAGAGCTAAGTGTATTCGACCACGTTAAATAAAGTTATCTTATCTTTATCATCACCGTGATCATCACCATTACCATCACCACCATTTTCATCAACATTATTGTTGTCAACGCTTTACATCATCATATAACTATCATCATTCATTTCTTTGCTTTAACAGATATCAATGAATGTCATAAAAACAAAGGTGGCTGTCAACAAATATGTACTAATACACCAGGATCCTTTGCGTGCGGCTGTTCCAGAGGATATGTAGAAAACAAACTGGATACAAGACGATGTGATGGTAACGTACATCCCTTTAGTTGATTCTTTATTTTACAATTTATAAAGCTACGGCTTAAACATTCCAAATTTATAAATTTTGAAGAATTCAGCTATCATGCACTTCCCATCTACATTTACACCAAACCATACTGATTCATTCATTCGACCATTCTATCCTCTAAGATAAAAAGCACTATTGTATAGCGTCATTAGATCCGTCAGCTTCCAGAAAGCCGACGTTGCGCTATTCCACCTTCCCCTCTCTCCACCAATCTGAGAGCTGAGAGAGAGAGAGGCAGAGAGAGAGGGAGAGAGAGAGGGAGAGAGAGAGGGAGAGAGAGAGAGAGGGAGAGAGAGAGGGAGAGAGAGAGAGATACACGGCCACATGTATGCAATGCAATGCTGTAAATCTTATCGTGTTTAAATAACCGTTCTTCTTATTTATTTATTTATATTCACATACTCTGGTCAATGCATATATTTATATCGCTTCAACGTGTTATTTTCAGATTATAACGAATGTGATAAGCTACCATGTACTTGTGGGAGTCAAGACTGTGGCGCAATATGTACTAACACGATTGGTAGTTTCAAATGTTCCTGTAAGAAAGGTTATACGAAAGTGGGTTCTACTAGATGTCAAGGTAAAAAAACATAAATAAATAAGTGACGGTAGGATAGTAGGCAAAAAAGGATGGATGGATGGATTAACGGACGGACGGGCGGACGGATGGTTAATAATAATAATTATAAAGACCTTTATTTGATCACGGTTACTCTATCAATATAAGTTCAATACAAATACTTAAAGGGGTACTTGGACGAAAATGGCTCGAAATTGTAAAAATGGGTTTTAAGAGCTGAAATTTTGCTTAAATAATCTTCAATATCTAAACAATTATTGTGTAAAGTATTTTTCCGATAGTCCAAAGGAAAGTATTAAAAATTAACGGTTATTTTCCGTCCGCCATTGTTTTGCTTGTATCATGAATCCGGCTCAAGAGGATTGGGTCGAGTCAGCAAATGACATCATACCCGCAACACATAACAAACACTCGTGGCATACATGTAAATCTGCTTGGAAAGTTGAAAAACTTAAGTTTTAACCGAAAAATGTCTTGGTGCTGCGAAGTGTATGGCTTCAGGAGTGTTGTAGACAAAGCATCTAGTATTTCTGTGCACATTTCATCCTTAAAACTGAGGCTGATTCAGACAAATAGAAGAGATTTTTGCGCGCCCAACGAGCAAACTTCATCCTTCGGGATTATTTGGGGTTTGTTCAAAACATTTTGGATAAAAATAAGTCTGTAAGGCTATACATTTCAGAGGACAACAACAAAGGCTTGTAACGGGGGCAATCCCAACAATTTGGGTTTTTGAACAGACCGATACACAGCAGTGTTGAGTGCAAGAAGCTGGCGTCAGGTAAGCGAAATATTATTCGAACTGACCAAGCTATATTCAATCAAGATCGTTGATTTCACTTCTTCTTTTTCGAATTAATATGAAATAAGTGTTGCATCAAAAAACTATTTAAGACTTTAAAAATAGATCCATTCACTTTGGTTATATACTATGAATTGGAATATTGTTTTATTGGAATATTTTGGCTCGTTTACGAGTGCACTCATTGACAATGCTAAGTTTTTTCCGGTCGCGTTAATTATTTAATATGTAACTTCTTTCAATAGTCGATGTATATAATGTAAAAGATGTTATAAAAGACTTAGCTAGATATTATTTATCGCTCGATTGGCTTTAAAAAGACTATTAGAATGATTCAGGACTGATCTAAACTCAAAACTGTTGTTTGTTTCGTATCCGGTCGTATCGTTTTGTTTGAGTTGACATGCGATCCCAGCTTGACTCTCGCCGACCTATTTATACTGTGGATTGATAGTTATGTCAGAAACGTTATTTACAATTATTTGCTATGTTCGAAATGATATATGTTCTTATGTTCACTGCAATTTTAGAACAGCTAATTCATCCTTTAGCCGGCCCGGTTAGACTATAGCATTTGTTTACGTGATGCACAGACTTGCGTGACTTTAATTACTTTGACAAATTTCAACCTAAACCATCATTTGTAAACTGACTAACTATAAGGGGTGGACCATTAGAAGTTGGGGGAGGGGGGGTGGCAATTCCCAAAATAAAAAACGTGCAAGGCCAATGTGCCCAAAAAAAAAATCCTACACAGAGCAAAGTTTAAAAAAAAATAATAATATAAATAAGATAAAATAATATAAAAAAAAAAAAAACGTGCAAGACCTCTCTGGTCGAAAAAAAAATCTTGCACAACCCGTGCGGCTAAAAAAAAATAACCTACACAAAAATATTGCCACCCCCCCTCCCCCAACTTCTAATGGTCCACCCCTAATACAGTTGGACTCCAAGGATGACACTTCTCTTGTTTATAAACGAACAATAAACATGCTTTCATGTGATCGGTAAAAATATTTTCAAGTTTTACGTTCCAGGAGCATTTCAAGGTGTCAAACTTTGCCAATTTTCTAATGGTTTGCGAGACATTTGGTCACATTAAAAAATACATGAAAAATTAATCCTTCGTCTTATGTTGTAATAAAGGTCAAGTAATAATGCCGAAGAAAGTATTGATACTTATGAGAGCTGTGAATTTTTCTTGTTTAATAAATTCGAGTTATTTCACTTTACTTGACTTTGTTTGATTTTGTACAGGAAGCCGTATAATACATCTTCTTTTTTATAGATACAACTGGCTCCAAATCTTCATTATATCCCAAGTTGAACATTCCCAGGGCTCTCCATTGAACAGCAATATATAAGGGGCTTTTAAAAATATCTATGTTTATCTATGTTTAAAGCTAAAATATATTTACAACTATATCGACTGCTGCCAATACACGACTTATATGTTTTGATCTGCTTTTTAAAGATGTTAAGCGAACGTTCTTCTTTTAGTGATTCTGGGAGGGAATTTCAAAGCTTTGCGCCAGTAAAAGCAAAGCTGTTTCTAAAGTAATTTGTTCTAGCTTTTAGAATTTTTAGATCATTTGAAGAACGCCTTGGCAAATCATATGAATTTTTGCAAATTTGTCGTGGAAAATATCGATTAGATAAGGAGGGGCTAAACCATTTACGATCTTAAACATCATAAATGCTTTTTATTGTAGTCTTTTTTTTTATTAAGTGGGATCCAATTTAGATCTTGGAAAATTTTGCTTGTGTGCACTGTACGATAAGGTGCTCTTGTTATTATACGTGCAGCTCGATTTTGTAATTTTTGTAGTTTGTTTGCTAAAGTTTCATCTATGCCGTCCCAGACCAGGCAGCAGTAATCAAAGTATGGTTCGATTACTGTCTGATATATTTTGTTTAAGTATGGTTTGTCTAGGTTTGATTTTCTTTAGCATTGATAAACTACTTGCAATTTTCTTTTTTATATATTCTATGTGTGGTCGCCATGTCAAGTTTTCATCAACATAGACACCTAGACATTTGGTATCGTGGGATCGTTTGAGTGCTGTACCATCCACGGCTAAACTTAAATCTGTTAAATCTAGTGTAGCAATCCTTTGTCTAGAGCCTATGACCATGAATTCGGACTTGACGGCGTTGAATGTCAATTTATTTGCGTCGAGCCAAATGGCTACTTTTTTCAAATCAAAGTCCATTTGTTTGTTAAGGTCTGATAATCCGCAGTCAGAAAATGTTAGAGTACTATCATCAGCATATAGCCTGACCGTACTGTAGTCGAGACAGTTCGGTAGGTCGTTAATATAAAGAAGGAATAGAATAGGTCCCAAAATTGTCCCTTGCGGGATGCCATGTGTGATTGGGCGAGAATCTGAAAGGACTCCATTGACAGTGCACAGTTGTGATCTGCCAGTTATGTACGATGTGAACCATTGTCTGACGGCGGATTCAAACCCGAAATATTCCAATTTAGTTAATAGTATTGTATGGTCAACGGTGTCAAATGCTTTTTTCAGATCTAAAAATATGACACCGTTAACCATTTTCCTATCTATGTTAAAGCACCATTCGTTTGTTAACTCTAAAAGAGCTGTTAATGTAGAATGGAGTGGTCTAAAGCCCTACTGACGGTTTTCAATCAAATTATTCTTGTCAAAATAGACTAAAAGTTGTTCGTTAAGAAGTTTTTCAAATACACGAGAGATACTGGGCGTGACTGAAATTGGCCTATAATTACTAGGGTCGTCTTTTTCTCCAGTTTTGAAGACGGGAGAGACTTTAGCCACTTTCCATTCGGTAGGGTAAGTATTCAATCTTAGTGAAAGGTTGAATAGTAATGCTAAAGATGTATAAATATAAGGGGCTGCTATCTTTAGAATCATATTTGGAATTTTATCAAGCCCTGTTGCTTTTGTAATATCTAAGTTGTTTAAGAGAGCATGTCCATTAAAATCGAACAAGTCGCGGCCATGGATAAAAAATGGATTTTGCTCAAATTTTGCCCAAATGTACTTCATTATAATACGAAATGAACTGCATTGTTTTTTAAGAAAAATAGATTTTTATTTTTGAGAAAATGCGTTTTTAAAATGTCCTCCCGAATTCGCCATTTTAGCATCCAAATTTTGAGTTGAATTTAACGACCGAGTTCAGTACGAAAATCGATTCTAGTGAACTTAAAACTGCTAAAACCCTGCTCCATGCTATCTAAACATCCGGTTACGTGACTTAGAAGAAATTTGAGTTACTTTTTGTGACAGAAATAATCTTACTTTTAGGACACGTGATTCTACTTGATTGACGATATCCTCTAAACAAAATCGATTTTCACCATGCGATAAAGTTCCAAATCTAACAAGCTTCAGTTGGTTAGTTCTTTAAACAATAAGCTTTCATATGATGTAAAACTTTCGCTTGGCAAATAAATATGTATTGCGCTACAGCTCATTGAAATCTTCAATTTTTGACCTTTTGAGGTCATACGCGATAATTTCCCACACGTGCATAATCGAAGAATATTATCTCTTATTATTACTGATTTGCCTTCCAATTACAAGAAATACACTTAAATATCATTTCTTACCTTGTTAAAGCTGATATCTGCTGTAGTAATCTCGGTATTCGTTATAATGGTATCCGTAAGACTTCATAGTTAGTCATCAGTAATAACGGCTATTTACACACTGATTATTATCAAATATGTCAATTGTCCAGCGCTTACTAAACGGAGTTCAAATCCCTTTCACATGCAGCCAAGCTATATTTTCTTTTTGAACTGAAGTCCTGCCACATTATTATATATCATTATGATTTCGAAGTTTGGTTTGTGGTACAGCTGAAATCGAATTGTGAGTACGTAAACAAATCGCAGTGACTAAACATCCGGCAGCCGGAGACGGTCTTCAAAAAACTAAACGTCCGGCAGTCTGAACATTTCTTATATTTCTCTTTGAAATCTGCTAACTTTTCTTTCAAGACTGTTGAACGCGAAGAAGAGAAATATAAAGAAATGTTCAGACTGCCGGACGTTTAGTTTTTTGAAGACCATTTCCGGCAGCGTCAGAGAAAAAATATCGAAGTGTCGCACTTAGATCGTTCGTACTCTATGTACAGGATTAACCAAAAATACAAAGCTCGGTTTTTTTAGTTTTCTAGAAGCGCTTGGGGATTCTGAATCAAAATAAACAGTCTTGAAAGAAAAGTTAGCAGATTTCAAAGAGAAATATAAAGAAATGTTCAGACTGCCGGACGTTTAGTTTTTTGAAGACCGTCTCCGGCTGCCGGATGTTTAGTCACTTCGTAAACAAATGGCCTGGAATGATGCTAATTATAAACTACGACTTACTAGGGGAGGGACGGTACGTTTCAAATAATGGTTTTTCTCTGACATCCCAACAATTTGGTGTTTAAGACTTCTGATAAACTGTTAGATAAATCATCTCTAGTGATGTATGCCAATGAGTAGTTGCTTTAATCATGATCTGCAAAATAATGCCTAAGTTTCTAAAGTTACACAGGGAGCCCAATTTCCTGGGATTCGCGACTATGTAAAAGAACGCCGGAATTTGAATATGTATTTTTTCTCTCTGTGTTTTCTCTGCGCAGTCATAATAAAGTCCACTATTGGATTTTACTCTAGGAATAAGACCATATAAAGTATTCTATCGAGTTGGATATCTTAATTAATTAATCCCTTATGCAGCAAGGAATTGTATTTTTGTATCGTCATTACGAAAGATAAACACAGCTGTTTAATCTATTAGCACTAGTTTAACGCAGTTGCTGGTAAAGAAATGGAAGCGTGTTGTTTATGTAAGTCTCTCGTTGGTAGTTCTTGTGGTGCTGATGCCAAAGATCGAAAGCGCCATACAACCTCAAGTCAATTGGTCATCTATCTCTGTCTTACTGGCAGTCAAAATCAAATCAATAAACTCTGCATATAGTATATGACCAATAGTATATGCATGTACCTCTATTTCCTACACAAATCTTGCCGCCCCCCGGGGGGGGAGGGGGTACTCCCTTTGTCCAAGTGGTAGGGGTGATCGGCGGAGATTTTGAAAATGACCCCTAAAAGGTACGCTCAGAAACACATAGAGCAGAGTAAAAACGACCCTTACAACTCATTTTTGAGCCAAATCTCTAAATGGGTCGACCCTAAAAGGTACGCACTGGAAATATTTTAACCCTAAAAGGTACGTCGATCAGAACACCCCTACCACTTGGATTAAGGGAGAAACCCCCCCCCCCCCCCCCCCCCCGGGCTTGCCGCACTTGGATCGTCTCATATTTGGTCTACAGCACTGAAGTAAATGACTATATATTTAAGATGTCCAATATATAAGTCGGATATTTGAATGAACTTGCCTTTATTTTCTTAATGAGGCTGACGTCTACCGAGTGTACGGAGCTATTGTTTCCCATATTGTGACAAACGTGGAAAAAATAATGCATTTTTTTAATTTGCAAAAAGTGTCATCTCAAGGTAAGTGATAGTCATTTTACAAAAATTTTATTGCAGGCATATGCAACCAGATATTTAATAAGTTTTGATTTATAAAGGATTTTTTCCATCTTTGTTTCCTATAGGGGAAATTGTCAACACAGTCTCGTGGGTGGGGAAACAAATTATCGTAAATGCTGGCTGGGAATTCAGATGTAAAATACATGACTGGATGTTGAGCAGCGGATACTTTTTTCCCAGGGGTGTTGATTTTTAACTATAATTAACGTGGGATCACTTGTTATGTGTTGTACACAACATTTATTCCATTTTGTTAAACGTTGGTCGTTGGGTACTCCTAGTATTCCTGTTCAGATTAGCACGGCTAACATCCCCCGAGAATTGGGTTCCCTGTGTAATTTTAGAAACTTAGGCAAATCATATTATTTTGCAGATCATGACTATGACAAAGATCATAAAGCAACTAATCATTGGTATACATCACTAGAGATGATTTATCTAACAGTTTATCAGAAGTCTTAAACACCAAATTGTTGGGATGTCAGAGAAAAACCATTATTTGAAACGAACCGTCCCTCCCCTAGTAAGTCGTAGTTTATAATTAGCATCATTCCAGGCCATTTGTTTACGTACTCACAACTCGATTTCAGCTGTACCACAAACCAAACTTCGAAATCATAATGATATATAATAATGTGGCAGGACTTCAGTTCAAAAAGAAAATATAGCTTGGCTGCATGTGAAAGGGATTTGAACTCCGTTTAGTAAGCGCTGGACAATTGACATATTTGATAATAATCAGTGTAAATAGCCGTTATTACTGATGACTATAAACTATGAAGTCTTACGGATACCATTATAACGAATACCGAGATTACTACAGCAGATATCAGCTTTAACAAGGTAAGAAATGATATTTAAGTGTATTTCTTGTAATTGGAAGGCAAATCAGTAATAATAAGAGATAATATTCTTCGATTATGCACGTGTGGGAAATTATCGCGTATGACCTCAAAAGGTCAAAAATTGAAGATTTCAATGAGCTGTAGCGCAATACATATTTATTTGCCAAGCGAAAGTTTTACATCATATGAAAGCTTATTGTTTAAAGAACTAACCAACTGAAGCTTGTTAGATTTGGAACTTTATCGCATGGTGAAAATCGATTTTGTTTAGAGGATATCGTCAATCAAGTAGAATCACGTGTCCTAAAAGTAAGATTATTTCTGTCACAAAAAGTAACTCAAATTTCTTCTAAGTCACGTAACCGGATGTTTAGATAGCATGGAGCAGGGTTTTAGCAGTTTTAAGTTCACTAGAATCGATTTTCGTACTGAACTCGGTCGTTAAATTCAACTCAAAATTTGGATGCTAAAATGGCGAATTCGGGAGGACATTTTAAAAACGCATTTTCTCAAAAATAAAAATCTATTTTTCTTAAAAAACAATGCAGTTCATTTCGTAATATAATGAAGTACATTTGGGCAAAATTTGAGCAAAATCCATTTTTTATCCATGGCCGCGAAAGATCGAATTTGTTCGATAATTACTGACATGCTCTCTTAAGAGTGTTAGGACTTTAGATGGGGCAATTGAATGAAAGGTAAACTTGTGATTGGTTTTCTGAACAAAATCCGTAAAATCGATATTGATGGATGGATAGATGGATGGATGGATGGATGGATGGATGGATACAAAGATTAATGGGTGGGTGGATGGATGGATGGATGGATGGATACAAAGATTAATGGTTGAATAAATGGATGGATGGATGAATGATCATGATGAATGATCATTAAACGATTGTATTCATGACTATCATGATTTACTACCAGTATGCTTTTACCGATTTCTAATGTCATTGATAGATATCGATGAATGCCTTTCTTCAACAACAAATAACTGTCATCTTAAGTGCATCAACTTGCCAGGAACCTATGGATGTGATTGCAGGAGAGGATTTCACCAGGAGAAAAATGGGACAACGTGTACAGGTAATAATAATAATTGTCTCACCCTAAGCAGGGATAACAGAAGCTGAGCACAGACGTCTCAGTGTACACATAAATGTGGATGACTAAATGGACTGCTATATAAGGCCTAATCCGGTTCCAGAAGTCGCCCTAAGACGCCACGACTTTTCTTAAGAAAGAAATTAAGAAATTTTGAGGAAAATTGGAAAATCTAAGGGCAATTTAGGGCGTCTTTAGGCGACTTCTGGGCCCGGAGTGTGGTTAGTATAGGTGAGCGTAGTGTTTACAAGTTGTATTTGCCAACCATATATATATAACAATATATTGTTTTCATTTTCTTTGTTTTAATAACAATGGTTGGTTGGCAAAACCATAACAAAATACGTCACTGTACGTCCACCTATAGTTAAGGTCTTCGCTTTTAAAGCTTCCGTTTTTGGCTGAAACATCAAACGGCTTCAACGTTTGCTTCAACTTTTGTTCGATTTTATTGAATAGTAATGTTGAAGCCGTTTGCCCACCCTTTCAACATTGTTGAAACTTTTCTTCAACATGCATTCAACATTTCTTTTGTTCTGTGAATGTTGATTCGGAGTTGAAGTCGTTTGTCCTGCTTCGTTCAACATTGTTGACTACACCCATACGCATTTAGTGGTCTTTCCAATACGTAACACGTTTCAAACATGCTGAAAGGGGGGTGGCAAACGCTTTCAACATTACTATTCAACAAAAATCGAACAGATGTTGAAGTAAATGTTCAAACCGTTTGATGTTTCAGCAAAAAACGGCAGCTTTAAAAGCGAAGTTTTGACAAGAAAACGTTTTGACAAGAAAACGCATGTACTTTGAGATCATCTCACTCTTAAACGAGTATGGTGACCCCCATATTTTATTTGCTCATTTAACTTGTATGATGATCGTACTTCAACAAATTTAAAGAGAAATCTATGGTTAAATCATTTTCCGCGAATATATAATATATATATATAAATGTTTAGCTCATGGCTGTATTCACAGTCTTTGAGTGATCTCTTCAAGATCATATCTCATAACTTCCTCTCAAGAGCCCTTCTGTAGAAGCAATCTGCTGTTAGTCTCTGGGCAGCCATCACTCTCTGTTCCAATGTCTCTGTCTTTGTATGTTTGTTGCTGTTAAAAAGTAGTTGTTTAGCTGTATTAAGGTTTTGTCGTCGAGCAACATGGGCAAGGTATCTTGCCTGTAATACAGCCGTGAAGTCAGTCACTGACGTCGTCTTGCATATGCGGAGAAGTCTGTGTTTGAATATCGATAACGAAAATCAATGTCACCATCATCGAACGTCCTTTTAAAAGTGACTTACAAGATAAATGGCAAATTATTGTGCTTACCATAAGTTGGCTCTCGTACTAACACATGTCGATTGTCCCGACAAAACAGACCATAATATTCGACTTATTAATATTAATGAGCATGCAAATTACATAATTATCGTCTAGTTTTCTAGTTTTTTCACCGAATACCAAGGCCTAAAATGTATGAATACCGCATACCACATATTATTTGAATACCGCAATACCGCATGTTAAAATAAAAATTACCGTAATACCGCAACAAAAATGACCCATTACTGCAATACCGCAAACCCTTACGTTCCCCTCAAAATAGATACTGTAGGATTAGTGAGTAATGGTCTGGCCAATGGGTGAATTATTTTTGTGGCATTTATGACAGAGAACAGTTTTAAAACTCATTAATAATTCATGACCTTTTCAGCCAACTAACTTGATCACCATTTTGATTTTTTTTTTTTTCAGATATCAACGAATGCGCTAACAGTAATGGTGGCTGTGAACATAAATGTCAAAACTCATATGGTTCATATGTTTGTCGATGCCGCTTTGGGTTCAAGCAGCATCGGCATCGTATGAGATGTGTTGGTAGGTGTTATTAAATATTAATGGAGAATGAAGCTGGCTGGCTGGCTGGCTGGCTGGCTTGTTAGTAGGGCTGGCTGGCTTAAGTTGTTAGGGGAATTCGTTTTATAGCATTTATAGCACTATACTGACAGTCCATGTACTAATGTTTTATATCCGTTAGATATCGACGAGTGTAAGTTGTTTCACGGCTGTGAAAATCAATGTGTTAACACACTTGGGAGTTTTTTTTGCTCCTGTCCACGAGGGTACGCTTTAAACGCTGACAAGTTAACATGCAATGGTATGTTTTAAACGTAGCAAACTTTATCATTATCATGATTTTTATTATATGATTATACCAATTCATTATAGAACTGCGACGTAGATTTATCATATAAGGTATCGTTTGCGGGAAAATATGAGACGCTATTACCCCGGGCAGAATAACCCGGATTTTGCAGAAATCCAGCCGGAATATCCTGGATTATTGCCAGCATTCCAGCGGTATTCCAGCTGGAATACCGCCGGAATTACGGATGAATTCAAGCGCATTCAAGCTAGACTAAAGCACATCGAGAGTACAACACATTTATTTTCAAAAGTTTATTTTGAAGTTCACGATTAAGAACGATCATTGTCACTTCACCTTTTTTCGTGGATTGAATGATATCATCATGAGTACCAAAAAGTACAATTATATTGGAATGCCCTTCCGATAACCACGTGTGTTTTGTGCAAAGAGGGACTGTATCAATGTATGAGATCAACTGTTTAAGGACGAGGCGTTCGAATATTTTCGATAAAGCAGGTAGGATCGATATCGGGCGGTAGTCACTTTCTGATTTCGGGCAATCTGTTTTGGGTATTGGTGAGATAGATCCTTGCAATTTTCCATGTGCAAGGAAATGATGACGAGTTTATGTTCATCAACATTATCACCTACACTATCTTGATTATCGTCATCTAAGTGACTGTTTTCCTATCATTATCATTTCTATCATTGTTGCTGTGAGCGAAGCGAGTAGTGATACTAATGTCGACGAGCTTCCTGTGTTGCCTATGGCTGCGTAGATCCCGGGCATTTTATAGCCGTGAAGCAACTCGATTTTGTGCATAAATTATCGTGCCAAGAAGATTTCTGCGCCCTGGGTCGAGACAATATCGACTCACGGACAATGTTCAGTGGTACCAAATTGTATGCAATACGTATGGTCAGCGACTAGTGTGCTCAAATTATGGGATGTCACATCATGGTTCGTACATTCAAACTAGGTTAAGTCATCAAATTATCCGAGTTAAGGTGGCTCGACCCAATAATTTTTCGCGAGTACCGTTCGCATTTGAAGCTCCAGTATACAAACGCGTTGGGTACGATTTCAAATCCACTTGAACACATTTCTTTCATAAAGACTGAATTATGATTTAGGATGTTTTTTTTGAGAAATCGGACATAATTTTAATTGATTATTACGAAATATATGTTTTAGCCTTGAGTCCAATATTAGCCTTTAAAGTCATTTTCTAGCAAAATGCTTCATGCTGCTTACACCTTGAATGTTTGCCCCCAGTTGTGAATTGCTGCTATTTTTAATTGACAATTCCCATAACTTAAGGTGGATCACTATAGTTTTTGAAAAGCCACACCAGGCCGTTATAAACGTCGTTTTGACAAACTTTCCAATTTTCGATGGACCTGAAACTTTTACAGATTATCAGTCTTAGACTGAAATTTAAAACAATATACTTTGTTTTTAGATTTGTATTTTAATAGCAGCGATATACAGGAAAAACGGAAATCAGTTGCGCTTAAATTGTAGACGAACGCGATAAGATCTCGAAAAGCGGCTACCACCACTGTAAACTACAACACTAGGCACCCAAAATATCAAAGAATTAGAGAAATCTGTATGTTTGATTTCGAGAAAATTACAGATATATTTTGTACTTTGTAGTTTTGAGTGTTAGAAGGAATGTGTGGCAATGTGACTTACAATAACTGAACAAATAGCGCTCAAAAACCGTCAAAACCTTTCCTGTACATATATGTCTTTAGTTACTAAGTTTGGGACAATAAATCGTTCACAGTATTGAGAATTTTTTTTTCTTAGAGATGTTAGAGCTTGACTTCAAGCGAAAACACATCATTGCTGCGCTTTTCTAGAAATATTCAAAACTGCCGTTTACATTTTTCTGTAAAATTCACAAACTCTTCTCCAAAGTACTAGAAATGCTATACTGAAGTTTCATAATAATTGAGGCATTTAAACGTGGTAAAAAAATTAAACTTGGATATCTTAACGAAGTCGAATCGTTCGGATGTTCACGGCCGCTAATGATGCAAATCTGCGTTACATTCTGGAGTCACGACGCAATACACCGTGACGGTTTTGGTCGAGTTATTGCCACACATTGAGTGATTCCTTCTAACACTCAAAACTACAAAGTACAAAATATATCTGTAATTTTCTCGAAATCAAACATACAGATTTCTCTAATTCTTTGATATTTTGGGTGCCTAGTGTTGTAGTTTACAGTGGTGGTAGCCGCTTTTCGAGATCTCATCGCGTTCGTCTACAATTTAAGCGCAACTGATTTCCGTTTTTCCTGTATATCGCTGCTATTAAAATACAAATCTAAAAACAAAGTATATTGTTTTAAATTTCAGTCTAAGACTGATAATCTGTAAAAGTTTCAGGTCAATCGAAAATTGGAAAGTTTGTCAAAACGACGTTTATAACGGCCTTGTGTGGCTTTTCAAAAACTATAGTGATCCACCTTAAACACCTTCTGAAGGTCTGAAGTTAGCAGTTTTAAAGCCAGAAGATTTTGAGAAAAGCCATTCTTTTTGCACTGTAACTTATAATAAATTATAACTTTACAGAAATGCCCAGGTGATTGTTTTTATAGAGCTGTACCACATCAATTATGTATTAGATAGTTACTGAGGCCGGCAGCAATATATCTAATATTGCTGCCGGCCGAAGTGACTATTGTATATATAGTTACTCTTCACTACCCTGCCCCATTGTTCTCTCTTTTGCACAGTAATCGGCGGTTTCTTGTGTTTTTGAATATAATAACAATAGGCTTACCAAACTTTAACTAGTTATCAGCCAATGAAAGTGTATTTATCATTCAGTAGCCTGTCCCATTATAGTTCTCTTTGTTGCATAATAATCAGCGGTTTCTTGTCTCTTTGAATATAATAACAATAGACTTACCAAACTCTAATTAATTTCATCAATTCTATTTAGAGGAATGCTAATGAGCTTGATGACATTAAACGTGTTTTTGTTGCAAATTTTCCATCGGTTGCCTGGGTAGTATAATGGCTTAAAGCGCGGATACAGCAATGCAGAAGGCCTCGGTTCGAATCCTGGCATTGGTACTCAAA
The DNA here is from genome assembly GCA_949775045.1 of Metridium senile. Taxonomy (NCBI): domain Eukaryota; kingdom Metazoa; phylum Cnidaria; class Anthozoa; order Actiniaria; family Metridiidae; genus Metridium; species Metridium senile. The sequence continues at coordinate 6,844,452 of OX459107.1, forward strand.
GACTTTTTTCACCAAAAATTGATATCTAGTAAATTATTTCTAAGTCTGATGATGCTTACTAGAATGGAAATAATTAGTTATACACACAAACATAGTGCAGAGTGCGAACTGCAATATGTTTGATATTGCAGAGTGCGAACTACAACATAACTAGATATCTTTGCTTTCAGATGCTGGTACTCAGCAATCAGTGATTTAGTGCAGAGAGATAACAATGGGGTAGGGTGGTGAATAGTAACTATATGGAAATCCCTCCCGTCACATGAGTATACGCACTGAATCTTACTACATGTATCCACATAACAGAATCAAAGGAGGGCTTTGCTCCGGTAACTATTCAGTGTTACTCCAAAACATGCCAGAAATATCTTTTCTACAGTGAACATGGGTCATGTTGATGAATGTCAACTATTGTGTTGGATTCAATTAATTCAACTAGAATTAGATAATAATTATGATATCCATGTTCCTATGAATTCTCTATCATCAAATCCTGTGGTTACTGGAATCTTAACAAATTGGATGCTATACATGAAAATGTTGATTTGTTCTCTGATAACAATTTAGCTATGCACAATAAGGGCAGCAAAATACCGAATATAATAAATATATATGATGCACCTATTAATAGACAATTTACACAGGCCTGTCATGGTTTAGTGCGCATTAATATAAGTATTAAATTATTAATATATTATAATTCTTATTACAAAGTTCTAATCCCAATCAAACAATACTTAAAAATTATATTTTAAAATTATATTACTAGTACTGTATTTGTCAATCAGAGGCTTTGTGATGTATGGCACCAATTTTTTATACTAGACACTTTAGTACATACTCAAAATCATGATGCCCCATCTTTATCAGCCTGTTCTAAACAAGCATAGGACGGCTATCACAATATATATAATGCTCAAAATTCATCTAAGGTTTGATATATTTCATATTGATATTGTATTAGTTTCAGCAACTTCATAACATTGTACACAAATTGTGTGCGTTTAGTGACAACTGTCTTTTTAAAATGCATTTCTGCCATTCAAATCTGTAAAATAGTTGCAGTTGTACGTCCCCAGTTTTGTTAAAAACAAACAGTCCTTCTCAATTATTGTGTCATTTTCAACATAACGAAACCTATTGACAGAAGTATACATGTACAAGCATAATTATATGTACATAGATAGAACAACAAACAAACAAGAACTAGCTGTGATTATGGAATCCCCAAATTGTTTCGGTAATTTACCTGGTCTTCCTTCAATGCTTTCAACGGAGAAATAACAACTACAACACTCGGCCCGCGAGGCTTGCTTCGATTGACATCTGCAACTATCGGTAAAAAATTAACGATTTGCCATAGCCCGTGGGCAAATTCACGAAGATATTAGACGCAGAAAAGAAGGCCTTAATGGCTAGTTTTTGCTCAGATAAAAGACTTCCAATTTCAAATTGTTTTTAGACTTCTTTAAACGCTTTTTCCCAAAAGCTTTCACTCTGACTGACCGCCATGTTTACAATAACAAAACATTACGAATACAGAGTAAGACTAGTACGAGCTTTCGAGCCAATCAGAGAGAATGTAAGAATGAGCTGGCGTAGCAGCCAATCAGAGCCTGTTATATATAATCGTGCAACTCGGCTGGGGGTCCAGAACACGGAATCTTGCAATAATTCGCAGACCGTTATTACGGGTAAACAAACGGGCTGCACGCAGGCTAAGGTTAGGGTTAGGGTATCATCATCATTAGCACATCAATTATCTTCATAATTAATGCCTATTTATTAATTAATTAATTAATGCCTGTTTTCGTTTTTTCAAGACGTTGATGAATGTTCATTGCGCAAAGTGAAAGGCCTGGCCGGTAATCTATCCCTATCAGACTGTGAACAGCAGTGCATAAATACCGTGGGCTCATTCAAGTGTTCATGCAAGCGAGGATTTCTGTTGCGATCTGATGGCAAAACATGCAAAGGTATATAAACATTTATGATTTCAATTGTTTTTGCTAATGAATATTAATTCGTATTTAAAAATTCTAGATGCAGACGAATGTACATCCGGGAAACACAGATGTGATCATAAATGTACCAATACATTTGGATCTTATGTCTGTTCGTGTATGCCTGGGTACAAGTTAACCACTGATAAGAAAACGTGCAGGAGTAAGTTTAATTCCTTCTTATACTTCATTTGATTTTTTTTATATTGTATGTTCAGTACTTTGTGGCAAATGAACTCTCAGGTCACGGGCCCCATCTCTCTTAAATCAATCCGCTCTGTGAAAATAAGCCTCAGAGATGTAGAGCATCAATATTAGCAAAAGTGCACTAGCTTGGTACACATTTTCCAAGCGAATCTTAAGAAAGTACTAAGAAATTACTCTTATGTTGTGTATTTTAAGCTGAGACTTTGTACTTTTACTAGTATGAGGATGCTCTTTCCATTTTCGGGGCTCTTTTTACAAACCCAAAGCTATTTGATGTAAGGGGAAAATAGTCGATTGACTCTTACAGCAAATCGTCCATTGGACATTAACATACATTCTCTCGCACCTAGCCCTTCCTTGTGAGTCCATTGAAAGTCCTTTTCATGGATCCATAAAGTGTGATGGTGCTCGTACAGGAGCGACCTGCCTGTTTACATGTGATCCTGGGTACCAGTTACTAGGCTCCAGCCGTAGATATTGTTTACCCTCGTCCAAGTGGAATGATACCAAGACAACCTGTAAAGGTAAATAGGGACAATACGCAAAGCAACGCACATAGTTCAACAAATAATACCAACTTTTCTGTGCACACCGTTATTCAGACAAGTTTTAATGGAATACCCAAATATCTTTTCTCGCTTTCAATGACTCATGTATAATGTCGCTACCTTAACGATATAGGTATCTTGTTCTCTCCTCTCACTAAAACTCACCATTTCTATTCTTTAACACGTCTATAACATTATTTAGCTGAAAAAGGGTTCACTTCATAATGTATATATTTTGTTGTTAATTAGCTAAAAGTTGCCCTGACATCCAAGTCCCAGAAAATACTGCTGTCCTTCTCCCCTGCTATAAAACGTTCAGATCAAAGTGTACCCTACAGTGTAGTGAAGGATACTACAGTAAAATAGATGATGATAGTTCAGCTACATGTGATGTTGATAATTCTGGTGCCTTGGAATGGAACTTAAACAACTTTAAATGCGAAAGTAAGTTGAGTGTTAATGGCTGCTGTGCTGGTGCTCGTGCTCGTGCTCGTGCTCGTGCTCGTGCTCGTGCTCGTGCTCGTGCTCGTGCTCGTGCACCATTGGCACCACCTGGCACGATTGCGGTGATGACATTTATGATGATCATAACGAAGGGTGGTGATCATTAAAGATCTTTAATTTATGTACATTTTCAGAGCTGCAAATTTGCCAGCCCAACCCGTGTCAAAATGATGGTAAATGTCTAATCCAGGGAAGACAGCACACATGTGATTGTAAAGGAACTGGTTTTGAAGGTTCGGAATGCAAAACTGGAATCATTACAACACCAGTGTTTGACAAACTTAAAGCTAACGAACAATCTAGGACATTCTACCTCCATGCTCAGCCAAAGAATGATCTAATAGTTACCATAAAATCTTCTCAATCTCTTATTATCAAACCGAAAAGAGAGCTTCATATTTCAAAATCAACTAAAAAAGTGGCGTTTAGTATAGTTCCTATGAAAGCAGGATTTCATGTTATATCATATTCCATAAGGGGCCAAGACGCGAAGATTTACAAAGTTCCAGATAACAGCACTGTTTATGTAAAGCCAAAAGAAGGAGCACAAAGTGTATATAAACAGCTTCAAATATCCGAGAAAACGTTGCCAGTTGGTTGTCATAGTTATACCCTAACAAACAACCTTTTCAAATGTCAGGTGAACTTGACATCAAGTCATCCTTGGGTATCGAAGTCATCTGGCTATCCAACCTCTAGCACTGCGGGTATAGTACACATAAACACCAAGTATGCAAGTATACCTATCTCATTCTTTGGAACAAGCGATGGAACTTTAACGCCTACAACAGAAGAACTACTCAACATGATCCACAAGGTCTCATCCAAAAGTATGAACAGTTCCATTTCTATCAGCAAAAATGGAAAATGTGAAGTTCGTTCTCTTACCAGCGAAAACCTTCTGGAATTTATCCAAATTGATGCATTTCCAAACACTATGCTAGCGTCTCTATCAAGCTTCATGCCAAAATGGATTCAGTTCAATACTGACAAAAACAACGATCTTTTTGATATCTCCAATCTTGTGGTCAGTGCAGGTAAGCCACCTTCTTATGGCCCTGGAAGCTGCGAGAATCTCCCGCCAACATCGTCCTTAAATAGCGTATTTTACAAGCCATCGGTAGCATTTGAGGCTCACCTTGATTCAGAAACAAAGAAATTTGGGTCAAACGAACCAGCCTGTTTTGGTATAGACGTTTGTAAAAACAGAGCCTTCGTAGATTTGTCACTCAATGCAAGAAAGTCATTCCTCCAAATACCAACTGTACAAAGCATGAAGAGTGCAGGCTGGGACTTTGATGTTTCAAGTTTTGGTCTTGGCAAGGAAGAACCGGGAGATAAAGACAGCTTTGATTTATGGATGAAGGGTGATTCCAAAGTTTACTTAAAGAATTCACATCTATCTATTGGATTGAACTTGACTGGGGAAACTACAACAAGGTCGGAGTGTTTTGATGAGGTATTTATCGTTTCTTTTCTCTTATTTGATTTGTCGTCACTAATTATTGTGTGTGTCCCAAATTAGTGTGAAAACTCTAATCAATCATGATATGTTAATAAAGGATTATTATCATTATATTACTATTATTATTAATTTGAAATTATTTATGTCCCAAATGTACGGAAATTGTCAGAGTGGACGTGATTTCACTCCGTCGAACGTTTCTGAAATAAATGTATGTATGGAAAAATTGATGTTTTAAAAAATATAAATATTTCTTTTTTATTCGACTACATTTGTAATTTCCTACTTTGTAGCTTTTTACTCGCCAATTTACATGTCCCATATATGGAAATATCAAGGGCAAGATATCAATGAGAACAACGTTGCAGCTAGAGAACTCTAAGAAAACGTCGCTGAATTTCAAATCTGATAAAACAACTGGAAAGTTTCTGTTTGGTGGTGAGTGCAATATGCAGAGACATTTTTGAAATAATAATAATAATGCCTTTATTTACACTTCATTTAAATATAAAATTGTTTTTGTTCATTATTTTCACCCCTGTAAATCTCAACAAGAATTTCCCATAATTTGTTCTAGCAGAAGGTATTTGATAATTATGGACGGAATAACGTGTAAAATGATGGTGACCTTCACTTGAAAGTTTAAAGTAGTTATTGAAAGCACAAGGTAGATTATTATTACGATAATCATACATAAATTTAGCTATTTGGATAAATATAATATCTGGAAGTTGAAGGATTCTTAGGTTTTTATATAAAGTTGCTGCATGTGTTCTATAATGTGAAAATGTCATGAGTCTTAAAGCTTTATTATTTAATACATTTAATGGTTTCAGGTGTGATTTATAAGTATTTCCCCATATTATAGCCCCATAATGGAGATATTAAAGGGTAGATCAGACAAAAATAAATGTTTCTCAAAGAGTCAGGGTCAACATAATGCCGTATTTTAGAAAGTAAACCAACATTCTTAGCAACTTTTTTAGAAATTATATTAACTGATGACCTTTCCAGGATATATTTTGATAAATGTTTACACCTAGATATTCTAGGTTCTTTGTTGAAGATCTATCTTAGAAGAAGATTTAGCTTTACGCCGAGATGCATATATTTTGACTTTTTAATATTTAAAGAACGTTTAATGGCTCTAATTCATTCTGAAAAATTCTTTAATTGAAAGCATGCATTCAACAATGCATTCCATAATTACATAGAGTATCCTGAGTTTTGGTGCAGTATTTTCATTAAAAAAATAGCAGAAAAAGAGAAAATATCTGGTTTAATTCAACTGAGTTAAAAAGAAAAAAAGCACATTATTTGCAGGATTTGATCCAGGGACAATTGGATTGAAAATCCTATTAGACCGAATCGAAATATGGCGACCTGCTTTTGTTCTTGATTGACTAGCCTCGTGTTCATGATGGAATACAATGGAGTTTTCACATGAATGAGAGGCTAGTGAGTCAAGAACAATTGTTATTCAAATTGGTCGCCATATTTCGATTCGGTGTATAGACCCACTGACTGAGGCAGATAATAATTTTAATATTAGTAGATTTAATGCCATATACTACTGTTTTTATATTCAAATCTTTAGCTTTCGTCGGACACCGACATCATCAGAAGATCGAGTGACAAAGATTCTACGGAATTTTCGTACAGTATGTAGCCCAGTTTCGTAGTATCGTGACACAAACAAATAAAACTAGTTTTTTAGCGAAGGCTATTTGATAATTAAAAAAAAAAGACTACAGAGAAAGCACTGAAGATTTAGCTTCAGTATGCATGTTTTGACGGGCTTTTACATATGCACGTATTCTTCGAAGAGAAGCAATTGTTGACAGAGTAGTGGAGGTTTCCTAAAAAGAATAAAAAAAAGTCTAACGCTAATGATTGATTCTTTTCTCCTATTGATTATTTTAATCATGCAAATTTTTGTCAATCCACACTAAAGAATGTTACATGGATGCTCATGATTGTCCAAACGCGTTATAGATTGTCAATTCCTATGCTAATAGCACTAATGAATGTGCAATTTGGTTGAATGATTGTCAATAAACGCTACTGTTTGTCAATTTGTGCTATTGAATTTTAATTGCGCGCACAAGAAAATACATTCCACGCAAATGAATATACAATTGCGCTATTGATTGTCCGTTGATACTGATGAATGATCACGCATATTCAAATATTGTTATTGAACGTTGATGCGCACTAATGATGTTACTTGTAGGTTTCAACGCGCTCTTTTTCAGTAAAACTACTGGGAAGCCATTCGAAAGCAACGCGCGTCGTAAAATATTACTTTCTCTCTTTAAAATAGCCATATAACAAGGAAAATGTGGCAAGGAATATTAATGAGATTAGTTCCCAGTCTTTTCGCACGATCAGTCAAAGTAGACGCCATTTTGTTTTTTACTCGACAAGGGACTGGAAAAATTGCTCGTGTAAACGACGCTTAAAGACCAGTTCACACGAGCGATTTTTGCGGCGATTTGAGGTGCGATTTTTACAGCGATTTTACGGCGATGTAAACGCGCGTGTGAACAACCGGCGATTTTACTGTGGCTTTTCAGCTTTTCAGTATAAACTTTTGCTACAAGTTTTATGAAAAATGATCATTTTTGATCTTCCTTATCTTTCCATGACGGAAAGTAGCTACACATTTTCTATTGGGGAACTCCTAGTTCTAATTTTCACAGTTTTCTGAAAAAAATCGCAGCTGAATCGCGGTCAAATTTGAACATGTTCAAAACACCTGCGATATCGCGGCGACGTGAATTTCCAAAATCGCAGTAAAATCGCCGGTTGTTCACACGCGCGAATTTTCATCGCCGTAAAAATCGCCACGAAAATCGCACCTCAAATCGCCGCAAAAATCGCTCGTGTGAACGGGCCTTAAGGGAGCGTTCATAATTTATCTAGTGGGAGGCTATGATGATTTTCTATTTTTTATCTTTTCATTTTTGAATCCCCCCTGATGATCTAAGAATATTTTTTTGTGACCCCCCTTAAGAGATATCAATTAATCTAGGAAAAATATCGTAGCTCCCCTTCTCCCCCTTCTTCTCCCCCTTCTTCTCCCCCTTCTTCTCCCCCCTTCTTCTCCCCCTTCCTCCCCACCTCTTCCCCATCTTCTTCCCCTTCTTCTCCCCCCTTCTTCTCCCACCCCCTTCTTCCCCCCCTTCTTCTCCTCCCCCCTCTCCTCCCCCTTCTTCTCCCCCCTCTTCCCCCCCCCCCCTTCTTCTACCCCACCCATTCTTCATGGCTTGACCCACCTACCATAATTCATATAGAGTATTGGTAAGTTACACAATGAAACTACATTTTATTGATTAATAACAACTTGCATTAAAAGGATGATTTATGAATATATATATTCATCTCTCAGCATTTTATAGTGCAAATTCTCCAACCAGAAACAAAGAAAGCAAACCCATATTGTCTTTGATATCTTCTGCACTCACGTTTTCATAAAGTTGGGTCCGGGAAAAAAATTATTGATTTTATTTATTAGTAAATTTTCATTAGTCCCCCCCCCCCCCCCCCTAAATCATATAAGGCATCATAGCCCCCCCCCTCCCCTCCCCTCCCCTCCCCTCCCCTCCCCTCCCCTCCCCTCCCCTCCCCTCCCCTCCCCTCCCCTCCCCTCCCCTCCCCTCCCCTCCCCTGTCTCGGTATTGATATTGGAAGACATGCGCCGCACTAAGGTTAGGATTTTCCAGATACTTTATCTGGTCTTTCATTAGAGAGACTAAAGGGCAAATATTAAACTATAACTATAAGTATGACTGATTAGTATTGCCTTGCTCCACCATGCCATAATATGCCTGATATGCTTCAACACAGCCATCTCTGTAAACGAAGCCATTTAGACAATGATAGATATATTTTTCTTGAAACCCAGTTGGCTTATTCAAACACATCGCCTAAAATGTAAGATCTTTTGTTTTTGTTTAAAAAAAAAAAAACTCGGAATCCACAGCCAGTTCGATTAACGACTGACATTGGATATCCATGCGTGTATTGATTTAAGAAATGAACTAGACCTTGGACTCCAGGGTTAACTGGGCTACCACGTTGTGGATGTTGTTTCTATGTACCAGGATTCCTGTGTTGCAATGTGTTTGAAAAGTCTCAAAAGCACTATAATCAAGTTGTTCTTGAGAAATAAACGTGGCAAATATAAGATGGGCAGTTAGTTAGGCAATTGGTGTGATTTTTGGGTTTGTTCAAAAAACTAAAATGGCATGATGGTAAATGACTAGAACTTTTCGATTATTTAAATTGATAGTTGCTTAGTTAGCGCAAAGGGAAAAACTGTTTATAATCCAGGAGCTAGTTTCCTCCCTCCCTCCTCTACTAGCGCGACGTTGGGTTTTCTGTCGGGATAGCGCGGATGGGGCCAAAATCTTTATCCTACACGTTAAATCGATTCCATGCTTTAGCTTCATAGAATGTGTCGGAAGAATCGTCCCATTTTTTTCTCTTTTTCCCCTTTTTTCTTTTTCTCACGTTTTGCTTCTTTTTGTTTCGTTATTCTTATATTGTATTTTTATTTTGTTTGATGCAGCACAATTTCAATCCAGTTAAGATATATATGTAAATAAATATATCAATATCAATATCAACAAAAATAGTCAAATGACATCATTCGTTATTCCACGGAAATTTCACGAGAAAGCGAAAATAAAAAATTAATACATATAATAAAAGGGGTATCCTGACATGAGTTTTGTTGCGGTATTTCAATACGTGATCAGTCAACTGAAATATAATGTTATTCAGTCTTACAGACTAAAACTTTTTAGAAAGAAAAAGGCATTCAGTTTTCATTGATTTCATGCTTAAATGTTCAATCAGATAGATCTACATGTTTTTAAGCCTTTTAAGGTTAAAAGGTTTTTGAAAACATCGCAATTCTTGGTAAAGATGGTGGGGGGGGGGGGGGGGGGGGATTGAAAATGGATTTAATGCATATAGCTAAAGGAGTATCCTGAGTTGTAGTTTGACATTTTTCAGAATTAAGTCAGCAGAACAAAGAAAATACTTTTTTGTTATCAACCATACGGTATTTTTACATATTGTATTGTACAATTCTTCTAAAGATCGCTCTTGTTGGAAAAAACTAAAATAGATTGAGGCGATATAAGAACTCCTCCATATTGATGAATAACAGTCAAATGTGAAGGTCATATTGATTGTTTTAATATTCATTCAAAATATTTTACGGCTTTCTATATATAGTTATATTTATACATCCAAAACGGCGCTTCCTCAATGATAATTTTATACATTGAAACTGACTAATATCAAGATTTTGATTTCTCTAAAAATATTTTTGGAACAATATTTTACAATCTTTTATTTTTTTTTGTGTGTTTTTGCTATCTTTTCCATACAATAATGCACTTCCTCGCTCGTCCTGGATCGGTAGGAAGCCATTTTTTCGCTCTCTAGTGTGACGATATTTCTTTTTAATATTTTTTTTTAGTTATTGGACGATTGACGTCATTCGTCCAATAATCTTAGCATGTTATGAAAAATTAGCCGGGCGTAATGAACGAACCGTACCAGAAAACGAAAAATATTTTGAATGAATAATTATAATGGTAATTCAAGCAATCTCACTGGATAATAATAATAATCTTGGGGAAATATATGAAATGAATAACATACAGTGAAGTGGATATCCTATGCCATAATAAATTAACCTATAGAGAATATTACATGGGCGCGCGGAGATATGAATTTTATCTTCGAGTGTTGATAAGATATCCCACGAGTGAGAGCAGCGAATGAGTGGGATATCTTTTCAACACGAGAAGATAAAATTCATATCTCCAAGCGCACATGTAATGTTCTGTTTATTATATAACAGATTGAAGGAAAAAAAAATATTTTGAAAGTTGATTGGTTGAGAGTGATATCACACATGTGCGATATCAATGATATCTTCATGACTAGGATAGGCTTTTTATCTAGTTGATATCACTCGGTATACCACTATATGTTCTATAATAAATAGCTATATCACATCGTTGAATTCAACCTGAAAATTTATCACCTTCTTCTGTTGATTTTTATTGTGAATATAATACCACATCAAAACTAAGGATACGCTTTTAATTATGGAATTATTATTCCCCTTCCAATCACTTATACATTTGTTTTAGCATGATCTGTATGTTGACGTATATACCTATATTTATTTAAGGCAAAGATGAGAGAATCACTTCAAATAGATTGTTGCCTGATAGATGTGGATCATCACAAGGTGCACACATCACATTGAAAGCCAAAGAAAACCCTTTCCAAGGATCTTTGCTATCACACTACATCCTTCCATATCTACAACAAGCGATAAATGTTAGTATTTACAACACTATTGAAGGAGGAGGTCGTACCGGTGTAAAAGTACCACCTGATATGAGAATGAAGCTTATGTTTCTAGGATTCCTGGTCAAACCATTTCAAACTACAATTCAAGGTGCCATTGGTGCAGTACCTCAGTTAGATTCAGAGATATCAAACCTAGTGAAAATGGTTTCCAAGCTCGATGCATTGAAAAACAAGGCCTCTCAATTGCTCAACACCAAAGTATTTCAAGGCGAGACAGCGGAAAACTTCAAGACAACTGTCTTTTCAATAGAAAGTACAGTATCAAACATAGTTAAGCTTTCCACAACTCTGTCTAGCAAACTATCAAGACATAAGTCAAACTTTAAAATTATGTCATTGATTGCTGGAGCGCAGAGTTTTGAGCAAAATATCAAAACGGTACCACTCAAGCTAGACACCAATCGATCACCAGTGAAGCAGGACCTCAAGGGCATTCTTGTCGGCACAGTAGCACAAGTGTGTCTTGGACAACTTTGTATTCCTGATGTAAAGGTAATGGTAGATTCTCCTGGTAATGCCAGGAAGACCAGGTGTGACACAGGTACAGATGTAAACAACCAGCCATTCCTAAAAATAACAGCATTCCCATCCAAAAATACCAGACTTGGGAAGATTTTATCTGTCCAAGAAAACAAACCAATGGAAATACGGTTAGCTTCAAGGTCGCTTAAGTTTGATGGCATTTTTAACATATTTGGCATGTCAAATGAAGCACAAGTTAAGATCACAGATAAACAACTTTATGCTTGGATTAAAGGACACCTGTTTGGGAAGTTTAAATGCAAAGTTCACCTTACCGCCGACAGCAACGTTGATGATTGGAGAAGCCTCGTTTTCAAAGCTAAAGGTACAATGGACAAGAAATCGAGCCTGACAAAAATGCTAGAAGAGCGTCTAAACAACTATGCACTGAACTTGGTTGGGAAATCTGAGAAAAGAGTGGAAAAAGCAAAGACTGCTTATGAAAATGCAACTTTAAAACTACAAAGTGCACAGCAACTATTGAAGTTAACACTAGACGTGCTTAAAGAACTGAAAAAAAATGGTTCTATCCTACAAAAACGCTTTACAAACAAACAGGTATATTATAAAAGGGAACTTTTTCAATATAATAGCGAAAGTGGTAACAAAAAAACATGTGAGTTGACAGAGTGTAATCGGATATGTAGCAAAACCTATGTTCAGGACATATGTTGGGACAAAGTCAATCTGCAGTACACTACATCCGATTGCAAGTACATGGATACCAATATTAAGAAGTTCCTGCCGTCTACAAATACGATAGAACATGAGTACACGACTACTCCATCGATCACGAAAGATCTCAGCAAGTGTAAAATGGGGATAACATCATTTTTTGAGAGCGCTCTCACTTTTGGTCTATACAATGGAAAAAGACGAAAAAGAAGCATTCGCCGTAATGAAAACGAATCCGTTGATATGCAAAAGAAAACTATTGATATCAACGAGTACCTACGAGCTCGAAACTCGACATTGGAGCTCAATTTTGATATCAATATTGAGCTTCGTAAGAGGATTCCTAAACTTCCAAGGACCTTCGACTTCAATAGAGTACTGAACTCATATATTCTGAAACAATATAATTTTAATGTCAATAAAATCCTGAGAGAGAAATTTCCAGCGCTTCCGTCAAATTTTGACATCGACAAAGAACTACTAGTGGCCGTTCCTGCGCTGAAAACTAACTTTGTATTTGATGAGTTTTTGAGGGAAATTGTCTTACAAGCAGCAGGGCACAAGAAGAATGTCAATTTTAAGAAGGAACTTGGAAAACTATCGCCTCAGTTGGCAAACGACTTTGACAAAGTTCTCAAACGTTCGTTACCAGAACTTCAAGCTTTGAATAGCATCACCGAATTGATTCAAAAATATCTAGATAGTATTCTCATATCTTCATTTGATCAAAAGAAGTTTGACAAGTTTGATATCAATAGTGTGTTTATGTCAATTTTCCGAGGCTTTCCCAATGGTTTTAATATTAATAAACTACTTCAGAACCAAATTCCACAACTTGCAGCAAATTTCGACATCAATAAACTCATCAAGAACTCAATTCTCGGCATTGGTCCCAATGTTCAGCAGCTCGACGAACTCATCGCAAAGACGGCTGGAATTCCTGGATTTAGCCTGCAGGTCACGTTGTCCAGGGTATTTCCAGGATTTGACAAACGCTTTAATTTAGAGGAACTCATTAAAACCGAGATGAACAATATGATATCTGTAAAGGCAAACAGAACTAAACTCAACACATTGACTTTTAATAAAATCATACAGAATGTTCTGCCAAAGTTTCAACACCGTGATATCGACAACATTTTAACAAAAGCATTTCCAGGCTTGGAGGCGAAGTTTAATTTCCGAGAGATCCTCAAAGGTGCAATTCCACTAATGAAAATAATTGGCGATGTGGATCTGAATCAACTGGTAAAAAGTTTATTCCCAAGCACTGCACTTTTAAACTTAGATTTGGATAAATTTTTGAAACGGCGAAACCCAGCCTTGAGGGGAGAAGTGAATATTGAACGGTTTCTAAGTAAACGACTTCAAAAAGTTGCCTTACCAAGTTTCAATATAATCTTTAAGAAAGCCTATCAGGGTTCACCAAGAATGCCTTCGAACTTAGAAAACTTAATCGAAGACATAATTGGAATGGATGGAATCGAAGATTTAAGGAACCTTGTCTATTACAGTGTATTTCCCGATTCAAAAGGTGAAACCACTCGCATTTTTTACAATAACATGGATGGAGAACAAGGAGGTCGTCCTCGGAGACGAAAACGTTCTCTTGGACGGACTGTTGCGAAGATAGTGGTGACTACAGGTAGAGTTTTGTTTCATCCTGTAAACGTGGTAGGCAGTGTCATAGACGCAATTCAAAATTCCGGATGTACAAAATTACTCCATACAACGCTTGGGACCCGAGAAACACACAAATACACAGAAATACTCACAACGCTGACATCTCAAAACGTTCCAATAAAAAAATGGACCTGTGAAAATTCGCGAGATGTTACTATGACGTCAGAGGGATACAAACCCAGAACGTGTTATAGGAAAGATATTCCATGTGTTAAATTTCTAAATCCTGTTTGTCTCAAGAAAAATATAGATTGCTTTAAACAAAGAGAGACTAGTATATACAACATGTCACAAAGTGCATCCAATGCTACTCTATTTGATCCGCTTAAAAAGCTCGTGTCGACAGAAAAAGAAGTATATAAAGTTGCTATGCGACTTGAAGAAAGCCGACTTCGAAAACAGCTTGGTTTGCAGAACAAACAGATCGCCAAAGCACGTGTGAGCCAACTCCGTGCAATGGAGAGCACTAGCAGAATTATATACGAACAAATAAAACGCATTCCTCAAGTTGACTTGGGCTTCAAAGTCAAACGTATCGTAAAAGAATCTTTTGCTGATCGACCATTGAGAGTAACAGACCTCTCGTTCAGCACAGTATCCTCGACATTATCCAAGTCGCGATTGCCATTCCAAGCAACGATCAAAACAAAAAGTGGAAAAGATTTGGTGTTAGATTTCATCATCGATTTTGAGAACATTAATTCATCTCTAAGCTACGCCAGAGAAGAAGCTATTCGACAGTATACCTCGCCATCAAAGAGAAAACGACGATCGCTTGATGACCTAAAGTCTGTGATCCCACAAGATGATAATTTGGACAGCTGCTTATTTGCCAACAATGCAAGTTTGTACTTTTCGGACATTCTTAATTCACTTCGCTTGGTCGTAGAGTCATATGATGAACAGAATGTTAAAATGAGAGATGAAATCAATGCTCTTGATGATGCTGTTTTTTCAATGGAGAAGAATTCTACAAATGATGCTGATGAAAGTGAAACAAAAGACTACATTCATGTTCTTTCTATCTACAGAAATAAACGACAAGAACAGACAGAAATGGCTTCATGGAACGACACCTTGGTCACATGGAAAAACTTTGTCGAAAATGTTACCGAAATGAGACAGCTACCCAACTGTTCTGGATCGATCGACTGCATTGAAGAATTGAACGAGAAACTCTCTCAACATTACCTTTCTTTAGGAAACAAAAGTGATGTTCTTAATATGGTAACAATGATAGAGGAATTAACATCTGGAATAAAAGAACTGTTAGAAGATGATGTTCCAGAAGAAAGTGTTAAGTTAGAGCTTCAGCGTTTGTCCATTCTTCTCAACAAAACCAAAGACAATGATTTTCTGTGTGGCAACAAACCCTCAATGTTGACCAACGATAGCAAAGAGGTAAGACTGCTAAATGGTGAAAGTATTACTCTTCATTGTCATGCCTCAAGCCAGACAGAAATAACATATTTCTGGAGAAGAAGTGAATTTTTAATCCAAACATCTAAAGAGGGGGCTTTGGTTTTACGAAATATTCAGGACACTGACCAAGGCTTGTACAGATGTGAAGCAAGAAATCTCAAGGGAATTGTCTTTTCAGGAATATCAACCATAGTAATTGAAGCGAAACCTCTGATTCTGGAGCATCCCGAGGCTGTGCAAGTGCCACTAAATAGAGATTACGCTATATCTTTCTCATGTGTTGCTACTGGGAAACCGAAGCCTACCGTAACATGGTTATACCGACCGCCTTCTTCTAACTTCTCTGTAGTTTTACAAAATGAAAACAGTAACATCTTGAGCATAACACCAGACAACGTCGACAAGAGTGGTTACTACTACTGTGAAGCTTTAAATACACGAGGATTGGTAGTAAGTCGTAAGGCACGGCTTGACGTAATGAGAGTTGAAAAAGCCAACCCTAAAATAGCAATTCTGTTCAACGCAACCAAACAATGCAAGAAAGAAGTATGTCGGAAAAATCAAAACATCCCATCTCGCCTTGATGCAACTCTTAGAAATAGCATTCTCTCGATGATTTCAAAGCCAATGCGAGTATCATTTAAAGACATTAAACGATTGCGATATTGGCAAATCTCAGAAGTATCAGCACAAATAGCGATGTATGTATCATCTCCCACAGTGAAAAATACTGACAAGTTCCTCTCCAATAATCAAATGATGGAACAGTTTTCAGAAGCTAGAATGCTCCTGGTTGGACGTTTGAAACGTCTTTCTCAGGCAATGAACAAAACAGTATTGGTGGGTGACAATTCTTCAGCAGCTTTGGCTGGTGAAGTAGATACACTTGGGTTCTCGTATGTTGAGCCTGATTGTCCCCCTGGTCAGTGGATTCACAGTGATGGGTATTACTGTGGTAAGGTTTGAAAATGTATCATTATTTTAATTTGATCATCATATCACAGTCAATAGCAAAAGTAACAACACATCATCATCAACACCATCACCTATATCATACTCATCCTAAGCATCATCAACTTCATTACAACAACTATCAAAACAACATCGTTATTTAAATGAGCGTCATCATTATCATCACCAACATCACTATCAGTATCATCATAGTTAATATTAACTATGGTATCATCACTAACACTACTATTTTCACCATGGAATCATAATTATAAAAATCAATGAAAATAAAACGCTAAAATTATTTTCGTTCTAGTGGAATGTCCACCAGGATCACATAAAGAAGGTTATGAAGGACGATGTCAAAAATGTCCAGTAGGTACTTACCAACCACGGTCTGGACAAACAGACTGCACTCCTTGTGGTGTACACCAGACAACATTACGGCAAGGCAGCATTGATGTTTCTAACTGTATCAAGAAAGGTGCGGATGTAATTGTGTATTGTTTAATATAAATTCAAAGTGACAATTTAAGGCAAATTTAAGTGAATACATAAGGAGCAAGGATGGCATAGTTAGTTAGTGCGCGGCACTCGGTACAAGGTACAAATACGAAAATTGAAGATGAGACGGTTGGTTAGTGCTAGGCCGCCTCTGAAGAAAGACGCCCGAGTTTGATATCCAGTGACCGCACACCTAATTTCGACTTCCGCGTAACTTTATTAGTTTTAACACAGTAAAATGTTGTTGTGACTATAGTATAATATCATTTTGATTATTATCAGTTTAACACTAACAACAATAGGATAATGGAACAGAAACAATGTAATAATATAAAAATATATGTATTATAACCAATTCTATATAACCAATCTCTTCTCTACAGCTATTTGTCCATCGGGATCGTTTGCTTCAAAAATAGAAAAGTGTGAGAAGTGTCCACCTAACACATATCAACCTTTATCTGGACAAAAATCGTGTCTTCCCTGTTCAACGGGATCTGTACTGGAAGAAGGCCAATCAACTTGCAAGAAAGGTATTTACTAAAAATGTGCAGTTTTGGTTGGTTTGTTATTTGGCTGGTTTATTATTTGGCCGTGTTGTTATTTGGTTGGTTGGTTATTTGGCTGGTTTGTTATTTGGTTGGTTTGTTATTTGGTTGGTTTGTTATTTGGCTGGTTTGTTATTTGGCTAGTTTATTATTTGGCCGTTTTGTTATTTGGCTGGTTTGTTATTTGGCTGGTTTGTTATTTGGCTGGTTTGTTATTTGGCTGGTTTGTTATTTGGCTGGTTTGTTATTTGACTGGTTTGTTATTTGGTTGGCTTGTTATTTCGCTGATTTTTTATATTTGGTTGGTTGGTTTATTGGTTGGTTGCTGGCTGACTTCAGTTGTTGTCTGCTTCGTTGTGAGACTGGCCGGTTCTTGCCTGGTTGATTGCATGGTTGGCCGGTTGTATTGGCAAGTTGGCTTGAAAGTTTATTTCCTTTTCATCGGCTTGTTGTTTTTCTTGCTTGACTATTGGCATTGAGCATTACAATAATACAATAAGTTTATTTTTTTACCAATGGTGGTAAGAACTCTCAGTAGTTTTCTCTAAACTAAATTTTTACATATAGACCGATATCCTCAAACAATTTTATTTCCTGTCAGATCCAGGAGCCCCCGAGAATTTCATTGTCGTTGTGCTCTCCAGTACCTCGGTCGAACTTCACTGGTTACGACCCACACATACAGCTGTCAGTTACTATGAACTCGAGTACGGATACCCCGGTTCGTCAGTAATACGCACCATCAAGGTCCAGCCAATCAGAGATACAGATTCTTTAATTATCTATAGGCTTCGTGATCTTGAGAAATATACAAAGTACAGTGTGAATGTTTACGCAGTATTGGGAAAGCAACGTGGGAAACCTGCTACACTATCGTTTAGAACACAAGAAGATGGTGAGAATGTTGTACATGTTTAATTGATTAACTCGGCGTAAATACAAAATACATCAACACTTTACCTACGAGGAGCTTAAAGCTAGTCAAGGCAGGTCAAAGAGTGATAATTACAATAATAATGTATGGATCTTATATGGTTTTAAGATCGTGGGCAAATCGTGATCGTAAATATCGCGGGCGCACAAACTGAGCTACCACGGCTGGGGATTGAACACACGAAAATGGGGACCCTACATTTGTTTTGAAAGTTACAATGTTTCAATCAATCAATCAATCAATCAATTTATTAAAGTCATAACGTGGGATGAAGTCGCCCTTACATCCGAGCCAGAGGCTCATGTAAAAAACGTATGACAATTATATAAATATATTGTACTAGACATAGAAAATATAAACACGAAAATATAAATAGTACTTAAATAAATAAAATTATTTCATTTAAATTAAATTTATAGTGAATACGATATATTGAGATAAATTTTTACAAATGTATAAATACGGACACAAATACAAAAAAAAGAGAAAGAATAAGGAAGAATAATACTATAAAACTATATCAAATTAATAGGTATATACAGTAAAAACCCGCATATAAGAACCACGTTTTTCCAAGGTTAGGCTAAAGTGATTCTTATGTAATTGGTATTTAGTGAGAAATTAGGCTAAGGTGGTTCTTAACTGGTTTTTATTTTACAAAGCAAGAACAATTTCCATTATATGGTGTTTCTATGTTATATAAATTGTTATGTAGAAGCATCTGAATGATGAATGTACATGTATTCTCATTGGAAACTAACTGAAATACATCACTTAAAGTGCACCTGACGCCTTTCATGATATTGTGAGAATCTGTACGTTGTAAATGAGGTGTATAATAAGTGTACTTAATTTTTCTTGATGTCGACCTCTCCTTTCTGAGATATAAACATTTGAAATCTGAAAATGCAAATGAAGTGACGTCATCCCAGGCCTCAATAAATACACAAACGTTCTCTGGAAATAATTATAGCAATTTTTTAAAGCTGAATATTATATTGTATTACTTTAACTTGAATTTTCTCGGCCAGATTTACTTTTATCTTGACAATTTAGTAAAATATTAAAGAACTAATGTTGGAGTTTCATACATTTTGAAAAAAATTAAATTGGCCATGATGGGAACACATGGGCTAGTCCAAATGCAATAGTAAAATTTATGATCATTATTTTCAATTCTCCTTTGCAGTTCCAGAAAAGTCGCCAACAATCATAACAGCAGTGCCTCTAAATACAACAGCTGTTGAAGTAACATGGAAAGAACTTCCCATGCACGCAAGAAACGGTATCATCCTCAGTTACACAGTCTACGTCAAGGAAAATGCTTTCCAATATTATACCAAACACAATGAAAGTCAAACGCGTTCGACCATTGTAACTGGACTAAATAGGCACACCATTTATTGTATTCGAATAACTGCATCGACCGCGAAAGGACCGTCCCTTAACTGGAAAAGGAGCAAGTGTACCTGGGTCAAAACAAAGAATATTATCACGTGATCTGATCAACTGGTGTACACCTATTTCAAAAAAACTTGTCAGAAGGAGATCTGCAATCTGCAATCTGAGTCCGAAATGAATTCAGAAAAATTGCGTACTGTAAAAAAACAGGCCTGGCCCTATTTTTTTTGGGCTTAGCACCTTCAGATTTATATTTACCGTCGCCATATCCGAAGCCAGAAAGTGCACGCAATGAGAAAAAACTGCCGTACCCCACAATTCATTTCGGTCTCAGATTGCAGATTCAGATCTCCTTCTGACAACGTTTTTTGAAATAGGTGTATACAACGAGTGTTTTTTTATCAATCATATCATGAAAGAAATTATGGGTTTTTATTGTAGTAACTAAATAGAAGCTGATAGATAGAGTGCTTGCTTTAAACACATGATCAATAAATTGATAGAACTTATTCATCTCATTAGTACTTTTTCATACTAAATTCGTTGTTTTATTGTTTAGTTAGCACCATTTAGTTGTAAATGATACTAAAATAAGCAACATAATCAACATTGTTCATACACATTTAACACATAATATAGTGAACGACAATTATATAGTAGACATACAGTTTACTCGCACCACCGCTGAGAGTACAAACCACAGCCAAACCACTGACAGGATGTACAATTTGACTGCACTTCGTAGAAAATAAACAAACAAATAAGCAGAATAAAAACAATGACAGAACAACAAAAATATTTAGCTGTTTTAGGATATGGTAAGTAGATAAAACTTGAGAGAAAACCCAGAACTAAACCCCCGAATATGGAAAATATGTTAATTCTTGGAAAAGTGCCTAAAAACACGACGACAATTAAAGCAAAGACGCAAGTGCTGACAGCTCGAAAAGGCTTGGTGACTTGTTTCCAGTCTTTAATTTGGGAGATGAAAGTAACTGTCAGGGTTCCAGCGACTGACGGCCCTGCCCCTGTCGTCAGTGACGTAGAAGATGCCAACAACGAGCCAATCTGAAACAGTGAAAATAAAATCAATTTTGTGTCACTTAAATGGGCTTCCTGTTTAGAAAAGTGGAAGAGGCAAGAGGGAGAATGGGGCGGAGAAGGGGGTAGAAAGTAAATAAAAAAGGTTGCAAATGAAACCCAAAGAAGGAAAAGTAGAAGGGTATTATCAACTGAAACACTTGTTTGTCCATCAGGCCTTTACCAGTCTAGAATCGCTTGATTTTGCATGTGTAATCTGTTTTCTGTTTTTCCTTGTACTCCCACGAAGGGCTAAAGCTCGAAACGTCAGTAAAGTTAAGTCAACAATTTTTACGGTGTTACAAATTTCATTATATTACCTATTGTTTTCTGTATGACTGAATGAATGAATAGTTGGCTAATTGATTGATTGCTTGTTTGCTTGCTTGCTTGCTTGGTTGCTTGATTGATTGATTATTAATTGGTCAATTTAGGCCTTTTAAAAATGCATGCTGTATAATTACCATATGTCCTCCTGCACCAGCGGTTGTATGTATAAGAGACATGCGCAGCCAACCAATTTTCTTTTCAAGGAAAACGCCGAATGGAAATGCTATCATTGTCATGACAACCCCGTCTATAAGCCCTTGCGGGACGTAGGTGGCAGACATGAATCGCCACCATTGGTTATAATTACTTGGTAGACCAAATAGCTGATTATATTCTTGGTATTTGATGGCTTCGTCGTAGGAACATCGTAAACGAAGACAATCGACCTATTATAGTAAACAATCATTCATGAGATCTATGAATATCGGGTAAAATAACCGAATTAAACCGAAACAAAGTTGGTAAGGATGATGTTGTTTATAATGGTTTCGAATATTTTTGTTAGTTGATGGTGATAATAGTGGTGGTTGTGATGATGATGATAATCATGATGGTGGTAGTGGTGATGAAGATGATGATATGTTTAGGATGGTGTTGTTGTTAATAATGTTTTCGCATGTTTTTGTTAGTTGATGGTGATAATGGTGGTGATAATGGTGGTGGTGGTGATATTGATGGTAATGATGATGGTGGTTAATAATAATAATAATAATAATAATTTATATAGCACCTAGGATAAAGGAGAGCCCATGTCTCATTTATTGATGCATGATAATAATAATAATAATAATAATAATAATAATAATAATAATAATAATAATAATAATAATAATAATAATAATAATAATAATAATAATAATAATAATAATAATAATAATGTAAATATTCTATCATTTAGTCTCTGATGATGCCGTTGACGGCAAAAGCTCAGACCCGTAATAAAATACACTTATAGTAGCAAGGCCTCACTCGATCCTACTCTATTAATAATGACTATATTCATAGAATGTACCTGCTCCGCCAGAGTGCAAAGTTTCTTTATATAATCAACTTGCCCTTACTTGTGAGCAGTGGTCAGCGTGGTAATGATAAGTTCCCTGTAAAAACCAACAGTGTTGGGGACTTGTCATGAAGCATTCATTCTCCATGGAAGCACAACATGGCCGTATCACTTGAGCCACGAAGTTCTCTCCTATTGGTCGACGACTGCATGGTGTTGGTTTCCAGTTTCTTGTATTGTTGGAGGTAACCGCTGATCTGCATTCATTCTGTACAGGCACATTTAAATATAAAAGAATCATATTGAGAAGATGATGGAATGAAATAGCCTGCCAACTATTCAAACAATTTACCAACCAACAACCAATCAACCTGCAAAACATCTTGTTAAAACCAGCCAGCCTGCAGCCAGCCAGCCAACCAGTTCAACAGAACAATAGGCATGCATATCTTTGATACGAATGTCAACTAAACAACATGCCCAATCTCTGCAAACTAGCTAACTAGTAGCTTACCAGCCAAACGTTAGCCACCCAACTCCAAAATATATAGTTTCAGTTATAGAATATTAAAGTATGTGAATGACATAGTTTTAGAGCAGTCTACCTCGGTGATTGTTGCAGCTATGTTCATTGTTGGGTGCTCACAACATCCCAGCTTTGTGTCTTCTCTTGAAGTTCGCCTTGAAGCCATGGCAAACACATATCTATAGTCCGTTCTTATACATGGTGGATAAATAGCCCCATAGTGGATTAACTCGTCCAGTGATGGACCAAACCAAGGGTTGGGATAATGAGTATGGTTGATATATATAGGTCCTTTTAAGGATAACGGTTCTGTTGGGAAAAAATAAAATTCGTTTGTGGATAAATGGTTAATCGGACTCCATTGATGATGGGAAGGAGATAATATAGGCATCGGATGAGTAGGTTAAGCCGACAGGGAAATATGATATAAGCTATTTTAAATACTAGAACATGAATTTAAAATGAATATAGGTTAAGACAGGGAAATATGATATAAGCTATTTTAAATGCTAGAACATGAATTTAAAGTGAGTATAGGTTAAGACAAGGAAATATGATATAAGCTATTTTAAATGCTAGAAAATGAATTTAAAATGAGTATAGGTTAAGACAGGGAAATTTGATATAAGCTACTTTTAAATAATAGAACGTGAATTTAAAGTTTTAAGGGTTGGTAAACCAAGTTTAACATTACTCTTCGGGGATTTAGACCAGTGTTAAACTGTTGTCATTATGGTGGATAACAAATGTGTGTCATACTCCAAGGACTTGAAGCTTAACCCTGCATGCCAGATATACATTAATGTAATAGTAAGGGATGAAGCATGCCAATAAAGTGGATCGGTGAAGGGATGCTAGTTGTTAGACTGCAATAGGGTTTTCCGATTTAGCGACATTGGTACTAATAGTACCAGATACTAATTAGCATGCGTGTTTACCGATACCGGTATTAGAATTTCTAGGCCTAGGAGTTGCATGTGTTCAAAATATTACATTTTCTGAGAAAGAATAAAAAAATAAGAACAATATCGCAGAAATAATGACAAATTAACACTGGTACTAGAGCGAAAACATTAGAACCATGAAACAAAATCAAATTGTTAGAGTGTAGTAGTTCTTATTTAGCGACTATTAGTTACTATAAAAGACAAGTAAAGTTGTAATGAGGTATTGTTTCCTTTTGTATTTGATGTTTCTGGTTGAGCGATACTGACTAAATAGTCACTAAATAAAAAATATTAGTTAGTAACTATTTTGTTTTTATTTCATGGTTCTAGTGAAATCTGCCTTTGTGTCGGTAAATGGGAAAACCCTAATCCCTCCAGGTTTCCTTTTCTCGCCAGATTCCGAGGAAAGAGAGCTTTTCATGAAACGTTTGCGCGTGTGAAGGGATTGGAAACGAAGAGGGGAGGGGAGAAGGGGAGAGGGAAAGGGCACCTGCGCTCATTTTCCTCGGATCCAATGGGTTAAGTAGAGACTGCTCGTTGTCTACTAGTTGTGGATGTATAGTTGAAATGACTGGAAAGGGTGCTACTTCCCCAGGTGGGAAATGATGATAAGCAATTGAAGCAAAGCGTACGTAGAGCAGGAGTTTCTACCTGAGAAAAAAAATAGCATGTGAAATAACATACGTTAATTCAAACATATTACGTGAACTACCACCATAATGATGGCCAAGATGGCCGAAAGCTTGGTATCTATTTTATAATAAATCATTACGCAGAAGAAACTTAATCATTAATATATTTTTAACATATGAGATGTTTGCAACCCGGGGACATCCTTTGTCCAAGTGGGAGAGCATCCGGGAGGAGGGGGGAGGGGGGGGGGGGGTACTCCCTTTGTCCAAGTGGTAGGGGTGATCGGCGGAGGTTTTGAAAACGACCCATGAAAGGTACGCACAGACAAAAACAACTGATAAAGCCTTGTCGATTTCTAACCCAAGAAAACTACTACAGGTACGAAATCATGTTACGTAACTTATTTTTAAGCCAGAAACCTAAAAGGTACGCACAGGAAATATTGTTACCCTAAAAGGTACGCCGAACACATCTACAACTTGAACAAAGGGAGTACACTTGCCCCCCCCCCCCCCCCCCCCCCCCGGGAAGAGCATACTATACCTAATCTAACGCAATGTTCTGGAGCAAGACCAAATGTAGTTACTCCTGCATTCCAGCAGACCCAAATCACCATAAACAATTGAGCCGATGAATGAAGAACAGTAAAGACTGGCCAATGCAACTGAGGTTTTCGTCTGTTCTCAGGGACTGTCGATGTCATTATAAAAATAAAAACATTGGTATACACTTTTCAAAATAGTTTGTTTATTTATATATTTTATATATTTATATATTTGTCACATTGATACAATCTACAAAATATCACTAAAAAAATATGTATAGATGTATCAAGAGAAGGAAACAGAACTTATGTCCCAATAGACCCTTTTAGTTCTGTATGCAAATTGCACATTTCAGACCACATGGCATTCCCCTGAGAGTTATTCTTTTATGTCAAGTATGAAAATATTTATACATAACAAATGATTAAATCCAAAGGGAATGAACACGTGGTTTGAAATGGGAAAATAAACATTGAATCAGAATGGGTCTATTAAATATCCTACTACTACTTAAAAAGATGCAAAACAAATACTAACGAATTAATGCAGCAAAAATACTAAACTAAACAAGAAATATTGTAAAATAATACTGTTGCAGAGCAATGGTGTCAAAAAAAGGTTGCTCATCATGACAAGCGATAGAAAAATGTGTTTTAGTTGTAAAAATACTGCGAAAAATAGAGCTGGTCAATAAACCAATAATGGATTTCTTAAATAGTCTAATAGTCTTTCTTAAATACCATTACAGTTCGCTGCGCCATCCCTCGCTTCAAAGCAAAGGAAAAGCTATCTTTCAAGACGGCGCAGGGAACTGTGAACTGACTATTTGACAACACGAACATCTTTTAATAAAACAAAAAATAGAAAACAATCAAACAGAAAAGAGCGAATGTATTATACCATGCATGCATACGTATAGATGCGCCAACTAGCCAACCAACCGGTAGCTTTCAACAACATCTTTTTTTATTTCCAGCATATACAAACTTTCAACACCTTCAACATCAGAAAATAGAAAACAATTAAACAGAAAAGAGCGAATGTCTAATATCATGCATTCATACGTATAGGTGCGGTGTGTGTGTGGAAATTAATCGTCTGTACTTACTCATGATTTGTTGGCAGTCATGTCTTCAGTCATAACTAATCGAATTATGATCAAACAATCGGTGCCTGTTCGCGCGCAAGTCTATATCATTGCAGAGCTCGCGCTTTTGATAACACAACAAGCTCTGCTTTTAATTGTTGCAGAAAGTTTATTTCATTGTTTACAAATTCACTCAAATGTCAATTTGTTATACTACTTTTCATACACTCTTCATATTTTACTATACGGTACATTTCTTGGCTGCTCGATCGTGAGACACAGCTATATACATTAATTTTATAAAAGCCTTTTCAAGGCGATAAGCTACTAAATATTACATTTAATCACGAAAATTAGAGTTGCTTATAAAATAATATTTTTGACAAGAACATCGATGTTATTAATGAGAAATTATTTTTATATGTTACCCATAATTCAAGTTTATCTTGACATGACATATTGCCTTTCACAACTTTTATTTAAAACGCAGTATGTCCCAGTTGATCGATCAGATCACATGATAATATATTTTGTTTTGGCCCAGGAACACTTGCTCCTTTTCCAGTTAAGAGACGGTCCTTTTACTGTTGATGCAGTTATTCGAATAC
Organism: Metridium senile; assembly: GCA_949775045.1. Taxonomy (NCBI): domain Eukaryota; kingdom Metazoa; phylum Cnidaria; class Anthozoa; order Actiniaria; family Metridiidae; genus Metridium; species Metridium senile. The sequence goes on from OX459107.1 coordinate 6,870,977, forward strand.
AATAAATGGTGTTCTTATTTAGTCCAGTTACAATGGTCGAACGCGTTTGACTGTCAACTTGCTTGGTGGTATATTTTGGGAAAGCACTTTCCTTGACGTAGACTGTGTAACTAAGGATGATACCGTTTCTTGCGTGCATGGGAAGCTCTTTCCATGTTACTTCAATAGCTGTTGTATTTAGAGGCACTGAGGTTATGATTGTTGGCGACTTTTCTGGAACTGCATAGGAGAATAAAAATAATGATCAGAAAATTTACCATTGCAGTCGGACTAGCCCATGCCTTCCTATCAAGTTCAGATATTTCCATTTGTTTATGGAAATTTGATTTCTGATTTGCTTTGAATTTTCAATTAAAACGAGCGTGTACTGTGCTTCTGATAAATGGAATGAACGTTGTAAATTTCGCAAGCGACCTCAAAACCAAACATTCTACTTTTGGTTGATATTGTGTGCAACAGGAACTCGTTAAACTTGATATCCTTTTAAATACATTCTCAAGTATTTTATTACAGCAGCATTATCAGTTATTGACAACAAAACGTGGTTTCGGGATCATATATTGTCTGTTCACCGTAAAAGTCTCCATTTTAAACTTTCCAAGTATCGAAATATTTATGCAAATTTCAAAACATATGTACTTAGGGTCCCCATTTTCGTCGAATAGCTTTAAGTTTAAAGGCATAAAAAATGTAAAAATGCACAACATTCTCACCATCTTCTTGTGTTCTAAACGATAGTGTAGCAGGTTTCCCACGTTGCGTTCCCAATACTGCGTAAACCTTCACACTGTACTTCGTATATTTCTCAAGATCACGAAGCTTATAGATAACTAAAGAATCCGTATCTCTGATTGGCTGGACCTTGATCGTGCGTATTACTGACGAACCGGGGTACCCGTACTCGAGTTCATAGTAACTGACAGCTGTATGTGTGGGTTGCAACCAGTGAAGTTCGACCGAGGTACTGGAGAGCACAATGACAATGAAATTCTCGGGGACTCCTGGCTCTGACATAAAAGTAAATAAATTTGTTTGAGGATATTGGCTTATGTGTAAAGAAATAGCTTGAAGAAAACAAATGAGAGTTCAGGGCCATCTGCTTGATTAGCACTGTTATTCAGGTGGCCAGTGCTTTTTTCATATGTATATCTATATTTGGAAACTAGCAAGTAAACTAGTATAGGCTGCGTCGGTGTTTGATATAGTAAACTTAAGTCAACATTTTTTACGGTGTTACAAATTTCATTATATTACCTATCGTGTATATCTATATCTGTTTTTATTTAAGATATAATATATTTAAATGGAAACTAGCAGGTAAACTACTATAGGCTGCGTCAGTGTTTGATATAAACGTTAGGTATAATATAATGAAATTTGTAACACTGTAAAAAATGTTGACTTAAAAATACCTTTCTTGCAAGATGATTGCCCATTTTCCAGAAGCGATCCCGTTGAACAAGTGATACACGATACTTGATCAGGTAAGGGTTGATATGTTTTAGGTGGACACTTCTCACACTTGTCTATCCCTGAAACATACGATCCCGGTGGACAAATAACTGCAAGACAAGAGATTGGTTATATACACTGCAAATACACCTCACTATATGTTGAGTTAATCATGCATTCAGGATGACACTTTATAGTGAGTTAACCCAACTCATTATTAAGAGTAGACATAAATGTAGACGGCCATTGAGTACAATGTACTCAATATATTGAGTTTAGCTTCATTTTTACTCACTATAGAGTTGGGTTAACTCACTATAAAGTGTTATCCTGAATGCATGATTAACTCAATATAGTGAGGTGTATCTACTCGGTTATAATATAGATATTATTATATTAATTTATTAGTTTATTACATTGTTTCTGTTCCATTCTCTTATTGTTGTTAGTGTTGATCATGAATTGATAATAATCAAAATGTTATTATACTATAGTCACAACAACATTTTATTGTGTTAAAGTTAATAAAGTTACGCGGTAGCGAGAAAAGTGGAAAGAATATACTAATATCTTACCATACAACCTGCCTAGATTGGTTATAGCTATTTGCAGGCTGTTAAATAACATGTATATTTGTATAAGCTTAAAAATAGAATTTGATTTGATCAGGTTTGACAAGGTGTGCGGTCACTCGGGCGTCTTGCACCGAAGGCCTAGCACTAAGCAACTGTCTCATCTTTTTTCATCTGTATCTTGCGCTGAATGCCATCCTATGCCATCCTATGCCCCTTATTTATTCACTTATGCCTCTTATAATATACTGTACAAAATTATTCGATTCTGATTGGTCGAGAGGAGTACAATTAAATCGTATAAAAGTCGATAGAGTTAGTTGAGGGGGCTATAAATAGAGACTTGGAGAATGTAATAAACTGGTTGTTAGCTAACAAACTAAGTTTAAATGTTGCAAAAACAGAATTTCTTTTAATTGGCTCACATTACAATATCCGAAATCTCAATGCTCAACCGGACATACGAATTGGTGAAAATCCACTGAAACAAGTTTTTCATAGTAAAGTTCTCGGTGTTGAAGTTGACCAATTCCTGTCCTGGGAGAAGCATATAGAAGTTATAGCAAAGAAAATAACTTCCGGCATCGGAGCCTTAAGAAGAATTAGAAATTTTGTTTATAGAGAAACCTTGATTTCTGTTCATAACGCCATAGTGCAACCTCACTTCAATTATTGCAGTGAAGTTTGGGTACGCTTGGTGAAGGTCTCTCTAAGCGTCTCCAGAAACTTCAGAATAGATCTGCGATAATTATTTCACACATGATTAACGAAACTCCCCACTAGGAGGCACTACATGCTCTTGATTGGGAGCCTCTTGAGAATCAAAGGGTTAAGACTAAAGCCAAACATATTTCAAAATTTTTAACCGAAAAGCCCCTGATTGTCTTGTTGATTTATTCACTCGAAAACAAGACATAACTAATTATTGCTTAAGAGGTACCTATACTTCTCTCCAACTACCTCTTCCCAGAACAGAGTTTGTGAAAAAGAGTTTTGCATACAGTGGAGCAAACGTTTGGAACTCTCTGCCTGAAAATATGCCAAATTGCGATTCGCTGACATCATTCAAAGCTGAAATCGCCGCTCACGTTTTATAGTATAATTTAGGATAACTTAACTTCACTTTTTTTTCATAAATTGCATTAGATATTTTCGTTCATTATAGTTATATTTATTGTATTTTTTTATCCACACGCCCCTTGTGGAAATCAGCATTAGTTGTCGGGGCTAGCGTGTTTAAATAAAGTTATTGATTGATTGATTGATATAAATATATTTAAATGGAAACTAGCGAATAAACTGGTATAGGCTGCGTCGGTGTTTGATATAAACGATAGATAATATAATGCAATTTGTAACACCGCAAAAAATGTTGACTTAAAAATACCTTTCTTGCAAGTTGATTGACCATTTTCCAGAAGCGATCCCGTTGAACAAGGAAGACACGATTTTTGTCCATATAAAGGTTGATATGTTTTAGGTGGACACTTCTCACACTTGTCTATTTTTGAAGCGAACGATCCCGGTGGACAAATAACTGCAAGAAAAGAGATTGGTTATATAGAATTGGTTATAATTTAGATATTATTAAAAATTCTGAAATTGCAGTCAGGATTGATTATTATTTTTTTACGTTTTGTCTCTGACTTGAAAACTTGGACGTATCAGACGTTTCGGTCCATCATCACTGATGAAGGTCCGTGATGGTGGACCGAAACGTCTGATACTTTCAAGTTTTCAAGTCAGACACAAAACGTAAAAAATTAATAGATATTATTATATTAATTTAATAGTTTATTACATTTTTTCTGTTCCATTCTATTGTTGTTGTTAGTGTGAAATTGAAATAATCAAAATGTTATTATACAATAGTCACAACAACATTTTATTGTGTTAAAGTTAATAAAGTTACGCGGAAGCGAGAAAAGTGGAAAGAATATACTAATATCTTATCATACAACCTGCCTAGATTGGTTATAGCTATTTGCAGGCTGTTGAATAACATGTTTATTTTTATAATTAATTTTTATAATTTAAAATTTGATTTGGTTTGGTTTGACAAGGTGTGCGGTCACTCTAAGCAACTAAGCAACTGTCTCATCTTTTCTCATTTGTATCTTGCACTGAATGCCATCCTATGCCATCCTTGCCCCTTATTTATTCACTTATGCCTCTTATAATATACTGTACAAAATTATTCGATTCTGATTGGTCGAGAGGAGTACAATTAAATCGTAAATGTACTCGGCAGAGTACCAATAAATTTTCAGTTTATTATAAATAAAAAAATCGCACCATCTTTTCGTACAATTTAATAGACACTCGCAATGTTTTGAAAGTTAACAAATTGGACTCGCCCTAAAGCTAAAGGCTGGTCCATTTTTTTTCAAAACTTTCAAAACATCACTCGTACCTATTAATTACCAATCCTTACCTTTCTTGAAACAGTTAGAAACATCAATGCTGCCTTCCCGTGATGTTGTCTGGTGTACACCACAAGGAGTGCAGTCTGCCTGTCCAGATCGTGGTTGGTAAGTACCTGCTGGACATTTTTGACATCGTCCTTCATAACCTTCTTTGTGTGATCCTGGTGGGCATTGCACTAGGAAGAAAATATTGTAATGTGTTATTTTGATCGAGAATTATAATTGTGATTAAAAAAAAAAAAAAAGAAACAATGGCCATGACTAGTGTTGTATATCTGATACAACATATGTATATCCTGATTAGCTTAATTTTAAAAGGTAAAAGGTTTCCTTAAAATGTTTCCAAATTTTCGGAGAAATGCACTTTAATCTTGAAAAGTTTGGTGAAATTTGAAAGACCTAACTAAGACGTTTTTTAAGTCGTTTACAACATTCGCGTCCGTCTTGTATCGGCTATACAATAACGCGCCACACGGTCGCCCCTCATGCTGTACATATTACTTGCATGGTGATGATAGTGGTCGTAGTGATTATGATGATATTGATATTGATGGTAGTGGTGGTGGTGGTGGTGGCAATGATGAAGTTGATTTAAATAATGATGGTGCTTTTAATAATGGCGATAGGCGGTGATAATGAAGATGTTGATGATTAGTAGGTGATGATGTTGATGTTGATGATGATGTGTTATTGATGATTTTGATAACAGTGATGATAAATAAAGCAATGATAAATGTTCAAACCTTACCACAATAATAGCCATCACTGTGAATCCACTGACCAGGGGGACAGTCAGGCTCAACATGCAAGAACCCAAGTGTATCCACTAGACCAACAATTGGTGCTGAAGAATTGTCACCCACCAAAACTGTTTTGTTCATTGCATACAGAAGACGTTTCAAACGTCCAGTCAGGTGCACTCTAGCCTCTGAAAACTGTTCCATCATTTGATCATTGGAGAGGAACTTGCCAGTATTTTTCACTGTGGGAGATGTTACATACATCGCTATTTGTGCTAATGCTTCTGAGATTTGCCAATATCGCAATCGTTTAATGTCTTTAAATGATACTCGCATTGGCTTTGAAATCATCGAGAGAATGCTATTTCTAAGAGTTGCATCAAGGCGAGATGGGATGTTTTGATTTTTCCGACATACTTCTTTCTTGCATTGCTTGGTTGCGTTGAACAGAATTGCTATTTTAGGGTTGGCTTTTTCAACTCTCATTACGTCAAGCCGTGCCTCACGACTTACTACCAATCCTCGTGTATTTAAAGCTTCACAGTAGTAGTAACCACTCTTGTTGACGTTGTCTGGTGTTATGCTCAAGATGTTACTGTTTTCATTTTGTAAAACTACAGAGAAGTTAGAAGAAGGCGGTCGGTATAACCATGTTACGGTAGGCTTCGGTTTCCCAGTAGCAACACATGTGAAAGATACAGCGGAGGCTCTATTCAGTGGCACTTGCACAGCCTCGGGATGCTCCAGAATCAGAGGTTTTGCTTCAATTACTATGGTTTTTATCCCTGAAAAGACAATTCCCTTGAGATTTCTTGCTTCACATCTGTACAAGCCTTCGTCAGTGTCCTGAACATTTCGTAAAACCAAAGTCCCTTGTTTAGATGTTTGGATTAAAGATTCGCCTCTTCTCCAGAAATATGTTATTTCTGTCTGGCTTGAAGCATTACAATGAAGAGTAATACTTTCACCATTTAGCAGTCTTACTTCTTTGGTATTGTTGGTCAACATTTTGGGTTTGTTGCCACACAGAAGGTCTTTGTCTTTGGTTTTGTTGAGGAGAATGGACAAACGTTTAAGCTCTAACTTAACACTTTCTTCTGTAACATCATCATCTAACAGTTCTTTTATTCCAGATGTTAATTCTTCTAGCATGGTTACCATATTAAGAACATCACTTTTGTTTCCTAAAGAAAGGTAATGTTGAGAGAGTTTCTCGTTCAATTCTTCAATGCAGTCGATCGATCCAGAACAGTTGGGTAGCTGTCTCATTTCGGTAACATTTTCGACAAAGTTTTTCCATGTGACCAAGGTGTCGTTCCACGAAGCCATTTCTGTCTGTTCTTGTCGTTTATTTCTGTAGATAGAAAGAACATGGATGTAGTCTTTTGTGACGCTGTCATCAGCATTATCTGTATCATTCTTCTCCATTGAAGAAACAGCATCGTCAAGAGCATTGATTTCATCTGTTATTTTCAAATTCTGTTCATCATTAGACTTTACGACCAAGCGAAGTGAATTAAGAATGTCCGAAAAGTACAAACTTGCATTGTTGGCAAATAAGCAGCTGTCAAAACTATCATCTTGTGGGATCACAGACTTTAGGTCATCAATCGATCGTCGTTTTCTCTTTGAAGACGAGGTATACTGTCGAATAGCTTCTTCTCTGGCGTAGCTCAAAGATGAATTAATGTTCTCAAAATCGATGATGAAATCTAACACCAAATCTTTTCCACTTTTTGTTTGGATCGTTGCTTGGAATGGCAATCGCGACTTGGATAATGTCGAGGATACTGTACTGAACGAGAGGTCTGTTACTCTCAAAGGTCGATCAGCAAAAGAGTCCTTTACGATACTTTTGACTTTGAAGCCCAAGTCAACTTGAGGAATGCGTTTTATTTTTTCGTAAACAATTCTGCTAGTGTTCTCCATTGCACGGAGTTGGCTCACACGTGCCTTGGTGATCTGGATGTTCTGCAAACCAAGCTGTTTGCGAAGTCGGCTTTCTTCAAGTCGCATAGCAACTTTATTTACTTCTTTCTCTGTCGACACGAGCTTTTTATGCTGTTCAAATAGGCTAGCATTGAATACACTTTGTGACATTTTGTATTTAATCTCTTTTTGATTGAAGCAAAGTATACTTTTATTGACACAAACAGGATCCAGAAATTCAACACAAGGAATATCTTTCCTACAGCACGTTCTGGGTTGGTATCCCTCTGACGGCATTTTAGCAGTTCGCCAATTTTCACAGGTCCATTTTTTTATTGTAACGTTTTGAGATATAAGCGTTGTGAGCATTTCTATGTATTTGTGTGTTTCTGGGGTCCCGAACGTTGTATGGTATATATGTGTACATCCGGAATTTTTCTTTGCGTCTATGATACTGTTTACCAAGTTTCCAACAGGGTTAAGAACATTAACTGCAGTCTTTATTATCTTCCCAACAACCCCAAGAAAACGTTTGCGTCTCCGAGGACGACCTCGTTGTTCTCCATCCATGTCATTGTCAAAAATGCGAGTGGTTTCACCTTTTGAATCAGGAAATACACTATAATAGACAAGATTCCTTAAATCTTTGATTCCATCCATTCCGATTATGTCTTCGATTAAGTTTTCTAAGTTCGAAGGCATTTTTGGTGACCCTTGATAGGCTTTCTTAAATATTATATTGAAACTTGGTAAGGAAACTTCTTTAAGTCGTTTACTTAGAAACCGTTCAATATTCACTTCTCCCCTCAAGGCTGGGTTTCGTCGTTTCAAAAATATATCCAAATCTAAGTTTAAAAGTGCAGTACTTGGGAATAAACTTTTTACCAGTTGATTCAGATCCACATCGCCAATTATTTTCATTAGTGGAATTGCACCTTTGAGGATCTCTCGAAAATTAAACTTCGACTCCAAGCCTGGAAATGCTTTTGTTAAAATGCTGTCGATATCACGGTGTTGAAACTTTGGCAGAACATTCTGTATGATTTTATTAAAAGTCAGTGTGTTGAGTTTAGTTCTGTTTGCCTTTACAGATATCATATTGTTCATCTCGGTTTTAATGAGTTCCTCTAAATTAAAGCGTTTGTCAAATCCTGGAAATAACCTGGACAACGTGACCTGCAGGCTAAATCCAGGAATTCCAGCCGTCTTTGCGATGAGTTCGTCGAGCTGCTGAACATTGGGACCATTGCCGAGAATTGCGTTCTTGATGAGTTTATTGATGTCGAAATTTGCTGCAAGTTGTGGAATTTGGTTTTGAAGAAGTTTATTAATATTAAAACCATTGGGAAAGCCTCGGAAATCTGACATAAACACACTATTAATATCAAACTTGTCAAACTTCTTTTGATCAAATGAAGATATGAGAATACTATCTAGATATTTTTGAATCAATTCGGTGATGCTATTTAAAGCTTGAAGTTCTGGTAACGAGCGTTTGAGAACTTTGTCAAAGTCTTTTGCCAACTGAGGAGATAATTTTTCAAGTTCCTTCTTAAAATTGACATTCTTCTTGTGGCCTGCTGCTTGTAAGACAATTTCCCTCAAAAACTCATCAAATACAAAGTTAGTTTTCAGCGCAGGAACGGCCGTCAGTAGTTCTTTGTCGATGTCAAAATTTGACGGAAGAGCTGGAAATTTCTCTCTCAGGATTTTATTGACATTAAAATTATATTGTTTCAGAATATATGAGTTCAGTACTCTATTGAAGTCGAAGGTCCTTGGAAGTTTAGGAATCCTCTTACGAAGCTCAATATTGATATCAAAATTGAGCTCCAATGTCGAGTTTCGAGCTCGTAGGTACTTGTTGATATTAACAGTTTTCTTTCGCATATCAACTGATTCATTTTCACTACGGTGAATGCTTCTTTTTCGTCTTTTTCCATTGTATAAACCAAAAGTAAGAAAACTCTCAAAAAATGATGTTACCCCCATTTTACACTTGCCGAGATCTTTCCTAATCGATGGAGTAGTCTTGTACTCATGTTCTGTAGTTTTTGTAAACGGCTTTAACTTCTCAATAAAGGAATCCGTGTACTTGCAATCGGCTGTGTCGTACGTCACATTGACTTTGTCCCAACATACGTCCTGAACACAGGTTTTGTTACATATTCGATTACACTTTGTCAGTTCACATGTTTCTCTGTTGAGACTTGCAATTGTGACATTATAATCATAAAGAGCATTGTCGAACCAATGAATGGCCTGTGTATAAAATGCCTTTTTCTTTGTAAAGAGTTTTTGTAGGATAGAATCATTATTTTTCAGTTCATCAAATACGTCTAGTGTAAAGTTCAAGAATTGCTGTGCACTTTGTAGTTTTAAAGTTGCATTTTCATAAGCAGTCTTTGCTTTTTCCACTCTTTTCTCAGATTTCCCAACCAAGTTCAATGCATAGTTGTTTAGATGCTCTTCTAGCATTTTTGTCAGTCTCGATCTGTTGTCCATTGTACCTTTAGCTTTAAAAACGAGGCTTCTCCAATCATCAACGTTGCTGTCGGCGGTAAGGTGAACTTTGCATTTAAACTTCCCGAACAAGTCTCCTCTAGCTTCAGCATTTACTTGCTTATCTGTGATATTAACTTGTGCTTCTTTTGACATGCCAAACATATTAAAGATCCCATCAAACATGAGCAAATTTGGAGCTAACCGTATTTCCATTGGTTTGTTTTCTTGGACAGATATAATCTTCCCAAGTCTGGTATTTTTGAATGGGAATGCTGTTATTGTAAGGAATGGCTGGTTGTTTAGAGCTGTACCTGTGTCACACCTGGTCTTCCTGGCATTACCAGGAGAATCTACCATTACCTTCACATCAGGAATACAAAGTTGTCCAAGACACACTTGTGCTACTGTGCCGATAAGAAGGCCCTTGAGGTCCTGCTTCACTGGTGATCGAATGGTGTCTAGCTTGAGTGGTACAACCGTTTTGATATTTTGCTCAAAACTCTGCGCTCCAGCAATCAATGACATAATTTTAAAGTTTGATTTATGTCTTGATAGCTTGCTAGACAGAGTTGTGGAAAGCTTAACTATGTTTGATATTGTACTTTCTATTGAAAAGACAGTTGTCTTGAAGTTTTCCGCTGTCTCGCCTTGTAATACTTTGGTGTTGAGCAATTGAGAGGCCTTGGTTGTCAATGCATCGAGCTTTGAAACCATTTTCACTAGGTTTGACATCTCTGAATCTAACTGAGGTACTGCACCAATGGTACCTTGAATTGTAGTTTGAAATGGTTTGACCATGAATCCTAGAATCATAAGCTTCATTCTCATATCAGGTGGTACTTTTACACCGGTACGACCTCCTCCTTCAATAGTGTTGTAAATACTAACATTTATCGCGTGTTGTAGATATGGAAGGATGTATTGTGATAGCAACGATCCTTGGAAAGGGTTTTCTTTGGCTTTCAATGTGATGTGTGCACCTTGTGAGGATCCACATCTATCAGGCAACAATCTATTTGAAGTGTTTCTCTCATCTTTACCTTAAATAAATATAGGTATAGGTCAACATACAGATAATGCTAAAACAAATGTGTAACTGATTGGGAGGGCAATAATAATTCCATAATTAAAAGTGTATCATTATTTTTGGTGTGGTATTATATTCACAATTAAAAACAGCAGAAAAGGCTGATATCTTTTGAGGTTGAATACAACGCTACGATAAAGGTCAATATTGGCATTTCATTGTATATTATCTATTTCATATATTTTCTCAAATTTTGTTTTCTTCTGCGGTTATATGTCTGAGGAATTCAACACCAAAACACAGGATAATCCTAATTAGTATAAACCTACTAGTGGTCTATCACGTATCCTGCATTCTGATTGGCTACTCTACTAATGGGCTATTGAGTGATAGACCACTAGTAGCGAAAAGAGCCGGTTTTGTAAACTTTGAAAACGTTTCTTGTTTCTTCTATTTCTTGTAATAGCTTAGTACGAAATGTAATGCTTTTCCTTAAATCGTAAATTGCAAATACGAGCAAGAAAATGACAAAAAAGCACATAATTTTGATGTTTTGTGAATGAATTTTGACTTGAAGAGCGCGCGCTACTGACGCTATCACACGATTCTTCAGTTTGATTGAGAAAGCCAGATTAAAAAACTTTTTTTGGACTTTTCTTTATTCCTCCGTTGTTCAAATATGTATAGTAGTTTTAGCAGTAAAAATATGCTATTTTCAGCCGTTAAAACAAAAGTCTTGAGGAAGAAAATGACTAAAACTGTGGAGAATTTCGATGTGTTTTGAATACATTTTCACTTCCCGTCACACGTAGCTACGCGTCATTGAGCGCGCGCTCGGTATTTTCACTTTCGATTATCTGTCATTTTTTCAAAATAAAACGATTGAAATGTTATTTTTCTTTCAAAATATGGCAAAGTTTGACCTACTAGTTGGTTTATACTAAAACAATTAGACCTCTCGCCCTCATGGTCCACGAGACAATAGCCCACTTGGCCTCGAAGACTCGGCCTCGCGGGCTATTGCCTCGTAGACCATTCGGGCTGCAGGTCTAATTGTTAATTAGTATGAGATTTATAATTTTAAAGAAATTGCTGTTTTTTGTTGAATACAACGCTACAAAATAGGTTAAAATATTATTGGCACTTCATTATATATTATCTATTTCATATATTTCCTCAAATTTTATTTTCTTCTGCGGTTATATTTCAGACGAATTCAACATCAAAAGACAGGACAATCCTTTAATTAGTATGCGATATATAATTTTTAAGAAATTGCAGTTTTTTACAAGTAAGAGCGTCCTTTTGAAGATTTTACAGTCAGAAATGTACGGAAAAATTAATAATGTTTGCATATTATATTCTACCAACAGAAATAGATCGTGTTTTCAAAATTTCTTAGATGTGATAATATGAAATACCAAATTCAGCAATAGCACAAACTACCACTGTCACATCGGAAAATCCCCACTTTCCAAACATGTTTGTGCATGCATATTGCACCCACCTCCAAACAGAAACTTTCCAGTTGTTTTATCAGATTTGAAATTCAGCGATGTTTTCTTAGAATTCTCCAGCTGCATCGTTGTTCTCATTGATATCTTGCCCTTGATGTTTCCATATATTGGACACGTAAATTGTCGAGTAAAAAGCTACAAAGCAGGAAGAATGTAGTTATAAGTGGGTCATATACACGGTTGACAGAGTGAACGGTGAATAGCGAACGGCGATTGCACGACCGAAAGGAATTGTGGGTCTTTGATATTATTTATGTATCTTTTGTGGCAGAAAACGAATTTACAGCACAACACCAGCCCCATATAGTAAAGAAGAGCATTAAAAAATTGATGAAACTGTGCTTGTCAATCCAGAACAAACTTGGATATGTTATAAACGTAACCACAATTCAATTCGGTCGTGCAACCACCGTTAACCATTGAACGTTCACTCTGGCAATTTCCGTAAATCTGGAACTGTTTTCAGGTAAATAGAAACAAAATTATATAAAAAGTAGAAATCAAGATTGATAGAAATTTCCGTCTTATAGCCAAACCTACAGAAGCGTTCCTATCGAGGTTGGAAGGCTCGATTTATTCTTCCAAACTTGATTTGAAATTTGTTTTGAAATTTGCATAAATGAATCGAATCTTGTAAGTTTCAAAAACCGCCTCAAATAAAAACATTACTTTCAATGTTTTTTTTGGACAACAGAAACTTGCTAAACCTAGTCTGCTTACAGAAATATTGTTATAAATACTTACTAAAGTATTCTATTACAATAGCATTATCAGTTATTGACCACAGATCGTGATTTCGGGACCATTATCGGTTGACGGTTGAAGTCTGCATTTTGAAACCTACAAGATTCGATTCATTTATGCTAATTTTGGAAGAATAAATTGAGCCTTCCAATCTCGATAGGAACGCTTCTGTAGGTTTGGCTGTAATTTCTTCTATACATTGCAGATAGTTTCAAATAAATGAAGACAAATTAACAAAATAAGAGAAAAGAAAAGTTAGATACCTCATCAAAACACTCCGATCTTGTTGTAGTTTGCCCAGTCAAGTTCAATCCAATAGATAGATGTGAATTCTTTAAGTGAACTTTGGAATCACCCTTCATCCATAAATCAAAGCTGTCTTTATCTCCCGGTTCTTTCTTGCCAAGGCCAAAACTTGAAACACCAAAGTCCCAACCTGCAATCTTCATACTTTGTACAGTTGGTATTTGGAGTAATGACTTTCTTGCATTGAGTGACAAATCTACGAAGGCTCTGTTTTTACAAACGTCTATACCAAAACAGGCTGGTTCGTTTGACCCAAATTTCTTTGTTTCTGAATCAAGGTGAGCCTCAAATGCTACCGATGGCTTGTAAAATACGCTATTTAAGGACGATGTTGGCGGGAGATTCTCGCAGCTTCCAGGTCCATAAGAAGGTGGCTTACCTGCACTGACCACAAGATTGGATATATCAAAAAGATCATTGTTTTTGTCGGTATTGAGCTGAATCCATTTTGGCATGAAGCTTGATAAAGCCGCTAGCATAGTGTTTGGAAATGCATCAGTTTGGATAAATTCCAGAAGGTTTTCGCTGGTAAGTGAACGAACTTCACATTTTCCATTTTTGCTGATAGAAATGGAACTGTTCATACTTTTGGATGAGACCTTGTGGATCATGGTGAGTAGTTCTTCTGTTGTAGGCGTTAAAGTTCCATCGCTTGTTCCAAAGATTGAGATGGGTATACTTGCATACTTGGTGTTTATGTGTACAATACCCGCAGTACTAGACAGTAGAAAGCCAGATGACTTCGATACCCAAGGATGACTTGATGTTAAGTTCACCTGACATTTGAAAAGGTTGTTTGAATGGGTATAACTATGACAACCAACTGGCAATGTTTTCTCGGGTATTTGAAGCTGTTTATAAACACTTTGTGCTCCTTGTTTTGTCTTTACATAAACGGTGCTGTTATCTGGAACTTTGTAAATCTTCGCGTCTTGGCCACTTATGGAATATGATATAATGTGAAATCCAGCTTTCATAGGAACTATACTAAACGCAACTTTCTTGGATTTTGAAATACGAAGCTCTCTTTTCGGTTTGATAATAAGAGATTGAGAAGATTGTATGGTAACTATTAGTTCATTCTTTGGCTGAGCATGGAGGTAGAATGTCCTGGATTGTTCGTTAGGTTTAAGTTTGTCAAACACTGGTGTTGTAATGATTCCAGTTTGACATTCCGAACCTTCAAAACCAGTTCCTTTACAATCACAGATGTGCTGTCTTCCCTGGATGAGGCATTTACCATCATTTTGACACGGGTTGGGCTGGCAAATTTGCAGCTCTGAAAAGTTACATAAATTGAAAAAGTTTAATGATAGCAACCATTCGTTATAATTATCATAAATATTGCCGCAAATGTGCCATTTTCGTTAACATCAACATCAACATCATCATCATTTTTATCATCATCATCATTCGATTGTTAGCAGCAACAGCAACAACACCAGCACCAGCACCAGCACCAGCACCAGCACCAGCACCAGCACCAGCACCAGCACCAGCACCAGCACCAGCACCAGCACCAGCACCAGCACCAGCACCAGCACCAGCACCAGCACCAGCACCAGCACCAGCACCAGCACCAGCACCGGCACCAGCACTACCACCAGCACCAGCGCCAGTAAATCTATGGAGAAAGCATTTGATCATATTTCTGTGTTAATTTGCGTCTTAGAAGTGATAAGTTATAAATAATCATTATTATCAACATTATCATTTTTATAATTGGCTTTGGAGTTTCATCCTTATTATTATAATTCACATACATACTTTCGCAGTTAAAGTTGTTTAAGTTCCATTCCAAGGCACCAGAATTATCAACATCACATGTAGCTGAACTATCATCATCTATTTTACTGTAGTATCCTTCACTACACTGTAGGATACACTTTGATCTGAACGTTTTATAGCAGGGAAGAAGGACAGCAGCATTTTCTGGGACCTGGATCTCAGGACAACTTTTAGCTAATCAACATAAAGAAATATATCATGAAGTAAACCTTTGTTCAGCTAGATAATGTTATAGAAGTGTTATAGAAAGAATTCAGGGGAGTTCTACAGGGGCTTAACGTCTGTTACGCAAATACGCACGTGCGTACCTGAGGCGGGAAATTTTCAAATGTTTTTAATCGTTTTCCATGTATTTGTGTATACCCGTGCGTACTTGTCAAAATGACTTCGCTACGACACTGTTCTAGTGAGAGAAGAGAACGAGATATAATAATAACGAGAATAGCACTTTATCCTAAGATAATTTTCAAGTGGCTCTCAAATAAAATATAAGTACAACTAACACAATATAATACAAATACAAAACAAGTATAAGGTGATTTAATTTGATACCTATCGTTAAGTAACCAGCAATGACATGAATATAGAAAGAGAGAAAAGATGTCAAGTATTTGGGTATTACATTACCCACCAGTCTGAATAACTGTGTGCACAGAAAAGTTTATGTTACATAATGATGTGTGTAAGAAGTAGGCAGGCAAACGGCAATGGAATGCAGAAAGGTGCTAATTGTGCATTGTCTAATTCGTCCATCTCATTGGTTAAAGCATGAAAATCTGCCATAATTTCAAAACTAAGCGGATTTTTAAATTTTTTATTTGATATCTAATTCCCTTTTCATCTAAGATTTCCTGAGCCTTTATATACCAAAATTTCTATGTGGGGAACATATCGAATTGTAAACGTCTTTTGGCTATTGTTTTGAGCGCTTATGTTTGGACGAGATATTTTAGTACAAAAGAAACTTTGTTCCAAAACAGAGTTTTTGCACATTTTATTTTTAAAATGTGTTGCCTATAGGCCAATATACTTTCAGTCTGAAAACTGAGACATTCTTATGTGGGGAAGTTGCTATTGCCGCAGAACAATAGTTGCCTACTTCTTACACACATTACTTAACGTAATCAGGATACAAAATGGCCCCTATGTGCGCAAATTTAAATTAAGCGTACTCTTTTTGTTTACTCAGTAAAAGTATATATTTTCTGAAAGCTGAATAAATGTAGTTTTCCGTAGTGAAGTTTGTTGTTGATTATTTTTTAGAATTTTAGACGTTATTAGCCAAGAAACGAAATTTGACCGAACCTTATTCAAAATGTTCGATGTCAAGATGTACGCACTCTATGACGCTTAAAATTACATCAACACATTCAGGAGATATCTGCCTTAGATCAATTTTAATTTAAAGTTGAGCAATGACGTTTTGAGTGTTGTTTGACATAAAACAGATCATAACTTGTTTTTAATTGCGTTAATCAAAAATCGCAACCACCGTCTTTTAAGTAATGGTCTTTTTCTGTAAGTCTTTTTCTGTAAGACCTGAAAATTTCATTTTATTCCATTGAAATCGTCTTGACATCGAACTCTTAGAAGTTGCGGAGTTGATCGAAATAAGAAGACGAGATAAACGCACTTGTTTGTTAACAGTTTCCAGTCTTTATTAAGTCGCAGATTTTCTTTTCATTAAATTTTCGATCAAAGGAAAAATCATTTTTTACATTTTTTTTGCATTGAAAAAAAAGGTTACGATATTATCTTTCCGAAGATACCAAAAACGTATTTTCGTCAAAAGAGGTCGGAAATTTGTATCCTGAT
The DNA here is from genome assembly GCA_949775045.1 of Metridium senile. Classification (NCBI taxonomy): domain Eukaryota; kingdom Metazoa; phylum Cnidaria; class Anthozoa; order Actiniaria; family Metridiidae; genus Metridium; species Metridium senile. The sequence goes on from OX459107.1 coordinate 6,887,798, forward strand.
ACCTTAATAGCTGTAATATTGCGTAATGTCCCTATTTACCTTTACAGGTTGTCTTGGTACCATTCCACTTGGACGAGGGAAGACAATATCTACGGCTGGAGCCTAGTAACTGGTACCCAGGATCACATGTAAACAGGCAGGTCGCTCCTGTACGAGCACCATCACACTTGATGGATCCATGAAAAGGACTTTCAATGGACTCACAAGGTAGGGCTGGGTACGAGAGAATGTATGTTAATGGTACAAAGTACTGGACATAACAAAAATCAAATGAAGTATTTGGAATGGGACGATATAAAACTTACGCATGCATGTTTTCTTATCAGCGGTTAACTTGTACCCAGGCCTACACGAACAGACATAAGATCCAAATGTATTGGTACATTTATGATCACATTTGTGTGTCCCGGATGTACATTCGTCTGCATCTAGAATTTGAAAAATAAGAATTAATATTCATTAAGCAAAAAAAATTGAAATCATAAATGTTTGTATACCTTTGCATGTTTTGCCATCAGATCGAAGCAGAAATCCTCGCTTGCACGAACACTTGAATGAGCCCACGGTATTTATGCACTGCTGTTCACAGTCTGATAGGGATAGATTACCGGCCAGGCCTTTAACTTTGCGTAATGAACATTCATCAACGTCTTGAAAACACGAAAGACATTAATTAGTCAAGATTAATTAAGATAATTCAGTGATGATAACGACAATAATGTGCTAATGATGATGATAAAATGGTAATGATGATGATGATGATGCTGATGATGATGCCGATGATGATGATGATGATGATGCTGATGATGATGCCGATGATGATGATGATGATGATGATGATGATGATGATGATGTTGGCATGATATTGATACTGAAGATAAAGATGATATTGTATAATGATGAAGAAATGATGGTATCGATGATAATATGGTAACGAATAATGATATGATGATGATAGTGAAGATGCTGATGAAGGCATGATAATGATGGTGATGATTTGATAACAATGTGATGATAACGATTATACCAAATGATAAACATGGTGATGATAGGGAATAGTAATGAATAGTAATGGACTATAATGTTAGTTGTGGTGATGATAATGGTATAACGGTAGTACAAATCATTGTAATGATTAGCTTGGTTAAGATTATAACATACCATTGCATGTAAAATTGTCAGCGTTCAAAGCGTACCCTCGTGGACAGGAGCAGAAATAACTTCCATATGTGTTATTACACTGCATTTCACAGCCGTGAAAAGACTGACACTCGTCAACGTCTAAAGGATATTATACATCATATTACAGTCAGTATAGTGTATTGAATGTTAATATTCAATCTTCATTCACTGTACAAAACTCGCGCGCATGATTGGCTGAAATTGATCACGTGATTTGTGTATATCTGCCGTCACCGTCCATCGAGCGTTGTATACTAATATCTTATTAGCCGAGCGCGAGGGCCGTACGGAAAGTTATGGACCGAGTTTTTTTCCACTGTCTTATGGGGGGAAACGAGGTTCCATAACTTCCAGTACGGCCCGAGCAAGCGAGGTTAATAAGATATTTATTATATAGCAATTTTAGAGAAAAAAATATATAATAAATAAGCTGTTCTCGCTTTTCCGGTCCGTACGGAAAAAGTACGGCCCGCTTATTGACCAATGAGATGGTGCGTTATATCTTTGCTATATAATAATACGATTTATTATATAAACTTCAGTGAAATATCAGGTGATCTCCCGCGCGAAAAAGTGATATCTTCACACTGTGAAAATAACATGTTATTTCACATGTTAATTAACACGTTACCATCTATTTGTTAAGATTTTTAATATTTTTTTATGCATATCTTGATAAAACTTTTGCTATTTCATTTGTCATGAGTTTATATAATAAACAGAACATTACATGGGCGCTTGGAGATATCAATTGAACACTCGAAGATAAAATCCGTATCTCCGCGCGCCCATGTAATATCCTCTATATACACTTCTTCAGTTTGATTGAGAAAGCCAGATTTTTAAACTTTCAGCTTAGAAATAATTGTTCTTCAGTGAACAGTGAATTCCTCCGTCGTTCTAAAATGTATAGTAGTTTTAACACTAAAATCATGCTATTTTCAGCCGTTAAAATAAAAGTATTGAGATAGAAAATGGCAAAAACAGTGGAGAATTTCGATGTGTTTTGAATACATTTTGACTTGCCGTCACACGTCATTGAGCGCGCGCTCGGTATTTTCCCTTTCGATTATTTGTCATTTTGTCAAAATAAAACGATTGAAATGTTATTTTTCTTTTTAAATATGGCAAAGTTTGACCTATATTTTTACGAATAAACTGAATTCCTTCGCACGACGTTTGAGTTGTAATTTCACTTGAACTTCTATGCTATTTATTCAGTGAATTCAGATTGAATATTAAAAGGGTTAGAGACTTAAAACTTGTGTTTTGTGCACAAATACACGCACTTGCAGACTGTAAAATGAACTCGCGTTCATTCTACAGTCAGCTCGTGCGTGTATTTGTGCACAAAACACTCGTATCATTCTCTAACCCGTAATTATAAAACGAATTGCCCAGAAACACCTACTACTTAACCCGGGAATGGGGGTACTCCCTTTTTCGCAAATGACCCCTACAAATTAAGGTACGTATAAATTAAGAAAACTGTCAAAGCCTTGGCGATATTCTTGACAGCTAAGCTTATTTTCACTAACAAAGCAAATTTATTACTTAAAAGGTACGCACAGGGAATATTTTCAACCCTAAAAGGAGCACCGATCACCCTAACACTTGACAAATGGAAGTACCCCAGTTGGGCCCAGTTGTTCAAAGCCAGTTTAGTGTTAATCCTGGGTTTACTCTATAGAACAACCGGCCCCTAAGAAATTAAACCAGCCAGCCAGCCAGCCAATCTGATAAGAGGCAAGGACATTGTCTAAATCTTTTTACCAGCAAGAGCGCTTTGTTTCTCAACTATTTTGACGCAACCCAACTGTCTATAGCTAGCAGTCCATTATTTTGTAAAACCTACCAAGACATCTCATACGATTCCGATGCAGTTTGAACCCAAGACGACATTGACAAACATATGAGCCATATGTGTTTAGACATTTATGTTGACAGCCACCATTATTGATAACGCATTCGTTTTTATCTGAAGAAAATCAAAATGGTCATGATAAAATTAGTTTGCTGAAAAGGTCATGAATGATTTTAATCCTTTATAAGTTGGGCGTAAAAGATCATGTTGTGTTGTTCGCAAAGAGAACTGTCTCCCGGCACAGTCTGGTCTCGGAGGCATTACATATAGGTGGACGTACAGTGTCGTAGTTTGTTATGGTTTTGCCAGCCAACTATTGTTATTAGAAAGAAAAGAAAATTAAAAAATATACTGTTAAATTGATTGGCAAATTAGCATCCCAATATCAACACTTGTAAACACTACGCTCACCTATACTAACCAAACTCGTGATTGTAAACTGCGTAACAGCAATATGCGCCCTATAATTCATATAGCAGTCCGTTAAGTCATCCACATTTCTCATGTACACTGAGAAGTCTGTGCTCAGCTTCTGTTAACCTTGCTTTGTGAATGCCATTATTGTTATTACCTTCACATGATTTCCCATCTTTACCCCTGCGAAACCCTCTCATGCAATCACATCCATAGGTTCCTGGCAAGTTGATGCACTTAAGAGGACATTTATTTGTTGCTGGAGAAAGGCATTCATCGATATCTATCAATGAAATTAGAAATCGGTAAAAGTAGTTAATCATGATAGTCATGATAGCTTTATCAAGAAATACATTTATTTTAGAATTCACTTATCCATATCTATCCATTCATTCATTTATTCATTGATTCATTCATTCATTCATTTATTCATTCATTCATCTATTCATCCATCTATTCATGTATTCATTCATTCATCTGTTCATCGATACATCCTGATCCATTCTTTATAATTTATTTATCCATTTATCTATCCATTCATTTATCCATCCATCTATTTATCCATTCATCACGCATTCATCCATCCATGCATGCATCCATTCATTTGTTGTTGTATTCCTTTCTTCCTTCTAGCTTCCTTCCTTCATTTATTCTTATTTTACCTTGACATACGGTAGAACCCACTATCCTATAACCTTTCTTACAGGAACACTTGAAACTACCAATAGTGTTAGTACATATTGCGCCACAGTCGTGACTCTCTTGATTCGCACAAGTACATCGTACCTGATCACATTCATTATAATCTGAAAATAACACATGTTTTGAAGAGATGTAAATTTACATTAACCGGAGTATAGTATGTGACATATTATAATAAATAAATAATTATAAACATTATTTTTAATTCATTCCTTTTATAATATCCTTTATAGAATGGTCGAATGAATGAATCAGTGTGAGTTGGTTGAAAACATATAATGTAGACGGGAAGTGCATGATAGCTCAATTCCTCAAGATCTGAAAATGTTTAAAGGGATCCTCCACTAAAAATGAACTTGAACTTATATGATGATAAAAATTATGCTGATTTCAAATATATATCAAACATTTTCATCAGACGATTTTTCGCGCGGAAAAAACGGTTTAAAATGTGAGAAAAAATATTTTTGGGATCCCTGTACCACCTTCTGATGACGTCATGTTGCTCCCAACGATCCAAAAAGAAAGCTTTCTTTTCGCTGTAAAGTTAGAAAATGAAATAAAAACTTTTGTTCTTTGCTCAACTTTGCAAAGTCTCTAGACTTTCGGACAGAAAAATTACGAACATTCGGTAGAATGTTGCGCTCGTGTTTCTAAGCTTGCTTCTCTCGTGCTCTACATCTCTACATCTCTCGACACGCGCGCCGTTTTGTATTTCTTAAATATATTTCCCATCGTTGGGAGCAACATGACGTCATCAGAAGGTGCCACAGGGATCCCAACAATATTTTTTCTCGCATTTTAAACCGGTTTTTTTTTCGCGCGAAAAATCGTCTTATGAAAATTTTTGATATATATATTTGAAATCAGCATAATTTTTATCATCATATAAGCTCAAGTTCATTTTAAGTGGAGGATCCCTTTATGCCGTAGCTTTATTCTGATAATAGACCTAATCGGCTAACGCGTTGCTATGTACACCTAATCCAAAAAACGTTGTCGGGTCCGCCGCACAGTCCTCGCGCCAAGACCGTGAAGGAAAACACAGTGAATATTTTGATGAGAGTGATAAAACAAGAAAATAAAAGTAGGCACAACACTATTTCGTTGAAAAAAGTACCACACTAGAGTGTGAACATGCAAATAAATTAATTACTGATTAGATATAACCAATATCTTTCACAGTCTTGGCGCAAGGACTGTGCGGCGGACCAGACAACGTTTTTTGGATTAGGTGTATATTTGTACGTTTCCACCCAATTCAAATCTTTTGGGAATAAGATTTTTTGTATTTCAATGTCACGTGGAAAATGTTTGGAACAAAAGTTTTTATTCCCATAGGTTTTAAATTGGGTGAAATCGTACCTACAATCATGTGCAAAATACCTTGGGACATTAGCTGGTTTTTACATGAAAAATATTTCGACATCATTTTCCGTTTCCCCCTCTCCCCCGTAAAGGCCAATCAACATTGCTTAGGGGGGAAGGGGGTTTGCAAATCAAATTGATAGATTTTGTATATTTTTTGAAACGCAAACAAAAATGATCATAAAAGAGTCCCAACAATTTTGCACATGATTGTCTAATTACTTTATAAACAATGGTAAAATAAAGAATCAACTAAAGGGATGTACGTTACCATCACAACGTGCTTTATCATTTATGTTTGGTTCATATCCTCTGGAACAGCCGCACGCAAAGGATCCTGGTGTATTAGTACATATTTGTTGACAGCCGCCATTGTTTTTTTGACATTCATTGACATCTGTTAAAGTAATGAAATGATAATGATGATAGTTATATGATGATGTAACGTGATGCCAATAATATTGATGATGGAAATGGTGGTCAAGATGTTTGTGACGGTGACGGTGACGGTGACGGTGACGGTGACGGTGACGGTGACGGTGACGGTGACGGTGACGGTGACGGTGACGGTGACGGTGACGGTGACGGTGACGGTGACGGTGACGGTGACGGTGACGGTGACGGTGACGGTGACGGTGACGGTGACGGTGACGGTGACGGTGACGGTGACGGTGACGGTGACGGTGACGGTGACGGTGACGGTGACGGTGACGGTGACGGTGACGGTGACGGTGACGGTGACGGTGACGGTGACGGTGACGGTGACGGTGACGGTGACGGTGACGGTGATGGTGATGGTGATGGTGACGGCGATGATGATGATGATTCCGGTGGAGATGGTGATGGTGATGACGATAGTAATGATGTTGGCGATGCTGGTGATGTGATGATTCCGGTGGAGATGGTGGGTGCTACTGCTGTTGATGGTGATGATAACGGTGATGATGTTGATGATGATAGTAATGATGATGGCGATGCTGGTGTTAATGATGATGAAGGTGACGATGATGACGATGACGATGCTGATGGAGATGGCGGGTGGTGGTGATGATGATGATGATGATGATGATGATAGTAATGATGATTAATGGTGATAGTGATGGTAATGATGGTGGTGGTGATAGACTAGTGATGGTAATGATGGTGGTGGTGATTGTGATATTGGTGATTAGGAGATGATGACAACGATAATAATCAAATTATCATTATATAGTATACCTGTATCGCATAATTCACCAATCCATCCTGGTGGACATCGACATTTATTACCACCAAGACACGTCCCTCCATTTTTACAGCCAAGTCTACAATAAGCTGAAAGATATAAAGTGAAGACAAATTATCCAGTGAAACAAAATTAAATAGACGTCAAGGTGTAATAGTCAAATAGACACAAAAGAAAACAATGGAATTATAGACTGCTAAGGTGTATTAGTCTCAGAATATCTATTTCACGGGTTAAATGACTTCACTCTATCCATCGTCGTATGTAATTATACTTACGTAAATCATAAAAGTATCAAACAAATAAATGAATAAAACTATACATCTAATTGCAACAACATTGTCATATAAAAAAGAAAATTACAAAATAGGAATTAACTAAAAAACAAAAGCAGAGTACAGAGTCAAGCTGAACTTCTTCTTTTGTTATTTAGTTAATTCCTATTTTGTAATTTTCTTTTTTATATGACAATGTTATTGCAATTAGGTGTATATATAAATTTATTAATTAATTGATAATAATCGAATAACTAAATGTTTAAATAATTAAATAATTAAATTAAATAATTAATCAGTTAATAAAAACATAAATAAATAAATATTAAATATATCATATAAATATCTGATAGATTAATTAATTAATAGTTAATTAAATTGATTAAGTTAATTGAATTGATTAATAATCTAGTAAGATAAATAATACACAAATAAATAGATAGATAAATAGATAAATAAATAAATAGATAAATAAATAAATAAATAAATTGATTAAATAATTTATTGATTAATTAATAAATATATATAAAATTAATTTCATTAATTAACTAATTGTAAAGAGTTCGCTGATAGTATATGTTTACGAATATATAAAAAAACATCTACAAACGTTTCTTGACAAAGTTCAAATTCATTTACTGACAAATTAAGAGTTTATAGAGTTTTCGCATGTACTTACGGTCGTCGCAGACATCTCGACCGGAAACACTTCGTTCCTTCCATCCGTCGCAGCAATACAGGGTTACAACGTCAACCTTCCTTGTCCTTATTAGAGTTATTGTTCTCGTGGCAGTTCTGTCAATATTTAAAGATTCACAATTAGACTCAAAGAAGGTGAATTATCATATGACCCGTATTTTGCCCGATGCGCGATCTTAAAGGCCGATTTACACGATACGATTTTGACCTACGACTGTAGTATACGATTTGCCTACAAATTGTAGTAGGTACCATTCACATGCGCACGACTAGTCGTATACGATTCGTATACGCCATCGCTAAAATCGTGAGTGATTGGACGAAATACTAGATCCAGTCCTAATATGGGACAAATCACGTCATTTTCCTACGACAAGTCGTAGGGTTTTGATCCTTGGTTCAAAACCCTACTACAGGTTGTAGGTCGCGCGCGTCAGTCGTAGGCAAGTCGTAGGGGCATTTACACGGCACGACTTGGAGCTCATTTGAGTCGTAAACTACAAGTCGCACACGACAATCGTGCCGTGTAAATCGGCCTTAAGGAAACCTTCGGAAAAAGTCACGTGATGGGGTCCGTACGGCTTTTTTCACCTGGTCCGCACAAACACACGTACGGACCAGCTACTCGAAACATCACAACAAAAATGGCCTTTAAATTAAAAAGTGTGGGTCATATGATAAAAACCTCGTCATGACCGCGAGCCAAATACTTTCCCGTACGGCCCACCCACTCAGTCAATAAGTACTTATTCCTTTCTCCAATTTGTGTAAAATGTTATTTTAATCAAAAACATTTTAACTTAACGCCGATTTTCGATAACAATATGATGAAATGGAATAAAATGAACTTGATAAAAAATATGAATTTGTTTATTAATTTATTACTCAGGCTACCCACCTTTGAACATTGCATCTACCCCAGTTAAACAGACCACACTTGGTCCTTCTGCTGACTGGATAGTGAGTAGTTTGGGTGATCGTGTAGCTTTCCGTATTCACCGACCTCCTCTCGCATACGTTAACTCTACATAAAAGAACATGAATAAATTGATAAAAATATTCCTTTTGACTGTAAAACAGTCATTAGTTTTACTCGATCGATAATGATTTTTGTAGCTGCTCCTATGTAAATCATTTATTAAAAAAATAAAATAAAAGTGCTTAATGAATTATATTTAGACTTTTATTTATTTCTACTTATCTTTATTATATACTTGATTGTTCTTATTACATTAATTTATATAATTAAGGAACATGTCTGGATATAAATGGATATAAAGTTTGCTCTCTATTGCGTAGCAGTAATTTGATGTTATTTCATGGATATAAAGTTTGTAGTCACAATTTGATGCTGTTTCATATTCCACAGTAGCAATCAGTATATATAGCAATTTTTTTAATGGATTTAGCCGATGGTGGTCTATTTCGTGGGTATGGTGTAACATGCAGTAGCAATTTGATTTGATTTCATGTATATAGTGTTTAAGCCCTTTTGCGTAGTAGAGATGTAGTTTGAGATTTTATTAGCTGTATATTTGCGCTAATTTAGGCAATCGCTTACCCGCCTCGTGTGAACCTCCCTGCTATAAGTTTCTCTCTCCCATCGATTTCAATAGCGACACCCGCAAGTAGAAACCACAATAAAACCAATAACATTTTGTGTTATTTTCACTTCATCTGTAAAAAGCTTGTGAAATTTTAGACGCGTTTTACGTTTTATATAGCGTCAATAGCATGACAACTTGCACGAAACTGTGTAACGCAACCTAGTTTTGATGCAAAACTTTATGTACGTTGTTTCTATATTTGTCTAAAGTCTAGAGCGTGACAGGTGTTGCCTTATATTTCCGTATAAGTGACTAACACATTGCTGAAAAAAATATCGTCGAAAGTCTAATTTTCATGAGATTTTTTAGATTTAATTATAAGCGCCAATCGATATCATTACGTGACAGAACGTGTGTGACGTCATACGGGAAAGAGTGCGCGACCGCACTTTAATAGTGTAACGCTATACCGCTCGTGCAAGTACAACGATCCCTGTTAATCTTCTTATCAAAACAACAAAATATTGGTATTTTCAAGGCTACTTGGCAGCTCTTAACCCTGGCCAAATTCCAGCGTAGTGCTAGTGCTAAACTGTAATAAAAACATCAACAACGGTAAATTACTTATGATAATAATATGCCCTATTTATATAGCGCTATATCTCTCGAATAGCTCATAGCGCTTTACAGTCTACTAATGTGAAAACAAGCAGTTTACAATCATAAGTGTTGTTAGCCCGGGGGGGGGTACTCCCCTTGTCCCCCCCCCCCCCCCCCCCGGGGGTTGTTAGTGAATGCCTCCGAGGCCTAAATATAATGATTTTAAAAAGGACGAGAAGGAAATGCAAAAACAAACACGTACACAAGTATGGGAAGAAACGAATAATTAAAACTAACGAAAGAAAAAGAAATAAACAAGAAAAATTAAGATAGAAAAAAGCACGAACAAACGAACGAATAAACAAAACAAAACATACGAAAACAAAGAAAGGAACGAACGAACAAACAAAGGATCCAGAGAAAACAAATTAAAAAAGCATTTCCTTTCACAAACTTAATTGAAAATAATCATATCATTGTATAAAATAGATATTGAAAAGCATTTCCCTACTATAATTATTTGTGTGTGTACATGTATAATCTATAAATAATACTTTAAATCTATAATTACTAAATACTTCTGTGACATGTAAAATATATTTTACTGTTATATTTAGAATAAGGGTGCTTGATACTAGTTTTAACCCCACGCCGTTGTTTATCAAGCACCTTCCACTACTTAATTTTTCTTTGTTTTTTTTTCTATTGTAAATTGTATGCGTGTGGAAAATAAAAACCTATGAGCAAATAATAATAAAAAAGTAACCAGTTACAACAAGCGGCATGCGCGGAGTCGCAGCAGCCCGAAACTTGTCAGTTAGTTCACTGGTTAGTGTGTGGAATTCTTACAATTCTATTTTTCATTATATTTGCGTAAAATTAAACGATCTACGTAAAGTTACATAAGTCAGGGGAAGGGAGAGACGGGGAGATTAGACCGCTTAAGCACAAGAGGAAGTTATACTTTGCCAAATCCCTGACAAGACGAAACATGTTAGATAGCATTCATTCAAGCTAAAGGGTCAAATAAATATATCATTCAAGTGAGGTCAAATATTTGACTTTAATGAAACTTAAATCTTGACATACTTATGTACAATTATCACGTAAGTATCATTCTGAGTAGACACTATCATGTTTTACTGATCTTTTTTGAACGAAACGACAATAAAGTCATGGGGAAAAGATTAAATTTTCTTGTGTTTACGAATTGTTTCACGTTTTTTTGCTATGTTTACAATATCTATTGACAGTCTGTTATAAATTGTGATTTTTTTCAAATTTTATTGAAAAATAGTTCTAATAAAAGCGAAAAAATTCTTCACTTGTTCAAAATCACAAAGTCAAATCACAGCTTCGCTTAGATCCTCTCTTCTCGGCATCTGTTTCGTTATTTCGCAGACGGTTATTACGGGGAATAAACCGGATGTAACGCAGGCTAAGTTTAACGAGCTCCCACAATTCCATCGGTCTCAGATCAACCATTCCAGATGGACAACGTTAATTGAAATAGGTGTATATATGCAAACGTTTAAAAATCGCATCGCTTTCTCCACAAAAAAACGTTGTTTTGAAAAAACGTTCACACTGTGGCTGGATCAAGTACGACCCAGTGAAATCCAAATATCTTCATTTCTAGTTGTTTTATACGAGTAAATTACAACGCACAGCCAGGAGCCCATTACCCTAATATTTTTTTAAATTTAATAATATACATGAAAAAATTTCTCGATTCTGATTGGCTGAGAGCAGTGCAGAAAAAAGGAAATCAAGTGCAGAAAAAAGGATATCAAGTGCAGAAAAAAGGAAATCAAATGGAAATTTAAGCATTGTGATTGGCTAATAAACAATGAAACATCAAATGAGCCAATCACGAAAGAGCTAAAAAATTGCGGAAAATTCAATGCCTGTCAAAAACAAACATGGCGGGTGTTTCAAGATTTTCCGTCGCAAATGAAAACATCATTCAAGAGTTGAAAAATCAGCTCAAAAAACGAGAACACACAACGGAGCACTACATTCTGGTTGACTGTGTGGAAAACTTGGTGTAATGAGAAAGGAGAGAATGAAGAAATTCATGAATACGAGCCGGCAGGCCTCAACAACTTGTTGGAGAGATTTTACGCCGAAGTGAAAAACGTACCGACATGGAGAAGACTACGAACCAGAAACTGCTTGAAAATAATGATAACATCTCTTGACAGACACCTTGACAGTAATTTAAAAAACACTTTAAGTGGCAATTCTTTCAAAAATCGTCGAAAATTTGTAAGAAAAACACAAAAAAACCGACCAAGTTTTGAGTGGAAAGTTTTGAATTTTCCGCTTGAGCTCGAGCGCGCGCTTGCTTACGACATCAACACGTCATTTTTGGCGCGCGCTATTAACCGAAAACTGACCAAAAAAATTGTAAAAGAGCTTGAGTTTTTTTCATGTATATTATTAATAGGTAATCATATGGTTTCGAGTTCAATTTGGGATTAATTCGCACGAGTGTGTTTTTCAAAGAGTTCAAATTGCACGAGACCGTACTCGGTCAAGTTCTTAAGAAAATTCTTAAACAGGAAGTTCCGGTATAAAAGGCGCGTGGCCAGGCCAATTTTGAGTCAGTTATCCGTCAATCATCATTGAGTGCGGATCTCCGTAAAAAAATCGCTAATCAAAACAAGCATTTGATTTGATATTTATTATATAACTAAAAAAAAAATAAATAAATAAACAAGGAAACCAAAAAAAAAAAAAAAAACCAGCACGAAGACCAACTGAATAAAACGAGTTTTATTACCAGCGAAGCTATGAATGGTCAAGTCCCGGTAAGTTTTACAATATTTTGATTTTCTTTCTTTTTTGATCTTTCGATGTTTCCTGTATCATAACAATGCTTATTTTTGTATTTTTATTCAAGAACCACGAGAAAGAAATAGTAAAAAACGATAAAATGGTCAACGTTGAAAAGAGAGATGATTGCAACAGGTATTATTGCTATATAAGGTCAAGTGAACAATGCGCCGGCGCAAAACCACCCGCGAAACGGTTCATTGCCGTTTTACCATGTTTACTGTATGTCACAAAGTAAATGTTAGTGAAAGTGGTTTCTTTCTTCATGTACATCCATTACTACAAGCAGAACAATCTCCTCATATAAATTTCTCTTTTATTACTGTTTAGTACAAATATCAACGCTGATAAAAGCGCTAGAAAGTGTCGACAAAATGGTAAGTGTAGCAGGTTTCTTGTTCATGTTTGTTTTCAATATGGCGGCCGAAGTGCTCAGCCCTTTGTTTATATCCAAAGAATCTAACTTATAGTACAGAATAGCTATGGTTTTTTTTACTCAAAACGCATAAGGTTAGCAATGTACAACAGTTATAAAACAAAAATCGTACTAAATCATTTCTTTCGTTAAACGGAGACTACGAAATTTCAATTGGATATAAAAAGCTTACTAACTAATTTCGCGAGTAACTAATATGCAGGCGAGCATGCAAAACAATCCTCTTCGTCTTTATTATAATAAATGCTAGGATAATTTTGCGCACACATTCAAGTTTATTGAATAAAAATACTAAATAATGCGTATTTTCAAAACTATAATACTTTCTATTATTAATTATTATTGGTTAGTTTTTTTTATATTCTTTTATATTGTTCTTTTTATGATATTGGTATAAAACAAACAACCTCATATATTTATACTTTTTTTTGTTATTTCAGATGACAAAAAGTATGCTTTTGCAACAAGGTAAATAACAGAAAATAATTGAAATTCATCATACAACTTGACACAAATATATGCATCATATTTTCAAAATAATTGATTTTTTCTTTCTTTTTAGTATACAGAGTGGTGAATGTGCCTTCTGCCTTCAGACACCTTGTGTGATTTTGGCTGGTCCAATGCGACCCAGAGGACAGCCATTGCCAACAAATCCTGCAAGGCGCCTGAAGGAATACAGATATTTTTATGGACGCCTGAACAAGAAAGGTCTCTGGAAGTGCCTGATATACTTAGAGAGAAAACAGGAGCTGGGGTGTCATATTAATGATGTAAGAGAAGTAATGCCTTTTTGTGTTGTTAATGATGTAAGAAAAAGATGGCCGAATCCTCCCCACATTCCATATATGGGTCATAAACGTGCATAATGTTATAAATCATGCATTGTAAAGAATATTTAACAATTATTCACCAAAGAAGGGATAAATATAGATTAATGACAACAATGACATAGTCAGTGTTATTATTCGGTGAGACTCGAGTCTGAGGAAAATAATTGTCTTAGTATAAATACAAATGTGATTATTTTAAACTGAAAATATCAAGCCTTTTTTCAAAAGAAACTGACCATTTCTTATTTTATTTCTAAAAGCATGCAAAAAACTGTCAGTGAAGAATTGTCAGAAGTTCTTGAACCAATCAGCACTCTATAATAACCTGCATATTTTTACTGTATAAGTGTAATATTTATTACATAGGAATATCAAAATCAACAATTTAAATTCCCCACTTGTGCTAAAGTATAGATTTGAGACTGACTCATATATTGGAAATGGAGAGGATACAAGGCCTGGCTAAACTAGGATACATGTAGCGCGCTACATTGTCGCGCGCTACATGTTTCCTTAATGTTTCTCAGTTTAGCCACCTCGAAAACATTGTAGTGGCGACAAATTTTGTAGCCAGGACACAAAAAATGTTTCTGGGAGAGAGCAGAAACATTTCTTGTGTCCTGGCTACAAAATTTGTTGCGCGCTACAATGTTTTCGAGGTGGCTAAACTGAGAAACATTGAGGATACATGTCACTCGCAAAATTTTGTCGCGCACTACAATGTTTTTTTCGAGGTGGCTAAACTGAGAAACATTGAGGATACATGTTGCTCGCAAAATTTGTCGCGCACTACAATGTTTTCGAGGTGGCTAAACTGAGAAACATTGAGGATACATGTTGCTCGCAAAATTTGTCGCGCACTACAATGTTTTCGAGGTGGCTAAACTGAGAAACATTGAGGATACATGTAGTGTGCGACAATGTAGCACGCTACATGTATCCTAGTTTAGCCAGGCCTGTAGAGACACGTTAACGACAATGTAGCGTGTGTGTAGTGCACTACATGTATCCAAGTTTAGCCAGGCCTATAGTTAATAACCACCTTTTTCTTTATCTTCATTTCTAAAACTCATGAATAATTAATGAAGAGAAAAGAAAGACAAAATCACTAGCGTGAAGGAGTTTGAAATCTGATGAAACACTTGCATAAAATTAAGCCAACTCCACTTTAAATTTCTCCAATAATTTGAGAAGTAATATCCAACACTCGAAAGCGTGATTCATCAGATTTGCAAACACCGAAAACTGGGCCCAAAAAAAACTTGGCTGCGCCCCGTATTTTCAAACCCATTTTTAAGTGTTTGAAAACCTGATGAAACAATCTTTCTCGTGTTTGATATATTACTTCTACAATGAGCTTTTCTAATAACATTTTATCAAAGTTTGCAATAGATCTAGTCTCCCCTGCAGCCATTTTTAGTCTCGTTCCACTCCCCTATGTTCCACTTCTTAGATGTGACTATGAAATGATTATTTATTGTGCAATATTGACCAATGCTAACATTACAAACACCTTACTCAATCATGGTGCTCAAGGTAAATGACCAGAACATCTGAAATATTTTTCAATAAAAAGTCAATCAATAATCAATCAATAATCACAAGAAAATATAGCTACAATTTCATGCTATAATGTGTTTATAAGCATTTTTTGTATTTTTTTTTTAAATGAAAATGTGGCAACTATCAGCTGTTCTCTATCACAAGCACTCTTTCATCATAAATAGGTTGATGTCTAAAATTGATCTTGATTGACATCGATCAACTGTATGAGGCAACACAAACAAAAATAGTGATAAATACTTTACACAGCAAAAAAGAGTAAATTGATTCTAAGCTCTCTGAAATTGCAAATTTATAGCTAAAAAACAACAACAATTCATTGGAATATTTAGTTGATTGTCAATGAATATTTTTTTCTGTGTTCCCTTGGTAATACATATACCATTGATACCGAGATGTTGATACCAGCAATAATCAAGCCTCGACATTGTGTCAATCAAGAGCAATTTCTTTTACATTATTGATGGCACCACAGCTCCTGTATAGCATGTTTTTCAGATTTTTGTTAATAATGTACATGTACGTCCTTGTTATATTTTCTGTGTGTCGATGTATGTTTTTACCATAACTTGTAAATTTCTCACGTGCTGATTGGCTGAGAGCCATTGTCGATTACAGTCCAGACCTGCTTGTGCTCACGACATCTGTGCGCGAGCGGATAAAACAGTTTTATTCAAACTCTTAGTTGTTTGTCACTTATTGATGGTAAAAAGACAAAAACAAATCAGTCAGTTTTCTATGGGTCTGTACTGTAATCAACAATCACTGCGCTTGTGGTTCCGCTTGAGTTTTGATCATTTGACGTAACTTTGTTTGTCGATTACAGTACAGTACAGTACAGTACAAAACTGATTTCGATTTGTTAAGTATATGTCTGTCTTTTTTTTCTAATAAATAATAAACTCAAGTATATTGAAAATCCAGTTTATTCATAATTAAACAATTCAGAATAATTATTATAAATATGTAATACTACAATTATAGTAGACAAAGAGAATCATATTACCATATTACCCTGTAAATAGACTACTAGAATATATAAAAACAACTGTAAAATAGTCATAAAAAACTTATTCAAAGAAATTACTTACCTGTTCTATGTGAATTATTTCACAATAAATATTTTGAGTGTATTTGTATGAGTGCATTTATTACCATTCACTGTATGAAAATGGATGGCTCCTAAAAGAGCCGGTTTGTAAGTATGCAACAAGAAACAACACCAAGCCTTGCAAAACAATCTGAAAAACAGAAAAATGCAAACAAATAGCAAAAAAAAAATTACAAACACACACAAACAATTACAAGCAAGCTGAAAAAAAGGCACTCCAAATAGCATCTTTAAAGTCAAATGTCTTCGGCTTCCTGACTCTGGTTGGGGCTACTCTGTCAGGATTACGAGCATACTGGTAGTTTTTTATGCTGTGTACCTCTCTATTTACATTTTCATTCTGAAAAAGTATATTAAAAATTGTTTTACTATGCAAGAAGCTGTTCAGTTACACAACATAAAGATGTTTATAAGGTGATAGTGTGAGTGAGTGTAGGAATTAGTATTCTCAACTAGAAGGGACACTCCCTTCTGACTAGAAGTGTTGGTTATTAACAAATATATTGATTGCTTTTTTATGACCTACCCAGTCAAGTACTGCCAGTTGTATTCTTGACGAATACGTTTCATCACCGAAGTGGATGCGTTTTGGTGCATACATGAGCAAAGTTGAGTGAAAGGACTCAATCCAGAAAGTATCACGACACTGTATGACATAAAAAAATTATTTACTGGTATATGTATATAAGATATCGTGTTTTGTTATTGTGCAAAATTTAATACTTGATATTTTGTGTGCATTTTTAACATATTAGCTTTTTGTTACTTACTCTCATATAAGCTTCTGGATTTCTATAGATTAGTGTTGACATGATGGTTTTCTTATATGCAGCAATAGCCTTAGGATCTAGTAGTGGCTTTTTACTGCATATATATTCGTCACTTTGACACCTGCTTTCCTTTGAGCATTGTGTATGGTGACCCTGTGGTATAAAGCAATAGTTACATTCACACAAGATGTATTATTGGTCAAACACATGGATGATTGTTCTGCGCACCTGATAATGTTCAACAACATTTAATAATGCCGCTTGGAACAGCTCTGTAGTGCTATTACTCCCAGAGAACTGTTTCATTGTATAATAACAATGTGTCTTTGTGGCTTTTGCTATGGAAACAATAGAATTAAATATCAAAGGCAAAGTAATAACATTCCCATTTTGTAAAAACAATTGGCAGTTCCACCATAAGGTTGTCAATATTATATATGTGTATCAGGCTACAAGTAACTATCTCTTTCAAAAGCTGTCAAATCCTATTGTGGATCCTCATTGTAAGTGGCTACCTTTGTCAGAAAGGTCAGAAAACCAAGTATTTCCCTCTTCTTTTTTTGTCCCAGTTGTTATTTTCTTCATCATTTTTTTCACATTTTTCCCACCTGAAAAAAAAAAAATTGAATATAATTATGAATCAGTACAATATTATCTGGATGTGTTCATTATTGTTAGGGGACCCTGTTTATGACAGTTTAGGACCCTGTTTATGCTGCCAAAACGTGCTGAATTTCACGAAAGACGAAAGACCGCGCTGCTCATCGTATTACCTAATTAATATACCTGAATATGACAAAAAAAACTAAGGAAATTGGGAAATGGGGTAAAAATCTACCCTGTTCATGACAGAAAACTCAAAAACCCATACCCTGTTTATGACAGAAAGCTCAAAAAAACATACCCTGTTCAGCGGATCATCCCCGTATAGTAAATATATGGGAGTACCCCCCCTGGGCTTGAAATGATGTGAGTGAAAGAACAATTGATGTGGAGGACACTATACTACTTACTAGTATGACATTGCTGTCACAGTTGTGTGCTGGGCATTTCTGGATGAGTCATGTCTGGCGTCAGTTATAACAATCTATAAAAAAACACAATTATTTTGTCCATATTTAATTATTTTAGAAGAAGAGCAATAATTGTTTCAAGTTTATTAGCTGGACTGGCAAAGGAAAAATATTTCTTTGCAAGGATACCTATTACTAACACTTCTCAAATCCTATTTGCGAATGCCAGCAAATTTGAAATCTTGGAACATATTTTGATAGCACAAATGAAAATCCTGTTAATTTGTCAAGTTTGACTTGGTCGCTTACCCAACCAGTCTTCTATTATAGCAATCCATGTTATGTTAATTAAGCTAATTAAGTCATGATTTAATAATATCTTCATGTTCATGCTAATCCATCTGATCATCAGACAAATTAACTTAAATTTACCTGCATCACAATTAATTACATCCTCACATCCTATCGACAGAAAAACAATAAGTTGATAATTATTGTGCAGGCAACACACATACTTACATCACCATCATTATCAATATATGACTGCTCTCCTTGTGTCTCCCTTACAACAGTCTGCAGTCTGTCGTCATAAACTGCCTTGAGTGCAGCCATATAACCAAGTTTATTGAAGACTAAAAACAATCATGATGATGATGAAGCAATATATCAGTAATGTATATAAGTAATATATACAATATGAGCGGCCGATCTGTATCCGATATACAACGGCGAGTCGAAGACGAGCCGTTGTATATCGGATACAGATCGGACGCGAATATTGTATATATTACTTATGAAAGTCCAACGTTAGTTCTTTCATATTTTACTAAAATTGTCAAGATAAATGTAAATCTGGGCGAGAAAATTCAAGTTGAAACTTATGCAAATCAGGACGAAATCTGTATGAGATTTACAACCTCCGTCACGGACGTGAATTCTTTTGTCAATTGCTCATTAATTATTCATGAATTTTATAATATAATATATAGATCATATATTATCTGAAATATTTTTCAGATTATGGATTGATATCAAAATAACTAGATATAATAATTATTATTATTATTATTATGCATGTATGCATGTGTAGCAAATGCAATCAAGATAAGCAAACAAACAAAAAATAAAATAAGGAACAGAAAAGACAAAATATTATAAATAATAGAGCAAACACAAATGAACTTGTCTTGTGCAGTTGTAAGTTGGATCACACGGTTGGGATATCCATGTAGATCAAGCATTATGTGCAAAAGCAGGGCTGCAATAAAAAGTAATATAATAGATTATAAAGGTCAATGCCATCAGCAAAGCAAGCATAACAACTAATCAATATCTATAATCAACATTCAAAACATTGTTTATACCAGTGTCAAGATACGTATGCTCAACTGAGCCTAGGCCAGCTGTCTTAGCAAAATTTCTGTATTGTGTTTCAGTTAGTCCAGAACTTATGAATCCATGAATAACTCTATAAAGTAAAGCAATCATACAAGTATGTTAATGTCTTTGAATGACTTGAAGTAAACAATAATATAACCTAACAAACGAAGATTTCCAAGGATTATACTATGACAAGTCTGCAGTCGAGAGATTTAATATAAAGCTCTTACCTTAGGTTTGCAACGTATTTTGACTGTAAATTTGCAGAACTAAACCAAACTGTTTCGTGTTTGTTGTTACAACTGATGGTAATACGGCCACAGTGCCCTCTTCTCGCCAGCTGACAGCTGTCAAGAACCAGAAATCCACCACAAACTGGACAGCATCCTTTAGACTCCGTCAAGCACTTCACCAAACTACGAGTTGCAGCTTTACCGGTGATGAAGTACTCTCCGTCATCGTCGTCCAGAGCTGTGTGGATTTCTTTCCTTGACAGTTCAGCTGATGAAGAAGAGGCGGGCGAAGTTTCAACTTTGTCGATTTGTTTTCTACTCGGGCTTGTATCGTCGTGATGAACTTTGTAAAACCTGATCAGTTTGGACAACCAATCATAGTTATTGGTTTCTCCCGTCGCTTTCTTAGAGTAGGCTATATTTTCTCGCAGTCCGGCGAGTTTTTCCTCGCAGTCTTCAAACTGTAGAGTAAACCTACTCCGTTTTCTAGCCATTTTTGCAAGCGGAGCTATGCTACGAAACAATAGACTGACAAATGACAAAGCTACCAGTGTTTTCCCGCTCAAAATCAATGTACAAAGGGCGCCAAAGTACCGGAAACAATCAATTGGTTTTCGGCAAGGACTTCCTGTCGCTACGGCGCTTTTGTTTACATTTTTGGTTTAGTCGATTTTCCACTATTTTTGGTCGCAACATAAATAAACTACACATATTTTAACCCCTAATTCAGTTTTCAATGATTTTATTGCATAATAAGAATTTATTTGACATTTCTAAACATTTTCAGAGGATTTATTGGCTCTAAATGCAAATCCCGCCTTTGTCCGCCATTTTTTTTGAAATCTTAAATTTTTGAATGCCGAATCTGACGTGGAAGGGGGCGTAGCCCCCCCTTTTATAGTGGAACTTCCTGTTTAAGAAAATTCACGCGACGCCATTAAAACTCTAAACTATTAAGGGACCGTTCATTTTTTACCAGGGGGGGGGGGGGGGCAGTGGAATTTGGGGGGGGGGTGCAGGAAAATAAAACAAGCTCTAGAGGGGGGGCAAAAAAAATTTGAGTCAAAAGAGGGGGGCATAAAAAAATACATCAATTTAATGCAAATTTTTTTTTGGATTATTCTAATTAGTTGGCGAAACGTACATGAAATAATGTATAATATAATATATATATTCCATCGAAAGTAATGCAAAAAAATACATGTTATTGTGAATTGGGAAAATGTGACTTGTGTTTTTGTGTGTGTGTGTGTGTGGTTTTTTTTTTTGGGGGGGGGGGCATGAATTGAATTTGATAGCAGTAGGGGGGAAGATTTTTTTTGCAGCCAAAGAGAGGGGGGGTAGTTTTTTTAAAGGGCTACCAAGGAAAACGCACCCCGCACCCCCCCCCCCTCCCCCCCCCCCCTCCCTGGTAAAAAATGAACGGTCCCTAATCGCATTGCGTCTGCAATGCATTATTCTCCAAAAAAAATTAATGTCCAATTTCGTTGTTTTCTTGCTCAAAAAACTTGCGTTCAATGTAAAAGAACTTTTGTTCTTCAACATGTACTACGACAATTATTGAATTCGGATTTTTTATATCAGGGTAATCAAAGGTGTCTGGGCAAGTGTAATCAGCCTTGTCCTCAGGCCTTGGCTGATAGCACTTTCCTCGACCTTGAGTATTCGGAATATCACAAAAACTTCATCCAATAGTTGTTTATTATGGCGTAGATCATTGCTCCGAAGCCGCCATTTTGTTTTGCCTTAAGACGTCACTGTTTAAATAGTATTCTTGGTGTTTTTTTATGCGCAAGCATACATAGACTGAAAACTATAGCATTATTCACGGTATAATACAAATCAACCAGTAAAGATTAAGAACAGCTTGTTGGTAAAAGTGATTAAATTTTGTGGACATATTTTATTTTCACATTTTTTTTAATTAAATGTCTTTGATTTCGACACATAGTCACTAATAACTAACTCATAACTACTCGATCACTCGATCTTATCGTAGAACTCATTTTTGCATAAGTAAATAACGGTTGAGTTTTTTCATGTTTTCAGCGTGAATTCATATTTTCCCACAAGATAAGAAACAATTAAAGTCCGAACGAAGATTGCGTGATTGACGGGCTTCAAATTAATAACAGAAAAAAAATACATTTGGAGATCAATCGCTAAAAGACAATTTTTTTGGAAAATGAGTTCAGGAAACCTTTTTGTTTATTTACACATACAATATATATAATGTTTAAATATCACTAAAATGGATTTTATTTGCTGAATATCTAATTTCGATTTGAGAAAACCAATTAGTTTTTCTTAACGGACGCACTTAAACCATCACACGTTTCAGCAATTAAAAACGTTAGTTTATGATAAGGGCGCAAAAAAATATAATTTTTATTTGCATTTTGTTTTTGTTTTTTATTATATTTATCTCCTTTTGTTCAGCAGTTTAGATTATATTGGCTTTTATGAACGCTCTTTTGTCTGTTTGGATAATGTTAGAGTATCTAGCTGTCCGGCTGTTTCTTATGCAAATAACGGTTTTTTAGCCAGTACACATATGCCATCTTCCAGTTTCCCTTGCGCTTTCTAATTAAACCAATTCTTTTAATACGCGCTGAAGCTATAGCTTGATTTTTGACAGGCAACAACGAAAAGGCAAAGTTTCGGAATCGTTTACAAGGAATTTTGATCTATTTTCAAGATTTTACATTGGAGAGCCATCAGGTACCTTCATTGAGTAGTTGGAGTACTTGAACCTCATTTGAATTAAAGCTTCATTATTGAGAGACTTCAATCAATTTAAAGGAGTTTTGCTCTTAGTACAAGCCCTGACGCACTTGTAGTTAATGGAATCATTCACAATCGGAAAGCTTTAAAGGCACGAAGATCAAATTGGGATGACAGAGTTTGACATCGCAGCATTTTTGGAGATATATTGCAAGTGATAAGTAGACTGGAAAATACTTGTGTGCTACTCCAAATATCTTCTTCATATTTTCTATTTTACTCCGCAAAGGATTCCGCGTCTGAAACGTCAGGTGCTCTCTATTGACCGGTGTTAATATTATACTCGAATTGTTTGTTGAAATCAGCCCATGCACACCCAAGTTTCTAACCGTCCTAGTTATACTTTGAAACGGTTTCCAATTGCGCCTTTAATTAATCAGAAAAACTGATCACACCAGTTTAACAGCTTGTTATCGTGCATGAGATATCTCCTCAGAAACACCGACGCAGCCCATTCCAGTTGAACCGCTACTGGGTTATCGTACAGTTTAAATTTACTTATTTAAATTGTTTTCTCAAAATTACTAATGCAGTCCACATTAGTTTAACCGCTAGTTATCATACATTTGTACTTCAATTGTTTCGATAGAAACACAGACGCAGTGTACACTAGTTTAACCGCTAGTTATTGTACAGTTTTACTCGAATTGTTTTCTCAGAAACACTGACGCAGTAGTCCACCGACACTAGTTTAACCGCTAGTTATATCGTACAGTTTTACTCGAATTGTATTCTCAGAAACACTAACCGGCGCGGTCCACACTAGCTTAACCGTTAGTTATCGTGCATTTGTGCTTATATTGTTCTCCTATAAACACTGACGCTGTCACCACTGGTTTTGTAATTCGCTTTATATAATTACGTCAACTACTTTCCAAGCGTACAAGCAATGAACAACACAGCAGAAAGATTCTGCCATGCATCTCGATTGGGGTTTAATCGCACCACGACGGTCCAAACAGTTTTATTCCTAACGGTCGCCATAAATTGCTTTGGTGCCATTTTGTCGGTGGTACAAAACTCTGTCATTATATGGACGGTGTATAAGAACTCGGAGCTCCATCGACCGTCGTTTGTGTTGCTTGGTTGTCTAGCTGTAACTGATTTATTGACGGGGTGCATAGCCATACCAAGTTGGATTATATATAGGTACGTATATGCGTGCGTTCTTTGTTAATACAGTAAACACCCGAAGTTAAGAACCTAGTGGATTAAGAACCTCTTGGCAGAAATTTGCCATTTCAATACCCCTTAATATAAGAACCTGTTTAGCCAAACAGGATCAAGCAGGTTCTTATATGTGGGTTACAGCCAAATTACAGGATAAACAACCCAGAATTAAGTTACTTGACACAGTTTATTGGGTAAAATTTATAATATAATACAGTATTAAATCTTTGTTTACAGTTACTTTTGTGAATTGTTAGTTGATTGTTTATTTGTTTGTTTAAAGTCAGTTATATGTAATGTTAGTCCAAACCGAGCTTATTTATTATTCTTATAATAAGAAATAATAACATATCCCCTTTATAACAATTAAGAACCTAATTAAGAACCTGTTTTGCCTAAATTACCAACAACTACCCCTTTAATTGTACAAGAACCTTTTTTGCCAAACTTTAAAAAAGATACGTTCTTAACTGCAGGTGTTTACTGTATCTCTAATTAATACACACTTTCATTGTTTCAAGTTCGAAGTAGTCATTATTTACGAGAATCTTCAAGCTGGGGAGGGTTTTGAATTCAGCAGGGAAGAGTGGGGCTGATGAATTAATTATTCATAGGTCATTATTGTAGTCACTCAATTGGAACCAGAGGTTATTATTTGGAGCTAGAGGTTATGATTTTGATCCAGATCGAGGTTTGAAAGATACTTTGACAGATATGAAACTTAGACTTAAGACTTAGACTTGAATTTAAAGTAAAGAAAAAATCAAATGACACCAACGAGATTTGAACCCGCAATCCCTGCCTTCGAATTCCTACACCTAACGCTGTATGCTATCTGACCAACCGATGTCAGTTTTGGTTTAAACTGAAAAACGAAATGTCTTTTTCTTGATACTTGTTACAAAAGACATTGTTAGCATTGGTCCCATGGGACGGACAAGTAAAATAGTTTAGGGACCCTTGGTAAGTGGTTTTCCTTCGAGAATGTGCATTAAATGGGATAATGGCCTCGCTCCTCGGCTTATTGCAAATAATGACCTCGCGCTGCGCGCTCGGTCATTATTTGCAATAAGCCGAGGAGCTCATCCATTATCCTATACATACTTATAACTTTGGTACTGATATATGGAAAACAATTTCAGAAGGTTTGTCCAAATTAAAAAGACTAAAAGGAAAGTGGTTATAGTAGTACACCTATTTCAAAAAGGTTGTCCAAGATAATAGATCGTCATATCAAGACAGAAAGGAATTATAGGCGTACACCTGTTTCAAAAAGGTTGTCCAAGATAATAGATCGTCATATCAAGACAGAAAGGAATTATAGGCGTACACCTGTTTCAAAAAGGTTGTCCAAGATAATAGATCGTCATATCAAGACAGAAAGGAATTATAGGCGTACACCTGTTTCAAAAAGGTTGTCCAAGATAATAGATCGTCATATCAAGACAGAAAGGAATTATAGGCGTACACCTGTTTCAAAAAGGTTGTCCAAGATAATAGATCGTCATATCAAGACAGAAAGGAATTATAGGCGTACACCTGTTTCAAAAAGGTTGTCCAAGATAATAGATCGTCATATCAAGACAGAAAGGAATTATAGGCGTACACCTGTTTCAAAAAGGTTGTCCAATTAAGGTGATCGGTCATCTCTAGAAGAAAAGGAATTATAGACACATACGTATACCTAGTTCAAAAAGGTTAACCAAGGTGAAAAGAAATTATAGGCATACACCTATTTCAAAAAGGTTGTCCAATTAAGGCGATCGGTCAGTCCAAGATATAAAGGAATTATAGACATACAATTATTTCAAAAATAATATCCTAGGTGATATGCCATTCAAAGATGGAAAGGAAAATAGGCATACACCTATTTCAATAAGGTTGTCCAAGGCGATAGGGCATTTCCAAGATATAAAGGAATTATAGGCATATACAATTATTTCAAAAATATTATCCTATAGGTGATAGGCCATTCAAAGATGGAAAGGAAAATAGGCATATATACCTATTTCATTAACAATTAAGGTTGCCCAAGCTAAGGCGATAGGGCAATTCCAAGATGAAAAGGAATTATAAGCATACTCCTATTTGAACAAGCTGTCCAAGATGATGATAGGGCAATTCCAAGATGAAAAGGAATTATAGGCAAACACCGCTATTTCAAAAAAGTTGTCGGCCAATAAAATGAAGGCGATAGCTCATTATAAAATGGAAACATTCAAAAAAGTTGCCCAAGGTAATAGCTATAGGCCATTCCAAGAAGAAATTATAGGCATACACTTATTTCATAAAAGAAATATTTCATAAAAGACTATAGTCAAGATTACTTATAGCCAGGGCAAGGAGTTATGGGCATACATCTAAATCGACGTTTTTGTTTTCTAGATTGGCAGAGTACTACTATAAATGGCGTTTATCCTGTAATGCTTACTCTCTCTGTAAGTTATCGTCTATATGGCTGAGCACTTCTTTTGGAACATTGACAGTAATAAGTATCGACCGCTATCTCGCTCTACACTTCCATCTTCGTTATGAAGAACTCGTGACAATCCCACGTGCTCTTATGACCTTTGCTAGCGTCGGAATCATATCTGTTTTAATGGCAATTCCCTTAGCGTTGCATACATACGCCATAGGAGCGATCATTAATGTAATTGCATGCGTTATTTGCTTCGTAATCATTGCATATTGCTACTGCAAGATCTATAGTATTACTAAGAAACATCGACGTCAGATACAAAGCCAGCAAAGCATATCCCAGCAAGGACCATCACACGAACGGATAATTAAGATTAAGAAATCTTCCATGACTTTCTTTCTGATAACAATGGTAGTTATAGCCAGTGTTATACCTGGGGTGGCGTTCTTCGTTAGCTATTTAGTAGTGGGATATAAGGGGTTTGTCATTTCGTTTCTTGATATTTCGACTACTTTGTGGTTGCTGAATGCTGCTGTTAATCCGGTTGTGTATTTCTGGCGTTTGACGGAACTCAGGAGAGCAGTTAATAACGAGCTTGGACGATGTTTTCAGTAGACACAAAGGTTATAACAGGCACAAAAGATTCTTACAATTTTTGTTCTAATAACAATGGTTGGTTGGCAAAACCAAAACGAAATACGTCAATGTATTTTCCACCCATTGCAGCAAAAATAAATGAAACAAGGTACAATTTCATTTACGAGATAGCTAAAAGTATGGTATAAACACATATTCTACTAAATTCTCGGGGGAAAAAGATTGTCAAAATCATTACGATTCTGTCCATGTAAACAAACCATGACGTCATAGTGAAATCAGCAAATGGGATAAAACTGTTATCAAGATACTCAGAAGTGGATCCAGGAATTTGACAAGGGGTGTCCCAATTGCAAATTAAGGGCTTTTAAGGTGTTAGGGGGTGTCCGTTCCAAAACAGAATAGGGGTAATTGCAGCACTATGGGGGTGTCTGGTACCACTAGTGACACCCCCAAAAGACCCGCCCTTGATAGTGTATGACCCTGTTCATGTCTCACTTTATCATGTAATTGCCTTCCAAGGCCAGCGGCCAAGAAAAGGCTGATAACTACCATATAAGATGTCAGCTATTATGCTTAGTGTCAGTAGACTATGTATTTCTACACACTTATACTAGTTTCGAGGAAAACAGCACTCAAAAGGCAATTATACATTCAACACAGCAAACGTTTGACGTCTGAACTGGGCCTAATTCTACAAAATCAAACAAGGAAACTAAGTTCTGCAATTGACAAAAATAGAAAACCCAGAAAAAAAGATTTCAGTCATACATAACTCCATATGACTATGGAATTATTATGCATTATGGCCGGGGTTTTGCATCAAATGGTGATGACACAATCATAGCGAAAAGATCAGGGATAAGCACAGAGTATTCATCATGACCCGTATATTTGCCCTTCGAGCGCTTTAAAAATATCCGTTTAAACAAAGTGGTGTTGCTTATTCAGCAAATCTGAGATTTCCAAAAATTTCTGATTGGAAAGACACATACCATTTGTTTTCCAACCAGAATTGCCAGTTTTTCCCATGTGCTTATGAATCAAGAATAATGAACAATGAACATTCATTCTCAAATTTTCCCCTTTTCACTTTTTCCTTTTACAAATCCAAGAGACAATTTGAAATACCAAAAGCTCTCTAATTTTTACAAATAGTAATCACTAAGAACTAGGAGTTAAGCAGAAATATTTTATTTAGGCAAGGTAGCAAGATGGTTGAAGCTTGTCCTTGACAATTAATTGTGACATCCTGAAAATACAATAAAAAAAAACAATTAGAAGTTTTTTTCACAAATGCTTTTATGTAAATGGTAGTAGAGTGCAAATAGTAGAGTGAAGGCATTTAACCTGTGAAATAGAAATTGCTTGCTCAAGTGTAATAGTCAAATAGACACAAAAGAAAACAATGGAATTAGAGACTGCTAAGGTGTATTAGTCTTATATCTATTTCACGGGCTAAATGATTTCCCTCTTTATCCGTGAAACATTAATAAATTATACTAAATAGTACAATTTTTGCTAATTCTAAATTTTTGTATTATTTAATGTAGCACTATTTAGTACTATCAGAGACTTATAAAAACTCATTGCAATGTAGAACACTTTACCCATGCTAGAACATATTCAGATATGCAAATTAGGGGATTTGAAACAATATTTGGTATTCGAAGCTCAAGTCAACATGGCTGCTTCAAAGTTCTTGCTAAATTTGTTGGCATATAGAGCACATCGACCAAATATTGGATCAGGGGGCTTGATATTATATTCCTTAATATCATTTTGAGAGTTCTCAAGCAAGACGACTTGAATAACTATGGGAACAAATTCAACCAACAGCTTTGAATATTCTGGAGCATAGATCAAAAGAAATGTACGGTGGTTGCATGTTTTAATCCCCTTATGAGTTTCTGGTACTATTTAGTGTTGTATTTCATGGATATATTGTTTGCACTCTATGAATATTGATAATTCTGGGCAGACTGACAGTGAATCAAAATCAGAAACGATTTTTAGAATGTTTTATGTGCTTTGTATATTATCTTCTGGATACACATTGAAAACCTTCAAATCTTTTCATGACAAAATCTTAAACTCTTTCACAAAATCTAAAACTCTTTCACATACTGATTGAATATACCAATTTTTGTTAAAAAAAAGTTTGTTGAAACAGTAAGTGAACTGTAAATTACGATTGCATGAGAAAAAAGAACTATGGTTTCACATAAAACATAGGCAAGTGTTTTTGGATTGGTAAGCACATTCATCATTAATTACACTATGAAAATCACTAGTGGTTGCACGTCTGCTGATAACTTGTTCTTGGAGGTGTGCATTCTTGTACAACATGACCAATTTTGAGCAAAATGATTGGCCAGAAGCGATCACATGGTACAAAAACATAACATCATTTTAAACAAGCATTTTAATCCTATATGATTTCAAAGGTAAGCTTATCTTTTCTAAAGGATGATGATATTGTGCAGTTTTGTGCACTGTAGAACAAAACATAAAAAACAGGTAGCATTTTGTAGGCCATCAATCAAAATGCTATGGACAAGTTTGGCTGAGTGATCTAGAATGGCACTTCACAATCACTGAAAACTGGTAAATAGAATATTAAATCACATTCCATGCAAGCAGGACTGGACTTTATATACTACTTTTACCTTCGTTAAGTATGGTACGGTGGGAAAAGTAACCTCTCCTAGCAGGGAATGCGATTTACTGTTCAATTTACCGGTATTCAGTGATCGATACTTGGTCAAACTCCCTCATAATACCCTTGAATGTTCTATCCTTATAAGTTGTTGAGTTGTGGAATTTAAATATTTGAGCTATTACTACTACATATGTTAAGAAATTGCAAAATTCTTTAAAAAAAATTGTCTTTAAAATTATTAATTGTATAACTCAATTGGAAATATGTGTGTGTAAAGTGATGTCTGTCACAATTTTTATAGACACCACCCAACATTATTTTCCCAAAAGACATGAAATATAATATGTAGTTTTTATTACACGCTACCTTAGAGTCATAACAATTATTCTGTGGCCATAGCTTGCACTTCTTCTTCTGTGTGTTTTCCCTTTTCTGCCAGCTTGGATCGATTCTTTCTCTCTAAAATCCTCTTGCGATCTTTGTCCAACTTGAGCTTAACGACCTCAACCTTGCTTGGGTGGATACCTACACTAACGGTAGCACCATTAGCCTTTTCCCTTTGGATTCTATCGATATGAATAACCCATTTTTTACGGTAAACTTGGATGATCTTTCCAACTTGTTGGCTTCGAAAATGCCCACGTGTGACTTGTACCTCGTCGTCTTTGCGGACAGGGATAGAGCGGACATTGTACTTTTGTCTCAATTCTTTCGACAAGGGAGCACTCATAAGCTTTCGCCTAACACTTGATGGGGCCAAGAAGTGGTCCTTTCGGCATTTTCGCCTTGAAGAAGAGACTTCTTTATGTTGCTTCATTTTGTTGCTTCCAACCTCATGCAACACAGCCACCGAAGAGGAAGAACGCCGCTAGAGGGGGAGAACTTATTCACCAATTCTTTGACCCCTAAACCGCTGTAACAGTACGTGGGCTCATACTCAATAGCTCAATCAATCAATAAATGAATAAATGAATGAATGACCGAATTTATAGATAAAATTTTATTAAGAAAATATAGGTATTAGTTTATTGGATTTTTTTTGATATCATAAACTAGCACATAATAGGAAAGACTGAAATTACATTTTTTTTATTGCAAACGAAGAGAATGTTCATACAAATAAAACTACAAAAAACATTGTAAAATGAATATGGAATAAGTCATCTAGTATTACTGCAAAAAGTACTAAACTTAGAAAAAATTAAATGAGTTATCAATTTATATTTTTCTTTTATTAAATCATTACGAAATGGTTTATTTTAATAACAGAGATACCGCTGTCTTGTAGCACCGCAGTTTCACATTCAATGTCATAGTGAAACTTTCAATAAGGAAAACAAAAACATAGCTGCACAATTTTGTCATATTTAATCTACAAATGGCAGTATATTGCCACTATTTAACACTGCTGAACATTCTAGTATTTATATGGAGTAGTTATTCGATGCAATATGGCGAATTTGCGGGTCAAAAGTACATTATTTTAGATGACTTTTCATCGAACAATTCGACTTTCTACTCAAGTCTTTTTGACTCAAAAGGAAATGTGGACTATATAAAAATGAAGGAGCATTCTAGAGAGCGAAGAGAGGCGAAACAAGACTTGGTTATGGCTAGTAATTCAACACAGTTTGCCAGCTCAGCAGAATACGAATTTCACGGAGATAACCACACAGTTGCCTTCTTGCATTGGTCTGGCACACGAAGTCAGGTACAGAGCTTTACGAAAAGCTATATCATTTCGTTACTCAGTTTCGCTTTCACTCAGTGGATAGCTAGAGTTCTATTTTAAATCCACAATTGACTATATTATTTAATGCACTTTGAACTTTTAAAGCCTTAAAGTTTTTTAATTATACTCGTATAAATATGACAGCTGAAGTTTTGCATTTTGTTGAGTGATAAGTTGAATACCACTTAAAACGTGGTTCAAATTTATTCATATTTTTTGCTGGTGGTGGTTGAAAAAACTAAAAAGACTTTCATTTATAATGTCATCCATTTGAAAGGTAGCTTTTTGTATGGTTGAGAGTTTTGTAGACAACAATGTACTTGACTATTGATAAAATGTGTGCACATTTTATTAAAGCTTCAGTGCGCGCGTTTGAAGCTTGCTCAATAACCCGGCATTCGCACAGATGTAAATAGAATTATTGCAAATTAGTTAATCCTTTTTTAAATAGTTGCCTTTAAAACATATACCTAATTGCAAGAATGTTGTCCCATGAAAAAAGAACATTAGTAATTTAGTAAGAAAGGAATAACAAAAGAAAGAGTTCTGCTTTAGTGATCTTCTTTTGTCATTTAAGTAATATATTCATTTCCTACTAAATTTCAAGTCAGGACAACGTTCTTGGAATTAAGTTTATGTATATTTGTATTATTGACTTTCAAGAACTTCATTGACAAAAAGAAAAGTAAAATTAATTGTTTAATTTGTTAATTCAATAATATTGTAAGACAAAACATCACTTTGTTATTGAATTAACACCATTCCTTAACTACTATACATTCTAATTTATATTGAAACAACTTTTTATATTGTAAGATAAAATGGTGACAAGTTATTATACATTTAGAGATCAGTCATGAGTTTGAGGCCCTCGTAAAATAAGGAAGTTTGTTTACCTTTTTCTATATAGATGTATTCAACCCAACAATTCCACCCTCATTATTTCTATACATTATGTAATCTATGCTCTGTCTGAGAAACTGTTACTCATGCATAACAAACATTTACTACATTGTATAAATTATTATAAAACTCATGAGAAATTGACAAAAGAAATCATAGCTGCGAAGAAGGTTGTAAATTAGATAGAAAATCGTCCTGATTTGCATAAGTTTTAACTTGAATTTTCTCGGCCAGGTTTTTTTTTTAATCTTGACAATTTTAGTAAAATACAAAAGAACTATCGTTGGAGTAGTACTATACACTATTTGCATCAGATCTGTAAGAGATATACCAGGCTTGTTCAACTTGCATTATTTTGTATATCACATACAGATCGGCTGCTCATATTATATATATTACAGAAAACAACTGTTTCACACTAGTGACATAAGCAGAAGCAACATACGCAGACTCAATTGGGCTTTGCTTATTAGCTGCACTTATCTTTTCTCACACCTAGCTATTCAAGAAATGCTTCACTGAGTCTGCGTATGTTGCTTATGCTTATGTCACTAGTGTGAACCAGGCTTTATAAATCACACAGGATTTTTCAGAACACAAGACAAGTGTCACATCTCTTAACAATTCTCAAGTGTTCTGACTATCACCAATTGCTTTATAACTGAGTAGGGGGGGGGGGGGGGGCTTTCATTTAATTAGTGTATGGGGGGATGTCGGCAAAATCACCTGTTGTCTTTTCCAAATATTACCCAACCCCCGGCCCCCTTCCTGGTTGGCTAAAATATCATAACCCCCCCTATATTTCATAGAGTTTTCACTAAACCCCTATAAAATAGCATACAATTTGTAACAATCCCCCTATGCTATATAGCTTCTGAAAATGATGTACCCCCCCCCCCCAAAAAAAAAAATATTGCTGACCCTCCCTCTCTCCCCAATACACTAATAAATTAAAGCAAGTTTCTATTTCTTTTATAAAATACTTGACATATTTATGATATACATGCAAACTCGCATGATTTCTAATAGTTATTTTATACACCAAATCGAAATATGGCGTCAAATTTTAATAACTATTGTTCTTGACTGATTAGCCTCATGTTAACGTTAAAACACAATGGCGTTCTCACATCTACAGGAGGCTGGTCAGTCAAGAACAATAGTTATTAAAATTGGATGCCATATTTCAATTTGGTGTATACAAAGTACAATAATACCTTAATGATGCTGCACTAGACAATAATTATGAAGTGAAAGTGAAGTAATTTATTATTTGATTTTTCTTAGGTGATCTTTATTTATACCTCAAACTATCAAGGAATAAAGAGAACTGCTGTTGGAAATGTCTATTTTGATAATGCTTACATCTGGAGGTCAGTAAATTCCTGGGGGGTGGGGGAAGGGGGTTGACTCAGGGGTAAAAGTGTCAGGTATGCTTGTTGTATCTCTAATGGGTAGTATTATAAAGTACAATATTTTCTTGATTTGTTACTTCCATTTAGTTTACATAGAGGCCTGGCTAAACTAGGATACACCTAGCGTGCTACACACATGCTACATTGTTGAAAATATTGTAGCGTGCGACAAATTTTGTAGCCGGGACAGCCTTGGTTTGCTAAACGGGATACATCACATTCACATGTAGCGGACACAAGAAATGTTTGTGAATGAAACATTTTTTGTGTCCCAACTACAAAATTTGTTGCACGCTACAATGTTTTCAAGGTGGCTAAACTGAGAAACATTGAGAATACATGTAGCGTGCAACATGTATCCTAGTTTAGCCAGGCCTTAAGGTGTTATAAAACTAAAATACATGAACAACTAGCTATATAATAGTCATTTACATATATAATTTTGGTCCAATCTGTATGAGATATGCAAGGGCTCTTCTGCAACTTACCATTGTATATCCCATACACCCTATGCAAAAAGGCAATTCCTTACTTAATCAGTATTAGAAGACAACATTGCTTTTTTTAGAAAGAGCACATCAAAATTAGTGATATTCCAAAATTTCAATGTTGTAACATATTAAACTTATCAAAAGTTACAGCTTTTTGAATTTAGAAAGATTTGGCTTAAAATTTGCACTTGGGCCTTTAGAGCCTCGCTTTCGCTTTTTGGCACATTTTAAATGCTGATAACTCTGGAGTAATTCAATATATGACAATATAACTCTTAGACATGCTCTTTCTTGTAAGGTCAAAATATTATTGAAATGTTTTATTGTTCATGGTGTTTCATGTTGTTCGTTTCCAGTCCCTTGCTCTTTTTGCATAGAGTGTATACAGACTCAATTATTCATAAGTTTTATAAAATGATGATGTTATTGTTCAACAGGTCAACAGACTACGGAACAACATTTAAGCGAGAAGATCCAAATAAATTCAACAAAAGTTCAAGGATCAATGGAATAAAGTTCTGTGACAATAACAATCAAAGGGTATAATACACTATTAGTACTAGAGTTCACAAGTTGTCAGTTTTATTATTATTATTATTATTATTATTATTATTAATTATTTATGTAGAGCCTATTCCTTTTAGCCCATAGGCGCTTTACACCCCAAAAAGAACTTAGGGCTAGAAATAAAAGGAAAAATAAATGTCAACTAGACGCTCTATGAGCGTGAAGTCGGGCTAGTCATAAAATCAACACAGAAGGCTCAACAATTCTACTTTGGGCTTCCTGTGTTCGTTCCCAAAGCATCATGGGGGACTATACGCGACATGACAGATAGATACATACATACATAGATTGACTAAAAGGTAAACCTAGAGTCCGGTCTTCTAGCCCGACTAATAAGTCAAGTAAAGGCTTTCTGAAATAAATGCGTCTTCAGCTCGCGTTTGAAAGTTTGAATATCTTTGTCAGTGTAGCTTCTCAGACTATCTGGTAGTGAGTTCCATAGTCTTGGTGCAGATGTGCTGAAAGCTCTGTAGCCATAAGTTCATAGCTTGTATGGAACAGTCACTAGGTAGTTCTTGGATGAAGAAGTTTTGAATCCTTTCTGGAAACAAATTGAGCATAGTTACATGTATGTGTACCTGACAATGGTTACATACAGGGTTTGTACGGGTTTTGGAAAGTCTTGGAAATTGGTAATGCATTTTTCCAGGACCTGGAAAGTTTTGGAAAATTCCTTTTTCACCTGCTGGGCTATGGAAAAGTTATGAATTTTTTGTCGGTTTTCCAGCTCCTACTATACCTAGCAAAGAACTGTTTTTGTTGTAGTTGAAAAACGGCTGATGATTTTTTTGCCTGCTGCAATCAATGCCTGTTAATATCGCTTGTGTGGTTTTGGAATTTTGAGTAATAGGCTATGAAAAAGTTTTGGAAAAGTTTTGGAAATTTTCTCTGAGGATTCTGTACGAACCCTGTAACATAATAAAACTGAAATGTTGAATTCTGCTAAGTCTTTTTTGTGAAAAGAAATTGCATGGTTTAAGGTACAAAAATGCAGTTTCTTGATATCCTGACTTGAATAGAGCAGTTTCATGTTATCTACATTGTATCACTGCTGTACTGTTTGACAAGGGCACATTTGCACAGGAATTCTCAATTCAAATTAAATTCAAATGTGTTTTCTATTGTTAAGCAATAACATTAATTTATGTTCTCCTTAGAGTTTTTGAATATGTTAACAAAAAATCAGGTTTTGCCTGTGCAAATATATCTATTAACAAATACACCAAATCGAAATATGACGTCTAATTTTAATAACTATTCTTGACTGCATGACTATCCTTTTGTTAACATTGAAACACAATGGCGTTTTCACATGTATGAGAGGCTAGTCAGTCCAGAACAATAGTTATTCAAATTGGACACCATATTTTGATTCGGTGTATAGAACATCGTTGCTAGATAATGTGAAACTAGAGTATAAAATATATCTATAATCCTGACAATCCTAGAACTTTCAAATCTATTTGTGTAAAATGTCATTTAAGTCATCCTCTGAGCTCCCTTAAGGAAAAATCATGCTGTTAATATGTAGTTACTAATTTCTTCATGTAAACATCTTTATATTTGCATTTTAGATTTTTCAAGTTTTTTGTTTTTGTTTTTATTTGGGAACCCGTTACTGGAGATCCTCTCTGTGGGTTTTCCCTGCCCAACGTAGTTGGCGAATTTTGTAAATAAAAAAAATTTAATGATAAATAAATATTGTCTTGTAATCTCAGGTTGTTGTGTTTGACCAAGCCAACCAGTTGGTGTATATATCTGATGATGAGGGACAAAGTTATACAAGGAACAAAGTAACATTCACTCCTTATGATATTACTTGCATTGGTAATAAAAAAAATAACTTACTGGTTGCCTTTGACGAAGACACCAAAAAGGTACCTTTACTTTACTTTATGCTTTACTTTATAATGTTTTTCCTTCATACGAAGGCAGCTGGACACCACAACAGCGTACTTTGCCAATTGACAGTGGGCCCTGTAGTATATATCTGAGACCTGACTGTTGTGCCGGGAGACAATCCCCTGCTCTTTTCAAAGAGTACAACAGGATCTTTTTCCTTATATAGGAAGTTAGAGTGAAGGCAGATGGGACCTCCGGCTTAACGTCCTTATCTAAGAAGACAAAGCACTGGGAGAGTAAAGTGTCTTGCCCAAGGACACAACATAAACATCCGGGCCGGGAATCCAACCCAGACCATTAGGCCTGGAATTTGATCCTCGACCACTAAACCATTACGCCTCTCTTGCTTGTGTTCTCTCAAGTCCCACTATGCAAACATACCGTGATGTTTTTTTGTTATGGTTTTGCCAAATAACCATACTTATAAGAACAAAGAAAATTAAAAAAATCTATTGTGAAAATAATTGGCAAATTAGCATAACAATACCAACACTTGTAAACACTACGGTGACCTATAAACACAGCACACAGTGTGTAGTTCTTGGTCCAAGTTTACAGCACACTTTTATTATACATGCAGTGCATGGTACCTCTATTAAGCAGTCACTGTTACAAGTGGGCGCTGAATAGAGGTATAGAATATACCTGTATAGGAATAGATTTGGGACTTTTTATTGGTGGCTGCCTAATAGAGGGTGGCCGCTTAATGGGTGACCGCTTAATAGATGTACCATTGTAATCACAATAAACCATACATTGTCTAAACTTATATTTTGTTGTTAATTTTCAGTTGTATTACTCCAGGAATGGTGGACTAGTGACAAACACATGGCAATTTGTATCCTCCGATGTTTACAAATATTATTGGTAATGTAATGAATATATAAATAAATAAATATCATACTTTATGTGGCAATATAATGGGTGGCCTAACCGTGAGAGAACTGGCCTCTCACAGCTGTGGTTCAGATTCAAGACCCTGCTTGGGCATGGATTATATGTAAGATGAGTTTGTTTGATAACTGTTCTTCTCTGCCATGCCACAAGGGTTATTCTCTGGGTCATTCAGTTATCCTCCCTTCACAAAATTGAACACGTGAGCCGAGTTGTGTGCAAAATATTTAACGTAGAGGTAGTGAGTGTGTGACTGTCTGAGTCTCCCCAATTAGTAGGGCACACGTGTCCACCTAGAAGATTTGAGACGTTAAAAAAGTGATTTTTTAATGTAATTTAATTAGACATATGCTTTCTACAAGTATTTAGTACTTATCAAATATTGATTTAATGATAACTCTAGGGTACCAGAGATAACTGGAAAGGACTCCACAACTATCTTTATTGAAACACAAGCCAAGCACTGTGAGTATTCACTTGAGTACTAGAAACCATATTACATGTTTGCATACCTATTCTCTGCATTATTTCTGAACTGAAACTTGAAATTACCATATTTACTCGAATTTACTATATTTTCCTCAGTCTCACTGTCCCCTTCTTGATCATATAACTATGAATATTGGGGAGATAACTTAATCAGCTATAACATTATAGCATTAAAGTGTGGCGCTTATTCGTGGGCGGCGCTTATTTGAGTAAATATGGTATTGTGTTTTACTGAAAAACTATGTAAAAATGCCATCTTATTCCAATTTATAAACTTCTACTATATGAAAAAGGAAACCCCTCCCCCTGCCCCAAAAAAGGAATCACAAAATAAACTTTCTCTCTCTCCTCTTATGGAGGAGGAGGAGGAGTAGTGCACTTATAAAAAGTTTTTAAAAATTCCCCAACCGACCCCTCCCTCCTGATAAAAATGAATGGTCTCTTGTGTGTGCAATAGTTTTGAATGATAGTGTTTTTTACTGTTTAGATTCTTCTATGTTGAAGTATGTTCAACTACCAAAGGATGCATCTGAAGTCAAAGAGTTTGATCCAAACCTTGGAGAGTTTGTACGACATTCATTTGAATATAAAGGGAAATACCTCTTTGTGAAGGTAATGCCATGATCACACACAAACACATACAGTATGTTCATTTACATTGTGAAATGTTGCATTCCAAACTTTTATGTCCCATATAATTATACCATTTCATATATAGACCGAATGCCAATTGACTTTCAAAAGTAAAACCTTATCTTAAGGAGGCTCAAATTGGTTTCTGTATATATCTATATACCTACTTTATATTGCATTTTATGCAGCATTATTGTGAAGCTACTCAGTTAACCGATATATCATTTTAAAGCTTATGGATCTAGGATTTCAT
Organism: Metridium senile; assembly: GCA_949775045.1. Taxonomy (NCBI): domain Eukaryota; kingdom Metazoa; phylum Cnidaria; class Anthozoa; order Actiniaria; family Metridiidae; genus Metridium; species Metridium senile. The sequence continues at coordinate 6,926,762 of OX459107.1, forward strand.
TTTTTTTTAATTATTGCGTTTGACGTTGTCATGACAACAGTAGGCCGCTGCAAAAAGGACCTGAAATTCCTTTATTAAAGCTGATATCTCCAAATCCTTTAGGTGAAAGTTTTTTTAAACTTGTACATGTCTAGTTCCCTACCTGTTCTTGCAACCGAGGAAAAATAAAAAAAATCTGTAATGCGAAACCTTTAAAATATTTAAAAAATGATTTTTTCTAGATATAAATGGTTTTTCATTACAGATTTTTCTTAAAATGAATCTACTAAATCTAAACATTAATAGGAACAAATTGCCAAAAAATAAAAAAAATCTACCATTTCATTGTGTTGTTATTAATAAAAATACATTTTGTACGCGTCAGAGGGGTCTTGTAAAATTGGCGATATTGCGCGCGCGCTCAAAAAAACCATTTCGAGCCTCCTTAAGAAAGATGCACCACCATCAGAAAGACCAAGCAGAAACATGTATTTAATTATTCTATTTATTAGCAATGCAGTATTTTCTAGTGAATATTTTTACATTCAAGTTACAAATCGAGGCTGAGCCTGTGCAGATGTGCATTTTGTCAAATATTACAGCGGCACTAGATAACATGAAACTGGAGTATTAATTATGCTAGATGCATTGTCGTCAGTCATTGTTTTTTTTCAGCATGTATGTTATATGCTGTTGCAGGTGTTATCTAGGCTGTAGTTGATTTATTCTTTGCACCCTGTTTTACATATTCATTAGCTATCTGTTTTATGTATTACATGCTGTTTAAAAAGTTGTGTTATTTCTATCATTCAACAGAAACGATACCCATCAATATCTCTGTTTGTGTCCTATAATGGATCCGCATTCAAGGCTGCCAAATTTCCTAAAAAGTACAATGAAAAGGTAAGCTTATGAGCGCCAATAATAAAAAAGATGAAAAGATGTTGTAATGATAATGATTATGATGATAATGTACCTCTGCTAGTAGTAGTGATGATACTACTGATCAGAAGCTGATATTGTTATTATACAATCAGATGATGATTATGATGTTACGATTATGATGATGAGTGATGATGGTGTTGATAATGATGAAGATATTATACAATACAATACAATATCTTTATTTAAGGAGGGAGACGCAATAACCATTTACAGTTTTCTTACCTATGACCCTGTTGATGATTTTGATGATTTTGATCATTAATGTTTATGATGATGTTAAATTAAATGTTAATGATGATCATTGATGATGATGATCATTGATGTTGATGATGATGATTTTATGATGATCATCATGATCATGACAAATTATTATTCAATATGTTGCTGCTGCTGATGATGATGGTGATCAGTGTGATGATGATCATTGATGTTGATGATGATGATTTTATGATGATCATCATGATCATGACAAATTATTATTCAATATGTTGCTGCTGCTGATGATGATGGTGATCAGTGTGATGATGATCATTGATGTTGATGATGATGATTTTATGATGATCATCATGATCATGACAAATTATTATTCAATATGTTGCTGCTGCTGATGATGATGGTGATCAGTGTGATGATGATCATTGATGTTGATGATGATGATTTTATGATGATCATCATGATCATGACAAATTATTATTCAATATGTTGCTGCTGCTGCTGATGATGGTGATCAGTGTGATGATGATCATTGATGTTGATGATTTTATGATGATCATCATGATCATGACAAATTATTATTCAATATGTTGCTGCTGCTGATGATGATGGTGATCAGTGTGATGATGATCATTGATGATGATGATTTTATGATGATCATCATGATCATGACAAATTATTATTCAATATGTTGCTGCTGCTGATGATGATGGTGATCAGTGTGATGATGATCATTGATGTTGATGATGATGATTTTATGATGATCATCATGATCATGACAAATTATTATTCAATATGTTGCTGCTGCTGATGATGATGGTGATCAGTGTGATGATGATCATTGATGTTGATGATGATGATTTTATGATGATCATCATGATCATGACAAATTATTATTCAATATGTTGCTTCTGCTGATGATGATGGTGATCAGTGTGATGATGATCATTGATGTTGATGATGATGATTTTATGATGATCATCATGATCATGACAAATTATTATTCAATATGTTGCTGCTGCTGCTGATGATGGTGATCAGTGTGATGATGATCATTGATGTTGATGATGATGATTTTATGATGATCATCATGATCATGACAAATTATTATTCAATATGTTGCTGCTGCTGATGATGATGGTGATCAGTGTGATGATGATCATTGATGTTGATGATGATGATTTTATGATGATCATCATGATCATGACAAATTATTATTCAATATGTTGCTGCTGCTGATGATGATGGTGATCAGTGTGATGATGATCATTGATGTTGATGATTTTATGATGATCATCATGATCATGACAAATTATTATTCAATATGTTGCTGCTGCTGATGATGATGGTGATCAGTGTGATGATGATCATTGATGTTGATGATGATGATTTTATGATGATCATCATGATCATGACAAATTATTATTCAATATGTTGCTGCTGCTGATGATGATGGTGATCAGTGTGATGATGATCATTGATGTTGATGATGATGATTTTATGATGATCATCATGATCATGACAAATTATTATTCAATATGTTGCTGCTGCTGATGATGATGGTGATCAGTGTGATGATGATCATTGATGTTGATGATGATGATTTTATGATGATCATCATGATCATGACAAATTATTATTCAATATGTTGCTGCTGCTGATGATGATGGTGATCAGTGTGATGATGATCATTGATGTTGATGATGATGATTTTATGATGATCATCATGATCATGACAAATTATTATTTATGTTTCTGCAGCTGATTATGGTGATCAGTGATGATGATGATAATGTTATGATGATGATAATGATGATAAATAAGTGATATTGATAAAAATAATAGTTTAGTTAGTTTAGTTTATTTTGCTCTCTTTGAATATTACAATTTATAATTATTAATATTAAAATGATTTACAGTTTTTATTTACACTTTGGTTTTAATATAAGAAGAGCCTGGGGGCTAAATTAACTGTTAGGTTTTCTAGTTAGCCCCCAGTCTTTTAGTTACAATAGTAATTCAGGTTTAAAGAAAAAAATATATAAATAGAATATAATTACAATGGATAAATATAATAGAATTAGATAATTAGATAATGAGGTAAGTTGTAGAAATTAAGAAAGAGTAATATTGATAAATAAAACATATAATATGATTGATATAGTTTGGAAAATATCATATAATGTATAAGTGCATAATTTGAGTATACACCTAGACATTACATTCAATAATTTAATTGTTGATCAAGTAAATACTGTTTAAGGTTTTTTGAGAAAGAGTATGTTTTTTTACAGGATTTAAGTTCAATTGGAATACTGCTCCAAATATCGATTGCCATGAACGAAATCGATTGTTTGCCAATATTTGTCCTAATTTTCGATTTATATAAGTTACCATAACTTGCATATCTTGTATTGTAATTGTGCATATCTCCAGCATATTTAAACATAGTGTTAAAGATGCTAGGAAGTGCCCCAATGTGCCATAAGTGCATAAATTTTAGGACATGTAAGTAGTAAACGTTTTTTACTGTAAGGACATCCAGTAAGTTCATTAAAGGTTTAGCACTTGCTGTATCCTTACCGTAAAGTGTGGTAAAAAAGATTAAGCGTATGATGTAATAATACTGATGATGGTAATAACGGCCCTTGGTGGTGATGATGATGATGATGTTTGTGGTGATGGTGATGATGATGGTAATCTAATAATTATATTAAAGTTGCAGTGATATTGATAGCCATTATTATATTAATTCTATTCATTGACAATCATAAAACAGTTAAGCTAGCTTTTTAATGGTCAGAACAATAAGGATATAAAATCATATTAATTGTATATTATAAAAATCATGAATAACTAATGAAAGTTTGACAAAAGAAATCATGTCCATGACGAAGGTTGTATTTTAGATATTTTAGATACAAAATCATCCTGCATTGGCATAACTTTTAACTAAAATTTTGTCAACCAGATTTACTTTTATCTTGACAATTTTAGAAAAATATGAAAAGACCTAACATTGGACTTTTATAATTAGTACTATAATATATATTTGTGTCCGATCTGTATATCCCATACAGATCAGCTTTTTATATTGTATATATTAGTACTATATACAATATGAGTGGCCGATCTGTATATCTCATGCAGATCAGCCGTTCATATTGTATATATATGTACTATATACAATATGAGTGGCCGATCTGTATATCTAATACAGATCGGACACAAATATTGTATAGTGCTTATGAAACTCCAACATTAGGTCTTAAATATTTTACCAAAATTGTCCAGATTAGAGTAAATTTTGCTGAGAAAATTCAAGTTAAAACTTATGCAAATCAGGACAAATCTGTATGGGATATACAACCTCCTGCACGGTTGTGAATTCTTTTGTCAATTTCTCATGAATTATTAATGAGTTTTATAACAAATATTATATGCTTTTATTCTTACTTGTGATTCATATATTTTCCTCTGTACTAGGATTACCAGATATTTGATGCCAGTGACGATGAAGTGATGGTTGTGGTTCACCATGAAGACCAAAAGACCCGTTCTGATTTTTACAACCTCTACATATCAGATACTTCAGGCACCAAGTTTTCCTTGTCTCTGTCTAATATCTTAGCATCTATTTCTCATCATTGGAGTAAAACTGCAAAACTTGCTGATATTCACAAGGTATGGAAAGGATATGTTTAGTTTGCTAACAAGCAAGCAAACCTGTTTAATGATACCCAAAACAATAACAACAATCAACAATAAAAGTATATTCTGTCAGTAAAAACCGGCATTAAGAACCACGTCACTACCCACTATTCCCAACCATCACTCACCATTGGGGGTATCCGGTTGTTTTGCCAACAGACTGTTTTGCCAAATGACTGTTTTGCCCACAGACCCTTTTGCACATGGATCATTTCGCCAACAGACTGTTTTGCCCATGGACCTTTTGCCCACGGACTGTTTTACACGCACCAGTTCGCCCACAGATTAATTAATACAGTTTCTCCATGGATCAATACAGTTTCGCCCATGGATCCGTACAGTACAGTCAGTGTGGGCCAAACAACTGTATTTCCCATTAGCCGTCTTCAATACTCACAACCATCACTATAACAGGGCTCTAATGTGAGCTTAACTCAACACTACACTTGATATACAAGACTTAAACATCACTCACATTTGGAGGTCTTCCATATGTTTGATCACACTCACTACCACAGACTACACTCAGTATTTACAACCACCAACAGGGTTTTTCTGTGAGGTTCACTCTCACTACACTCAGTAAAAATTACAATTGATCATCAACTACCATATTTGTGGCAATAAAGTTAATAAGCTTGCCCCCAAATATGCACCACAGAGCTTATTTAAGTTAATATGGTACACCATTCGCTACCACATACTACACTCAGTATTCACAACCATGCTTAGTGAGTTAACTCCACACACACTACCACTAGATACAGTTTTCACAACCATCACTCCCACCACAGTCTTGTTATACTATTGTTTAAATTATTATATTATATGTTTAAGGTGGAAAGCCTTCGAGGTGTATATCTTGCAAATACTATGACACTCACACATATCATCAAGACTCATATCACCTTTGATAAAGGTGGGAACTGGAACAGACTCCGAGTTTCCTCTGATTTAAAGAGTAGTTGCAACAATGAGGTATGTAAATAATGTCTCACTATTACTCCAATTATTAGAAATATTTGATTTGTGACTTGCTTCTAAAATATATTTTTAGTTTTGCCTATTCCATTTCTACTGACATCATTTCAAAATATATTATTATCTGGTATATGTATTTCTCTAAGAAATGGACAACGATAGTAGAGAGTTGGTAATGAAGAGAGAGATAGTTGGTAATGAAGAGAAAAAATGTGAACGAGAGGACTGAGGACTAGTTATGCTAATTGAAACTATTCCATTTCTACTGACATCATTTCAAAATATTTTATTATCTGGTATATGTATTTCTCTTGGAAATGGACAACGATAGTAGAGAGTTGGTAATGAAGAGAGAAATAGTTGGTAATGAAGAGAGAAAATGTGAACGAGAGGACTGAGGACTAGTTATGCTAATTGAAACTTAATGTTAATTAAGGAGTTGTACATAGTTTGAAAAGTAGGTCGGTTAGACCATTGTGGTCTAAGTTGAAATTGAGTAAAATGGTTCTAGTTATGTTATTTTGATATAAGAGCATGTTTTGTTTTATTGTGAAAATAGAGGTGAGTTGTGGACTTGGACCAATGTGTGCTGTGCTGTTACTGTGTGTTGTGTTTACTGAGACTTGAGAGAATACTAGGAATATATTTTTTGTATAATTATCAGATAACTTAGAATATATAAATAAAAAGAAGGAAGTGTTTGTTTAGTTTTTTTTTATGACAGTGATTGTTTTATTTTCTGTTCTAGTTTTACTGTTCTCTGAATCTTCACATGGTTCACAGTCAAAGGTATTACCAGATTACCAGCATATTGTCATCCAAATCTGCTGTAGGGCTTATCATGGCTCAAGGTAACTTTACAATAATGAAATTATTTATCTTTTTAATACCCTTTCCCTTGTTTTCCTCTTTTCTTTTTTTCTTCCATTTCTTCCCATGCCTCCCTTCATTCCTTCCTTCCCTACTTCGTTTCAAGCATAATTCCTTCCCTCATTCCTTAGTTCCTCCCTCCCTCCCTCCCTCTCTCCCTTTCTCCTTCCTCCCTCCCTCCTTCCTTCCTTCCATTCTTTATCATATATTTTCTTCATTCCTTCCTTTTTTATTAATTCCTTTTTCATTCATTTCTTCCTTCCTTCCTCCCTTTCTTTCCTGTTTCTTTCCTGTTTCTTTCATTATTTACTTATTAGTTATTTTTGTTAACAGGTGATGTTGGGTTAACTCTAACAACCAATCCAAATGTCTTTTTATCATCTGATGGAGGTTTGACTTGGAGAAAGGTAAATCTTCTCATTGAACATTATCCTTATTCCAAATTTACATAAATAAAAATGAATAAATAAATAAATAAATATAGATTAATGTGATTATAAATGTCATGTAACAAAACACCTAGAGCAAATGCAGTTAAACCATGAAATGCAATCTAAGAAAGTACTAACAAATAGTGACTATCCCTCAACCATAACATCTTGAGACAAAAGAGTAATATACAAGAAACCTCATTTATATTTATCCTTTATTTTAATATGTATTCTGGGTGAATAGTAGCAACAATTAGTCACTAAATAGTGACTATTTGTTAGAATTTACTTGATATTATTTCATGGTTTAACTGCATTTGCTCTACTTTTAAAACTTTTATTAAATAGCCAAAAAATCTTCCAGAAAAGATGATTATTATAATTATACAAGAGTGTATTAAATTATTTTGTCATTGTTAGGTGTTGGATGGCAAACATGACTTTGTATTTGGTGACCATGGGGGACTTATTGTAGCTGTTCCTATTAGAACCGCTACCAAGATGGTCAAGTAAGAATAATAGTTAGATCAGATTTTGTATGACAATCACTGTGAAATGTTCAGTGCCGTGTGTGTGCCTTGTGGTGACCTTGATGTTTCTACATTTTTGACCGTGTTGGTGACGTGAGCTTTTCATAGTAATAAGAAATTTTCTCTATTGTGTATTTATAAAATATTTGATATAAATCGCACTCTCTGATTGGCTGAGAAGCGTTCTCTATAACTCAACTGCATCGAGCGTCAATTTGTTTGATTTCATAAAATAAATAGAAAACTCGGCAGCAGTGCTCTATGGAGTTTTAGAGCACGCAGGAATTTTAAGAAGACGAGAGAAGCTTTAGGAGAAGCATGATGCATACAAATTTTCTTGCACTCATTGGTCAAGGGGCGATCACGTGACGTGATAGTGCCCGCTGCGCGTGGAGGGATACTATCAGCACATAGTGCCCGCTGAGTGTTTAAATAGAGCACGCTGCCTCGTTTTCTATTTCTTCATGATCAACAGCTATTTCAAAAAGCTTTGAATACTGAATAGTGCATTCCATAGGGCATTGTGGGTCTCATCATGATGTGAAAATAATAAGTAAATATACAACGATCTGCTCCCTATATGTAGCTAATATATTATTTTAGATTGCATCCACTTAAAATAAAATATATTATCATTATTATATATTTTAGTTTAGAAAATAAAATGCATTTTGGTATTGGAATGCACTTAATTTCAGTATTCAGCATTTTTTTTAAATACAGTGGAACCCCGTCTTATGGCCACCTGCTTAATACAGCCACTTTGGGTTGTCCCTTTGGTCGTCAGATTAACGGGGTTCCACTGTAGCTCTAAACACAGTACTGAAACACGAATCTTGATTGTGAAATGATTTACAATGAATAGATACAGCTGCACAGAGGGTAGTACATGGAAAAATTTGACACTAGAGAAAGATGTCAAAGCATATGGACTGGTTACAGAACCAGGGGAGACCACTTTGATTGCAAAGTAAGTCGAATAGAATCCATACTGAAATGTCCTTCAACTATCAATCAATAATTCCTTGTTTTTCTTAGAAAAATATCCAGGTCCTTCTTTACTTACAGTGAGGATACTCAAAACGTGAACACTGAGTTTTTTTGATACTTTTTTAACCTACATCTCATGAGTGAATAGATTGGAAATATGATTTATTATGAAAACTTAGTGTATTTGAACTCACTGAAATAAAAACCTGAAAAAAGTATAGTGTTGACGCTTCAAGTATCCTCACTGTAAGTAGCTAGGACTCAACCAGTTTGTTGATGGTTCGTGTCAAGCAGGCTTTCAAAATTAGTAATGGTTTATGGTCAAGCTTGAAACGTTTATAAATTGATTGCAGCCAGGGAATAAATTTATGAATGGAAACTAGCGAGTAAACTAGTATAGGCTGCGTCGGTGTTTGATATAAACGATAGGTAATATAATGAAATTTGTAACACCATAAAAAATGTTGACTTAACTTTACTGACGTTTCGAGCTTTAGCCCTTCGTCGGAGTAATACATTTATGAATTAAGCATAGTTGATATAATTATAAAGAGCTGCCATTATTTTCATTTATAAAGCTTGGAAAATGACAGGTTGTTTACAAACACATGTAAACCAGAGCAAACTTGTTCAAGGCCTAGCTAACTTGCACTAGTTAACTAGGATCAAACATATAGGTTTTGTGCAATGTTAAACCAGATATATTTCATCAAGTCACCATGCTTTTTTAAAGTGTTGCCTCAAATTTGTTATTTTTTATATATTTTAAGTATATTTGGTCAGCATGCTAAATCATCAAGCTTTAAAGAATGGTTGTCTGTCAAGCTCAACTTCTCATCAGTGTTTCCAAGAAAATGTGACATGTCAGACTATGTAACCTGGACTCCTAATGATGAGGTATTCAGATGTGGATGTTTATATGTTTTTACTTAGAATTGTTTTGTCATGGCATGCAAACTTTATCATTCTGTAGAAACAATCAGTAGTTTCTGCGTGGTTGTGCAGTGGAGGATCCAGAAATTTTTCAGGGGGTGTCCCAATTGCAAATGAAGGGCTTAAGGGCCCCTTGTAAAGGGGAGTCCAGTCTGTCCCTAAATGGGTTTCCCTAAATATCTTAAATAAAATAGGTGTAATTGTGGCTTTAGGGGTAACCGGTGCCTGTAGGGACACCCCCCAGATCCGCCCCAGTTGTGGGTACTTATATCTATTTACTTAGAATTGTTTTTGTCATGAGCAGACAGAGAATTATATACTTCATCATTGACAAAGATCACTAGATAGTGATGAAACACTGAGTCCTTTCTTTTTTTTTGTGGGTGGGTGTTGATATGTTTTTTACTTTGTTTATTTTTGTCATGTGGACTTTAAAGGTTTTTATTTAAATTTGTTTAAATTGCCACAAGCCAGAAAATGACATGCAAATTTCATCATTGAATAAGATCCCTAGAACTAGTAGTTAAACACTTAGTATGTTTCTGTGGGTGTGGGTGGTATATGTTTTTACTTAGTATTTTTTGTCATGAGCAGACAGAGAATGACAAACAAATTTCATCATTGACAAACTGTAAATAGTGGTTAAACGTTTGTCGTGCCTGTTGGTAGGATTTTACTTAGTATTTTTTTGTCATGCTCAGACAGAAAATGACATGCAAACTTCATCATTGATAAAGACCACTTGATAGTGGTCTGTCCAAACACTCTCAGTAGTTTCTGTGTGGTGAGAGTGTTGATATGTTTTTTATTTAATATTGTTTTTGTAACTACAGAGAATGACAGGCAAATGTCTTATGGGTGAAGTGATGGTATATGAACGACGTAAAGCCAATGTGTCTTGTTTCAATGGCGAAGAATATGACAGAGAAATCAGTAACTCACCATGTAACTGTACTATGGAGGACTTCACTTGGTATGTTTTTGAATAGATGAATGAAGGTTTGCATAGATGGATAATTCAATGGATGGATAGATGGATAAAGAAATGGATGAATGAACAAATGGATGGTTGGCTTGTTGGATGATATTAGATGAATAATTTAATAAATGAATGACTTAATGGATGGATGGTTAGATGGATAAAGAAATGGAAAAAGAAATGAATAGGTAAATGGATGGATAGATGGATAAAGAAATGAATGAACAAATGGATGGTTGGCTTGTTGGATGATATTAGATGAATAATTTAATAAATGAATGACTAAATGGATGGATAGATGGATAAAGAGATGGAAAAAGAAATGAATGAACAAATGGATGGTTGGCTTGTTGGATGATATTAGATGAATAATTTAATAAATGAATGACTAAATGGATGGATAGATGGATAAAGAGATGGAAAAAGAAATGAATGAACAAATGGATGGTTGGCTTGTTGGATGATATCAGATGAATAATTGAATAAATGGATGACTAATTGAATGGATAAAAAGATGAAGAAATGGAAAAAGAAATGAATGAACAAATGGTTGGTTGGCTTGTTGGATGATATTAGATGAATAATTGAATAAATGGATGACTAATTGAATGGATAAAAAGATGAAGAAATGGAAAAAGAAATGGATGAACAAATGGATGACTGGCTTGTTGGATGATATTAGATGAATAATTCAATAAATGGATGACTAAATGGATAGATGGGTGGATGGATGAAGAAATAAATTTACAGAGAAATAGATGAAAATATCAATGAGTGATGGCTGGCTAGCTGGATACTTATTTATTTATGAATGGATAGATGAATGAAAGACTAAATGGATGGATGGAAGAATGATTTTGATAAACAAATTGATAAAGTGGAGTGAATTTAATTCTTGATGAATGAATAAATCAAAGGATGAATTGACAAACAAATATATTAACAAATGAATTGACTAAATGGATGGATGGAAGAATGATTTTGATAAACGAATTGATAAAGTGGAGTGGATTTAATGTATGGATTATGAACAAATCAAAGGATGAATTGACAAACAAATAGATTAACAAATGAATGACTAAATGAATGCATGAATAAATGGATAGATGGACAACCAAATGAATAGAAATGCAAATGAATAAATGAGTGAACAATTGTTTTCTTGTTTTGTAGTGATTTTGGTTTTATCAAGATTGATGGCGGCGTGTGCTATTCCACGGGTGACCAATACATTGTTCCAAAGAATTGTCCTGAACTAACTAAATACAAGCGCACTTCAGGGTAAGTTATATAATTATGTAATGGAAAAAGGAAAGTACTATTATTTAGCGTCAGTAGTTTCTTCAGGTATAAGCAGTAAGCTGGTCTCCCAGGAAGCCGACAGTGTGCTCTTTTCCCCCTCCCTCCATCAATGCTCTGTTTTAGGGGTATTTAAAGCTACTCAAAGCTACACAGATTAGAAAGAAGTCGAAACATGTGTGAGGCCACTAGGGATCGAACTTGTGACCTCTCGCTCTGAAAGTCGTGCACTAACCAACTTAGCTACACTTGTTCTTTTAGTAATGTTTACAACATAAGCGGCTGTGTTGTATCGGCATATACAATCACAAGTCGAAGGAGCGTGATTGTATAGCTGATACAACACGGATGCGAATTATAATCATGATACTGTAATTAAACTAATACAAAAACGTTTTTATTTCACAACGTTTCAGAGTCATACTGACACCATCATTAGGTAAATGTAAACGTATAAAAGCATGCTGATGGCATCAGTATGACTCGGAAACGTCATGAAATAAAACTTTTTTGTATTAGTTTCATTATATTTTGCTTTACTAAATCGATACTGTAATTTTAATATTAAAACCACTTACTTTACACCTGTAGATATCGTAAAGTACCTGGTGACCGATGTGTTAGTGGTATAGAAGATGTTTTCAAAGCTAAAGATACTTACTGCCCTGTACAAGGTACTCAACTCTCTAGACATCCACTGAACTTAGTGGACCATAATATTTCAGACATTATGATATAATTACAATATAATAATAATAATAACTCACATTTCCATAGCGCCTATGCAATCCTGTCATAGGCACTTTACAAATGATGTACACTCAAAAACAATAAATTAAATTACAATAATTAGGAAAGGTAAGTCTTTTCAAAAAGATGAGTTTTAAGTTTAGATTTGAAAACGTTCAGAGTTTCACAAGAGTGGATATTATCAGGCAAGCTGTTCAATTCTTTTACAAAATGAGTGGGTTATTTATGCTCTTGGTAAATCGTTTAGCATTTTGTTTTATGTGTGATTCCGTCATATGACTGACTGCAAATGGATTATAATTTATAACATTCAAATCAAATTAAACAACACAAAGCATGCTGGTTTTTTACAAGTGATCATGGGTCTTTGATAATATGATTCCCAAATACAAACCAACTTTGTGTAGTCAGAATATTAAATAATTAGTTTGTCTATTTAGCTCCTTCAGGACTGTCTATTGATGTCAAGAGTGCCACCATCCCATCCTATGAACTGACCACTTTTTATCTTACACAAGCAAAGGTACAATAAAATTAGATATAATTATTGTAATTGTGATATTATTTAGTATGTAAAGATCCAGGGGGGGACTCCCTTATAAAAGGGGGCGGAGTCCTTGTCGTCCCTTTTAGGGTTTGAAATCAGTGTTTTGGTCCCGCTTGGGGTGATGACGACGAGAATGCCCACCAGATGAGTTTTGTGGTGCCTTTTAGGGTATACGATCAACAACAATGTTACTTTTCAAAGATTGATTTTAATTTTAAACCCATTTCCGGTCCCTCTTAGGGGTGAAATTTCATCACTGCCACGCCCATCATCTCAAAATACAGATCCCAACAGAAATTTTACCCCAGGGTAAAGATGATGAGTATGATCATCACAATCATGGCAATGATAATGATGGTAGTGGTAGTGATAATGATGGTGATAATGATGGTGGTGGCAGTAGTGATGATGATGATGGTAGTGGTGGTGGCGGTGGTGGTGGTGGTGGTGATGATGGTAGTGGTAGTGGTGACAATGATGATGATGGTAGTGGTGGTGATGGTGATGATTTTGGTCATGAAGACAATGATACTGATGGTAGTGGTAGTGGTAGTGGCGGTGGCGGTGGCCATGGTTGTGGTGGTGGTGATGGTGGTAGCTATTATAGTGGTAGTGGTGACAATGATGATGATGGTAGTGGTGGTGATGGTGATGATTTTGGTCATGAAGACAATGATACCGATGGTGGTGGTGGTGGTGGTGATGACCGTAGCTATTATAGTGGTAGTGGTGACAATGATGATGATGGTAGTGATGGTGATGGTGATGATTTTGGTCATGAAGACAATGATACGGATGGTGTAGTGCTGGTGGTGGTGGTAGTGGTGGTGGTAGTGGTAATAATGATGATGTGAATGAATGAATGATGATGATGGTGATGATGATTTGATCATTATTATATGGTACTTATAATAGTAATACTAAATACTAAGATAACCTTTAATAATTATGTACTATATAATATGGAAGCTGTTTGCATCATCATAATAAATTATGTAATGGCTATTTCATTATCAACATCATAAACATGAAATTGTAATGATAATAATTGTTAAATGATCACTTCCCCAGGGTTCAGCCAAGACTACATGGTATAAATGGGATTTTGATGACGGGTCATCACAAGCTATTCTAAAAGGGATCAACAATGCAAAGCAAATCAGTCACAACTATACAAAGCATGGCACATTCAATGTGAGCGTATTTGCTAACAACAGTGTTGGTGAGGACAGCACAAAGACAGTCATTAAGGTTATAGGTAGGTCATGAGTTGGTAAATTTGATATGAATAAGTGAGTTGATTCTCCTATACGCTTGACAGTCATGCGTCCTTACAGTCCTTACAGTATGACTACTGAAACTAGAGTCATCCAAACAAATATCAAAATAGATATCTTTTGACATCAAACGAAAAACTTGTACAGGGTTCTTACACACTAAGATGTTTTTTATTCAATCTTGTTCTATTCCGTTCACATATAATGGAAATTATTAGCATTTTAAGCAAAAATTAAACATTTGTAGATTGTATATTGTTCATATTCTCGATGGTTTAATGTTTTGGTGGCCCTGGTTTCAGTAGTCGCACTGTACCTAATCATAATACAAATGTATTGTTTATATTGACAGATAAGATTGTGAAACTTCACATCATTCGACCTTATGGCATACTGGTTGGTCTAAATGTTACATTCAACATCAGCTTATACTCTAACCATGGCAGTGATTGGGATTCATATCATGGCTTTGTGCACTTTGTCTGGACATTTGATGTCGACCAGAGAGAGAAGCCTCTCTTGACATGGGAGAGGGCTGTCAGTCATGTTTACACCAAGCCTGGAAAGTACAAAGTCAAAGTCGGTGCCATTAATGATGTCAGTAAACAGTCATGTACAATCACTATACAGGTCCATGGTAAGTAAAGCCCAGACAGGTAGGAGAATGTAGGGAGTGCATGGTATAGTCCAGGCAGAAGATGGTATGGGCCAGGTAGAGAGTTAGGAGTGAGTGAGTGACAGGTCAATCATAAATAAAGGTCAGACAGGTTGGAGAATATTTCAGGGAGTGCATGGTATAATCCTGGCATGAGATTTTCCAGGCAGAACATGTTATGGGCCAGGTTGAGAGTGAGTGAGTGAGTGACAGGTCCATGGTAAGTAAAGACCGGACAGGTAGAAGAATATTCAAGTGAGTGCATGGTATAGTCCAGGCAGGATATTTTCCAGGCAGAACATGGTATGGGCCAGGTAGAGAGTGGAGTCTGAGTGAGTGATGGATTAAGATGCAGATAATGTCAGTGAGGAATAATCCAGGCAGAGTATGGTATAGTCAAGAAAGGGCAATTCCAGGAAAGGGCTTAGTTAGACTGTAGACACATAGTCGAGGCAAAAATTTTAAAACCAGGGAACATTAGATAGAAAAGTAGGCTGTATAGGCGAGAGGAAGAGTAGTAGGGAGGGGATGGCTAAACTAAGCTGGATAGTTAAACAAGACAAGTAGGAAAATGCCAGTTAGAATTAAAAGTCCAAGATTTAAACTATTAAATAACTTTTTTTACTAATTTATAGATCAAGTTCGTACTGTTCAGATCACATTTGATGAGCAGCTGGACAAAGAAAATAAGAGGACTTACGAATGGAGAGAGGAGTTTGCAAAGATGGTTAAATATGAAATTGTCAGGGTAAGATAAAAATAGATAAGATCTCTAGCCCCAGAGTATTTGGGAACACATTAAGGCAAACTTGTGAATCAGATCCCTTCACCCAGAAGATCACTGAGACATGTGCATAAGAGATATCTAGTCCCAAGAGAATAGTATTGGGAAAATGCGTTTAAGAAAATAAGGTCTGTTTGTTTTATGTTCCCTGAACATGTTTGTGATGTTTGTTGCTATTATTCATTCTACAGCTTCTTCCGATTGAGGAGAGTCGCCTTGAGGTGTTTGTCAGTGCTAAACTACAGCCATATGTAGAAGTGAACATCATTCAGAGAGACAACAATAACAGCATCATCATGGATGAGGTAAGCAAGAAATCCCAGTGATTGACCAAATCAGCTAACATGTTGCTATGTATGTTTCCACCCAATTCCAATCTTTTGGGAATAAGATTCTTTGTCTTATGTCTTTGTGTGTACTCCAATCATCATTCAAGTATAGATGTATTGCAACCATTCCCAAGAGAGTGAATTGAACAAAAGGACCACAAGTCACGGGACATGGTTATCTTGTTCAATTCACTCTCCTGGTAATGGGTGCAATCCACCTATTAATGATATTTTTGGTCATGATTTTTTTATTGTGACTGTTGTATAATATAGGCTGTAAAGAAGATCAAAAAGTTAGTGGAGGAAAGGCAACTGGAGGTTAGGTTTGATGATGGCAAGTCGACAGTTGCTGTTTATGCAGAAGTGATTGATAGGACAGGTGTGTATTGTATCATCATGATCTTTAACATCATCATCTAGATCTCTGTTACTATCATCATCATCATCATTATCATCTAGATCTCGATTACTATCATAGACAATATTATTATCATCTTTACATCATCATCATCATCATCTAGATCTGTATTACTATCATCATTATCATCATCATCTAAATCTCTTACTATTATAGACAATATTATTATCAGAATTATCATCTAGATCTCGATTACTATCATAGACAACATTATTATCATCTTTACATCATCATCATCATCATCTAGATCTCTATTACTATCATCATTATCATCATCATCTAGATCTCTATTACTATCATAGACAATATTATTATCAGAATTATCATCTAGATCTCTATTTCTATCATAGACAATTATCATCATCATCTAGATCTCTGTTACTATCATCATCATCAATTATCATCTAGATCTCTATTTCTATCATAGACAATTATCATCATCATCTAGATCTGTTACTATCATCATCATCATCATCTAGATCTCTATTTCTATCATAGCCAATTATCATCATCATCTAGATCTCTGTTACTATCATCATCATCATTATCATCTAGATCTCTATTTCTATCATAGACAATTATCATCATCATCTAGATCTCTGTTACTATCATCATCATCATTATCATCTAGATCTCTATTACTATCTAGACAATCATCATCATCATCTTTAACATCATCATCATCATCATCATCATGATCAGCTAGATCTCTATTACTATCTAGACAATCATCATCATCATCTTTAACATCATCATCATCATGATGATCAGCTAGATCTCTATTACTATCTAGACAATCATCATCATCATCTTTAACATCATCATCATCATCATGATCAGCTAGATCTCTATTACTATCTAGACAATCATCATCTTCATCTTTAACATCATCATCATCATCATGATCAGCTAGATCTCTATTACTATCTAGACAATCATCATCTTCATCTTTAACATCATCATCATGATCAGCTAGATCTCTATTACTATCTAGACAATCATCATCTTCATCTTTAACATCATCATCATCATCATGATCAGCTAGATCTCTATTACTATCTAGACAATCATCATCTTCATCTTTAACATCATCATCATCACAAGTTGATCTCTATTATCATTATCATTATTGATAGGACTTCAGGTGTGTATAGTGTGATCATCATCACCTTCTTTGACAATCATCATTGTCATCATCACTAAAATCAAACTCAACATCCACATTACTATCATCATCATCATCACCACCATTAGTACTCTTAAACAAAGTGCTTCTAATGACCTTCTTACCTTGGTTTCTAGGCAAAAAGGTGCATCCAAATCCAACCGAGGAAAAGGTTGATATTCGTCTACCTATAGCTATATCAGTAGCAGCCTTCATAGTGTTTGTATTCCTGGGTGTTTTGATCTTCTACGTGTACAGGTACTATAATATACTATATAGGTATATAATGATGAATTTTAGAATAAATAATATTAGGTAATTGTCAACATTTTTTACAGTTTTACAAATTTCATTATGTTACCTATCGTTTATATCAAACACCGATGCAGCCTATACTAGTTTACTTGCTAGTTTCCATTTATATTTTAGAATAAATATCTAAATAAATAAATCTTTATTTATAATGGTAGAATTTTTAAAGTGAAAAGCTTGTAGGGCTGTACACACTCCTTACCTCAACTTCATGTTCATTTTTGTGGAGGGAGACAGGTCTTGCAGACAGTGGTCGTGTTCAGTTGTAATTTGTTGCCATAAAAGCAAGTTCTGTTTTCCAATGACTTCTGTGAAGGGAGTGTAAACCTCTGTGCAGCCTGATTTATTAGGAGCATTTGATCATAATAATACCGATGTTAATTTGCACCTAATAAGTAATAAATTATTATTATATTATTATTATTTATTATAAGCCTGTTTACAAAATGTTATCCTCAGACGTTATCGATGGTTCTACACTCGATATCACCGCCTGTCAATGAATGGTGGAGATGGGTTTATGACAATGAATCTTTCAAGTCAGGATAGTCTTGGTGTGAATATGGTTGATGAAGCTGTGTCGTATCATGTTCCTGCCTCAGATATTGCCAATATGGAAGATAGCGATGATGAACTGATTTTGACGGATGTACGATCAGGTCAGTATTATAGGAGGAGACATGGGGGGTGCGAGTAACACCAACCTTTTGAGAATTGTTTCATTGCAATTCAGCAAAAAATATTCATCAACACAGCAACAACATTCCCCCTCCAGAAACACACATAACTAAAAACTATAAAAAGAGAATGGTGTTTTTTAGCAATGATTGGTGATCATACAGATTGTTTTGATGAAGATGGTGATGATGATGTTCATGAGGATGACAGATGACAATGATGTTAATTAACAAGAGTTATAATGACAATGCTTGTATTGGTGGTGGCAGCAATGATGATGCCAGTTGCTGATGATGATGATGTGATAATGTGATGATGCTGATGATAGTGGTGGCTGTGGTATGTTAATGGTGGTGGAGAGGATGTCAGAGTTACTAATGATGATGGTGGTGACTATGATGGTGGTGGCTGTTGTATGATAATGGTGGTGGAGAGGATGTCAGAGTTGCTAGTGATGATGGTGGTGACTATGATGGTGGTGGTGATAGTGGTGGCTGTTGTATGATAATGGTGGTGGAGAGGATGTCAGAGTCACTAATGATGATGGTGGTGACTATGATGGTGGTGGTAATGATAGTGGTGGCTGTTGTATGATAATGGTGGTGGAGAGGATGTCAGAGTTGCTAGTGATGATGGTGGTGACTATGATGGTGGTGGTAATGATTGGTGGTGGCTGTTGTATGATAATGGTGGTGGAGAGGATGTCAGAGTCACTGATGATGGTGGTGACTATGATGGTGGTGGTAATGATTGGTGATGGCTGTTGTATGATAATGGTGGTGGAGAGGATGTCAGAGTCACTAATGATGATGGTGGTGACTATGATGGTGGTGGTAATGATAGTGGTGGCTGTGGTATGATAATGGTGGTGGAGATAATGTCAGAGTTGCTAGTGATGATGATGGTGACGATGATGGTGGTGGTAATGATAGTGGTGGCTGTTGTATGATAATTGTGGTGGAGATGTCAGAGTTGTTGCTTATGATGATGGTGACAATGGTGATGTCATGATGGTGATAATAATGATACTGGAGATAAATCGTTTTTGAACTGTACTATGATCATTGTCATTGTCATGTGTCATTTCAGGGAGAGTTCTTGTAATAGATGCAGATACTGAACAAGATACACAGACATCAAACACAGTACAAGCTTGACCATTTGCTGCATCTAATATAGACTACAAAGCAAATAAATTTCAATGAGATTGCACAGACACTAACTAAGTTGTACAAGCTTGACCAATTGGGACATATGGATACCAATCAGATTTAGCACTAGAGAGCAGCAGTATCCCTAGGGCTGTTCTTTGTAATGAAAGACATCAAACACACCAAACACAGTTGTACAAGATTGACCATTTGCAGCATCTAATATAGATACCAGTACAAGATATAAAGCAAATCAATATTTCAATGAGATTTAGCACTAGAGCAGCAGCATCCCTTGGCTGTTCTTTGTAATGAAAGACACCAAACACAGTTGTGCAAACTTGACCATTGATACAAATCAAATCTATTTCAAGAGATTTAGCTGCAGGCTATTACAATGTCACAACCATGCACAGACACAAAACACAGTTTTGCGACATCTAGATTCAATGCAAATATATTTCAATGAGATTTAGCACTAATTAGCTGTCATGCAACATTCTCCCTTTTGGTGTTACGTGACAACAATTGCATGCCTAAATATAGTCAAACAAAATCAGGCATGAAACCATAAAATCAGGCAATGAAAATGATTTTGAACAATAGTGATTCAAGTCAAGGCTTTGCGGTTGTAGTCTTTGACAAATTTACCAGTTACCATTTACCCAAGAGACTTGACTTGAATCCATCGTTTGAAAACATTTGCATATCTAGAGCTGCAATAACAGCTTTTAGGCTATGCTTTTCAAAGCGAAGCCATTGAGACAGCCTCATTCCTCTTGGTATCACTCACGCTAATATTTGGAGCTTTTAAGCCAACATATCAACTGCATTTTAGAGTAAAGTAATGTTTAGATTGCAGTAATTCATAGGAATGACAATAGACTAGTTTTATTTTATTTATGTCTTTTATACAAATTGCCATCAAACACGCTGAAAATGCCGGCTTTCAAAGGGGTGGATCCAGAAATTTATCAGGGGGTGTCCCAATTCTACATGAAGGGCTCTTAAGTTAGTGTCTAGTCCCTAAATGTTTAAAAAAATAGGGGTAATTGCAGCGCAAGGGAGTGTGCAGTACCACTAGAGACAGCCCCTAGATCCGCCACTGTAGCCAGCTAGCTGCTACTTTCAATCCTGAAAAGTCCCGTTAAATATCTTCATATTAAAGAAGTTTAGATAATGATGTTTGTTAATACGTTAAAACATTTACTTTCCACAGCCTGTAAAACCGATATGGATAATTTTGTGTAGACTGGCTGACATTATTGTTATTTGCATATATATATATGTTCAGGAGCCATCTCTTGCCTGTTATAATTATTTATTATTTGCTTTTTAAATAACTGTAATAACAATAACAATATACGCTAGGTTAAAATGATGTTTAATCTTAAGATTAATAATTGTTTCGGGAACTTAAAATCACAAATTTCATACTACAAGCATATAGAGTGCTTACACTATGTCCATGAAATAAAATCTAAATAGTTCCTAACTAATAGTTTTTATATAGTGACTATTAGTCACTATCACTCAACTGAAACAGCTTTAGTAACAATACACAATGAATAAAGTATTAACTTTTTATGGTTTTGAGTCCGGGGGGGGGGGGGAGGGTACTCCCTTTGTCCAAGTGGTAGGGGTGATCGGCGGAGATTTTGAAAATGACCCCTGAAAGGTACGCTCAGATACAAATAAAGCAGAGTAAAAACGACCCTTAGAACTGATTTTTGAGCCAAATCTCTAAATGGACCCTAAAAGGTACGCACTGGAAATATTTTAACCCTAAAAGGTACGCCGATCACCCCTACCACTTGGATAAAGAGAGAACCCCCCCCGGGGTTTTGAGTATTTGATTTCCCTTGTGTATTGTGGTCTATTATTACTAAAGCTGTTCCAGTTGAGTGATAGTGACTAATAGTCACTAAATAAAAACTAATATGTAGGAACTATTTAGATTATATTTCATGGACATAGTGTAAGCACTCTAAATTAGCAGTTATATTATAACTAAAAGGTTAATTACATTTTTAGCAAAAAAAAATGCAATAAAAAAATAACTTAAAACAATGTTTTATTGCCTTTTAAACTTTAAAAAGTTCTCTAATAATATTAATTCATAGTATCTTTGGTTGGATGTTTTGATAGTTATATATGCCTATTTCAAAAATTGTTCTCACAGCCAAAGCTACAGTCCACACACTGAACCCTACAAAGGATGTCAGTATTTCTTCTTTTGTTATCAATTCAATTATAGCATATTTTGGTTGTACGTGTTTGTGTTATATAAGGTTACCATAGCAAGTTGTTGCAGTGGTAGATGATAATCAAAACAAATATTTCTTGAAAATACGCCTAATAAATCTCAAATTATGTTGATATTACCAACATCCTTAACAGGCTTCAGAGTGTGGACTGTAGTTTTGACGACAACGATTATTGGAATAGGTGGATGTACAGTGACGTATTTTGTTATGATTTTTCCAACCATGCATTGGTTTTAGAACAAAGGAAATTAAAAAATCAATGGTAACAATGGTTGGCAAATAAGCATCACAATACCAACACTTGTAAACACTACGCTCACCCATTGCACTAAAACATATAGAGCAAATACTAAAGTCATGAACTAAAAACAAAATAGTTACTTACTAATAGTTTCTATTTACTAATAGTCACTTAAATCACTCAACAAGATACATTAAAATACAAAAGGAAACAATACCTCATTACGGATTACTTGTCTCTGATATTGACTATAATAGTTACAAATAATAAGAACGTTTACACAGTAGCACTTTGATTTTGTTTCATGGATATAGTCGGTGTTAACACTCTATATGGAAATCCTTTTTCTATTAAAAAAAAAACTGGTAATTTGGTGATACATATTACTAACTGTGAGTGTAACTTAAAACAGCTAGTCTCCCCATGCATCAGCTTTTCTTTGTTTTACTTGTCTTTTTTGTTCTGGAGAAAATAGTGATTAATTAGCATATATAATCATGTCCTGATAATATGGCGATGAGATTGTTATGTTATACACCTATTTCAAAAATCATTGTCACAGCCAAAGCTACAGTCCACACACTGAACCCTGCGAAGGATGTCGGTATTTCTTCTTATTAATTCATTCATAGCATATTTTGGATGGACGTGTTCGTGTTGTATGACCATGACACTGTTACAGTGCTAGATGAAGAAACACTCGTCTGATATTTCTTTAAAAAACGTTATGTTCAAAATACCGACAACCTTTGCAGACTTCAGAGTGTGGACTGTAGCTTCGGCTGTGATAACGATTTTTGAAATAGGTGTATATGAAAGTGATGATGATAACACACCACGGCGAATTGCAATCTTGCACAATATGGCAAAAAAAAAAAATAGAAAAACATTTTTGAAAAGAAATGCACCACTCCTTACCTTTAGCCTCCTTCAGTTTATCTCTTTCTTTCTGTCTTTCTTCTTTGGTCATGGACGATTTGACTCCCAAGGCACCAGTTACCAGCCTATGAGCTGTTAGTGTAGTTGTCTGAGGACGTGGCTTGTATGGTCGAAGAAAGTCTGAGAGCAATATATATACAATGATTCTTAGAGGGCTTTTTTTAATACCGGTAGTGTATGGGGGGAGGGGGTTGCCAATATTGAGGGGGGTCACATTTTTGGAAGCTATTTAGGTGTTTTATAGGGGTTTAAAGTGCACCTGACACCCTTCATGATATTTTGCAAATCTGTTGTACATGAGGTGTATAATGAGTGTACTTAATATTTCTTGATGTCGACCTCTCCTTTTTGAGATATGAACATTTGATATCTGAAAATGCAAATGAGGTGACGTCATCCCAGGAATTTGTCAAAGTTTTGTTTCAAAGCTGACAGCAACCTTGTTTTTGTAAAGTAGTAAAAATGGTAATGGTAGTGTGAATATTAGTAATACAGATATTGAGCTTTAAACAATTGCTATAATTATTTCCAGAGAACTTTTGTATATTTAATGAGGCCTGGGATGACGTCACTTCATTTGCATTTTCAGATTTCAAATGTTTATATCTCAGAAAGGAGAGGTCGACATCAAGAAAAATTAAGTACACTTATTATACACCTCATGTACAACAGATTCTAAAAATATCATGAAAGGCAGCAGGTGCACTTTAATAAAACCTAGACAGAATATGGGGGGGGGGGGGTTATGATATTTTTGCCAAACAGGAAGGGTGGTCGGTAAATATTTGGAGAAAACACATGATTTTGCCGACACTCCCTTTACACTAATAAATGAAAGCCCCCATAGCATAAGAATGGAAACATGAATATTATTTTGTGTAAAAGTTCATTCTCAATTAACTGATACCTTTTTTTGTATTATCTAATCATCTATTTTATCATTCATTAAAACATTATGATCATCAATCTTTTCTCTATCTATCCATTTCATTCATCGATTTAGTAGATATCCAGTCTGTCATCCATCCATCAATCCATTCATCTATTCATCCAATCATCTATTCATCCATCCATTCATCTGTCCGTCCATCCATTCATCTACATTCATTTATCCATCTATTCATTTATCCATACATTCATTTATCCATACATTCATTTATCCATACATTCATTTTTATGTCCATTCATTCATTCATTTATCTATCTATTCATTCATCCATATATTCATTTATCCATCTATTCATTTATCCATCTATTCATTTATCCATTCATCCATCCATTTATTTTTATGTCCATTCATTCATTTATCTATCTATTTATTTATCCATATATTCATTTATCTAGTATTCATTCATCCATTACATCAATTTAGTTTATTACCCATCCATCCATTTTATTATTCATTCAATGGCCTTTATAATATATAAGTTCTAATAACCCTGTAGTGTTCTGATAATTCTTTTCAAGAATACTTACCAAAGCAGCCTTTTGCCTTCTTCTTTGATTCTGCAATCCTCTGACTTACAGGGCGCAACTTCAGCAAAGGACTACTGCACAACTGAATGGCTTGGTTAGCTTGAATAGCAAACAACAAATTATTCTTTGATTATTCTAATCATCACCTTCACAATATAACCATTGTCATTGTTGTAATCATCATCACTATGGTCATATTCTTCATTGTACATGATAATGCATCCTGGTTAGGGTCTTTCGTTTATTAGTGTATAGGGAGGAGTCGGAAATATCAGCTGTCTTTTCCTAATATTACTCACCCACCCCTTCCTTGTTGGCAAAAATATCATCATCCTCGGGAACCCAGGGGTAATCTTCTGTCGCTCGTTTCTCGCTTCCAGAATAAATACCCCTGGGAACGTAGTCTGTTGAAGCTTGTTCCGGAAGTCAAAATTCAGCTCTTTCCTGATCAATGAAAATCAAGATAACCATTCAAAGAAAGTCGTTAAATAAGTTTGAATTTTGGTTCCCGAGGATGAAATATCATAAACCCATATATCATAATGTGTGCGAATAAAAATTCAATTCAATTCCCTATATTTCGTTCAGTTTTTACTAAACTCCTATAAAACTGCATACAATTTATACCTCCCCCACTCCCCCACCATACATCTAAAAATTATGTGACCCCCCCTCAATATTGCCGACCTCCCCTCCCCCATACACTAATAAATGAAAGCCCCCTTCATTTATAAAAAGACTAACCAACTAGTGGACTAGAGAATACAGCTAGAGCATGGGTATCATCCACCCACTTGAGTTCTTGCCCTTGATCCCTGACAAGACAGTTAATAGAACCACTAATAAATCAATAATTAATAATGATTAATATTAACACAACTTTGTTGATTCTTCTCCAAAGCGCTCTTCCAAATACAATCCTAGAATAACAAAAAAAACTTGCTAGTCTATACTAAACTAAGCTTGTGTGCAGCCATCAGTGATTATACCTAATCCCTGTATCTCCAAGTACACTGCCTAAACTTAACAGTATGATATCAGACAAGTTTTGATCTTGATCAGCTTACTTGAAGACAGAGAGGGCTTTTGTCAAGTCTTGTGTTTTGAGGTCAGCTGAGAAATCATAGATTTCAACTATATGGCCATAACCTTTGGCGAGAACAAAAAAGATAAGTTATAGATTACTTGGGAATAGACCTAATCGGCTAATGCGTTGCTATTTGTACGTTTCCACTCAATTCAAAACCTCTGGGAATAAAAGCTTTTGTTCCAAATATTTTCCTTGTGACATTGAAATACGTAAGACAAAGAATCTTGTTCCCAAAAGATTTGAATTGGGTGGAAATGTACATAGCAACGAGTTAGCCGATTAGGTCTATTTGAAGAAGACTTGTGAAGCGTTGAGAAGCACACTGCTACAGGTAATGCTTCTCCTTACACTTCTATACCTTGATAGAGCATGCTGCCTGGTTTTCTATACTTTCTTAATTCCAGGAAAAATTGTTGCATCAATTTGCCAATTGGTGGCAGAGTTTGTATTTTAACTCAAAGTCATTGGTTAATTTGATGTAAGCTCCGCCTTAAAATATCAAAAATCCAGAATAGTATTGAGTTTGCAATTTGCTGGTCACAATGCAATGGTTTTCACTGTGAATTATCCTGTATTTTACAATATGGCAGTAGCTACAAGAAGTCTTAGAGTAAATATCTTTATACAAACAAACAATACCATCATCTAGTTCAACATCTGTCTCTGCCAGTTGGTAGAAATCATATTGTGTCTTGTGTTTGGTTGGTTTTTTGATTCCTGTGATCTTGGAAAGCTGTAATAGGAAGATATGACAAATGTTAAATGGATAGGAAAAAGAATGAAAAAAAGATAGAATGTGGAATAGTAAAATTATTTAAATTAATAGATTGATGATTGGATAAATAAGTAAAGGATTTTATTATAGTCCGTACAAACACATACGAACCCGCTACTCCAAACATCACAAAAAATGTCCTTTAAATTAAAAAGAGTGGGTCATATGATAAAAAACTTATTGACTGAGTTAGGTCAGGCCGTACAGGAATATATTTGGCTTTTGGTCATTTGTACGGACCTGACTGCGCTCGATCTGTAAGTCTTGACCAAATATATTCCAAATATTTTCCAGTACAGGCCCTCCCACTCAGTCAATAAGTACTTAGTGTTTATAAGTGAATGAGTGATAGATATGTGGATGAATGGACAGATAAAAGAAAAAAATGAATAAATGGAGAGATGAAAAAATGGAGAGATGAAAAAATGGAGAGATGAAAGAATGAATGAATGGACAGATAAAAAAAAGAATGGAGAGATGAAAGAAAGAATGAATGGAGAGATAAAAGAATGAATGTATGGACAGATGAAATAATTAAATGGATGAAAGAATGAATGATGGAATGAATGATGAAATGAATGAATGAACAAACAAATCAATAACTGTGAGCTCCATACCTCTTTGCTCAACTCTGGATCCAAACATTCACCATCATCAGTGAACTTTGAAAACCAACTATCTTCATCATCGTCATCACCATCATTATCAACACCATCACCTTCCATTGTACAGCTGTCATCCTTGTCATTACTTGTCTCAATCTTTTCTTTTAACTTTGCTTTACTTTTTGATTTGGTTTTCCCATCTTTTGATCCCATTTCCTCTTCATTGTCATCTTCACATTGTTCTTTTTTGTTCTTCTTCTTCTTTTTCATGTCCTTAGATTCTGACTTATCTGATTTTTTGCTTTTCTTCTTTTTCTTTTTATCATGTTTTAAAGATTTCTCCTCTTTAATCTCAACTGTTTCAGAATCTTTTTCCTCTTCCGAACGATGTTTGACTGTACTCTTCTTCATATCACCTACCTCAGTTAAAACTTCATCAATGCAATCAGTATCTTTTATCTCTAAATCACCACCAGAAACGTTGTCAATAGATGTATCGCATGTTTCACCACCCATACTAAGATCTTTAGCTATAGCATCACCATCTTCATTGTCCTTTTTACTACAAGATAAAGCTACTCTTCCTTCATCTTTAAGATACAACATATCCTGTGAATTATGATTACATCCCAAGTTCTTAACAACAGTACAAGTTTTTTTCATAGAATCACCATCTTCACTTTCTCTTTTACTACAAGATAAAGCTACTTTGAGATGCAACATATCTTGTGAATTATGATTACATCCTAAGTCCTTATTAACAGCTGTACAAGTTTCTGTATTTTCATTGTTATAATATTGTTCTTTTTTCTTCTCATTTTGCACTTCTTGTATTCCTTCACTTTTACAATCATAATCACTCATGTTGTTGTTGCTTTTTGTACTGCTACGTAACAAAGTATCTTGAAGTTCCTCTTCAAAACAGCAAGAATCATTTTCTTTGTCAGTACAAGTTTTTATTGAACTGCCATTAAAGTCACAGTTTCTTTTTGTACTGCTACTTAACAAATTATCTTGATGTTCTTTTTCCAAACAACCAGAATTATTTTCTTTGTCAGTACTAGTTTCTACTGGATCCTCACTAAAGTTACAGTTGCTTTTTGAACTGCTACTTAACAAATTATCTTGAAATTCATCTTCATCTTCGACCAAACCACCAGTAATTTGTACTTTGTAATTACTAGTTTCTACTGAATTGATTAAGTCACAGTTGCTTTTTGAACCACAACTTAAAATATTATCTTCAAGTTCATCTTCAGCTAAACAACCAGTAATTTGCTCATTGTGAGTGTTAGCTGCTACTGAATTGTCATTTAAGTTGGAAGATGAGTCAAATGCTGTCTTTTCTGAATTTGTGTATTCTGGTGTGCTTTCTTTGAGTTCATTAACATTTCTAGGAACACTATCACAAGGTTTCAGTTCAGATGAATTTGAGGATGTCTGTTCCTTTTCTATAAGTTCTTTATCAGTTGTCGTTGCAGTATTCTCCATTGTGTTTGTGCACTCTGGTGTGCTTTCCTTGAGTTCATTAACATTTCTATTAATTACATCACAAGGTTTCACTTCAGATGAATTTGTGAATAGCTGTTCTTTTTCAATCAATTCTTTATCAATTGTCTTTTTAACATTCTCATCCCTTGTGGGAGAGTCTAATTTCAGTTCATTAATTTTGTCTTTTAAGTCATTGTTTGTTGTATTGTTTGCAGAATAACCCTCTCTCTCTGGAGCATCTGGAGATACCTTTGCAAATTCAATAGCTTCGGCATTTTTACAAGTGTCACTTGCATCATTATCTGCACATTTGACTAATGCAGTTTCTTTTGTGCTAAGTTGTTGATGCTGTTCTTGTTGTAAAGGATGTGATTGTTTATGTTGCTCTGGTTGTTGCTGTTGTTGTTCTGATTGTGGGTGATGTGAAAGCTGTAGTTGTTGTGTTGGTGTTGATTGGTGTTCACATTGTTGTGCTGGTGATTGATGGTGTTGTGTCTGTGATTGTCTTTGTTGTTGTGATGGTGATGGTGATGGTAGTAGTTCTTGTTGTTGTGATGGTGATGGTGATTGATGTTCTTGTGTTTGTGATAGTGTTAGTTTTGGTTGTGATGGTGATGGTGGTAGTTTTGGTTGTTGTGCTGGTGATTGATGTTGTTGCTGTGGTTGTGATAGTGGTAGCTGTTGTTGTGTTTGTGATAGCTGTTGTTGTTGTTGTGATGGTGATGGTGATTGATGTTGTTCTTGTGTTTGTGTTTGTGATAGTGGTAGCTGTTGTTGTTCATGATGTGATGGCGATTGATGTTGTTGTTGATGAAATTTCAAGTGTTCTTCTTGTTTACTTAAATTGTCATCCACAGGACCAGCAATCTTTTCAGCATTTAAAACTGCTTTTTCCTTATTAATAACTGCATTGGATTCATCACTATCATGTCCACTGCCAGCTTTGACCTCTTGATTGCATGTTAATCTTTTCTCTGCTCCTGCAGCAGTTACTCTTTGATCTTTTAAACCTGTTCCTTTACATTGACTGTTTTGTTGTGTTTCTGTCTTATCTACTTCTAGTTTCTTTCTTTGTATAGCACCAGGGACATAAAACTGTTGGTCCGGTCTTTTCTGATTTCTCCAACCCCTTCCTCTAGTTGATTTAGTCCCAACTCGCGTAACTTTTTCCATCTGGCCTTTCACTGTTTTAATCCCTGCAGGTTCTTGTGAGTGAGAATGTTTTAAACTTTTGCTGTGTGTAGTGGAGTTCTGTTTTTCTCTAAAAAATAATAGTTTCATTAATTTGGATTTTTTTATTCTATTTCCTGCTCCTTAGTTAATCATGTACTTTTCTCCTTATTTGATTATTTAATCTCTTATCCATTCATGTGTTCATGCAGTCGTTCATCCATTATTCCTCCATCTACTCGTTCATTTATTCATCCATCAAGCCATTCTTTCATCCATCCATCCTTCTATTCATTCCTTCATTTATTTATCCATCCATTCATCAAATCATTCACCCCCCCTCCACCTAATATCCAATCACATATCCATTAATTCATCCTCCTTTCCATTCATCCATCCATCCATCCATCCTTCAATTCATTCTTTCATTTATCTATCCATTCGTTCATCACATCATTCATTCATCAGTCAATCCATTCATCCGTTCATGCAACCACATATCTATCATCCATCAACTCATTCATTTATTCAGTCAGTCTCTCGTCCTTTCATTTACTTAGTACATATTCATCCATCTTTCCATACATCGATCCATCCACTCATTCACCTATTCATTCATGCTTCCATATATTTGCTCATTTATCCATACTCCCATTTAACCATCTATCCTCCCATCCATTCATTCATCCAGTCATACATCTATTCATTCATGCTTCCATATATTTGCTCATCCATTCATCCTCCCATTTAATCATCTATTCATTCATGCTTCCATATATTTGTTCATCCATCCATCCATTCATCCTCCCATTTAATCATCTATCTATTCATTCATGCTTCCATATATTTGGTTATCCATCCATCCATTCATCCCCCCATTTAATTATCTATCCCCCCATTCATTCATTCGATCATTTGTTCCATTATTCGACATACCTGCTTTGTCCACTATGCTTCCAAATAACCGTTCTTCTATCTCTACCTGATCCAATAGAGACACTTCTCAACGACCAATCAGAATACTTCTCTACCAAGTTGTGTGTTAGATATCTGTACCTTGAATTGAACGGAGGAAGAATAAACACTTGGTTGCGAAGAACAACACTATTCCTCGTAAAATGATCAAGTTCCTCTTCCAAATGTTCAAGGAATATGGTTTCTTTTAGAGAAAGAAAACCTGCCAGATTTTTAGTGCTACATTAGGAAATAAAAGGAATTTAGATATTAGCTTTTTTAGCAATTAACACAAGCAAACAAACGAACAATAAAAAACAGTGTTATGATCATAAATTTTTGTCAGTGAATGTTCTTCAGTAAAATTTATTATTGAAGCTAATAATATAATATTTTGTCGTTCTACTACAAACCTACTTACCTTTTCTTTCCTTCTTGTAGCGTAATTCAAGTTCAACTCTATACATCACAGAAAAAACGATCAAGAAATTTTTAAAGAAAATAATATTTCTTAGTCGTCGGCCATTTTGTTTTGACTAGTTTTCAGATCACTTCGATTTACACAACACAGGGAGCCCACAAATATTGAGGTGGGCCGATGACACATATCATCATTCATTCTATTTCGTTCGTTTTTAACTCGACTATTTTCAGTCAATTACGCGGAAAAAGCTCATTTTCATGCTCTTAAAATATTGTTTTTCATCGCTCTCTCATATATGCACTACCTTCAAGGCATAGGCATATATTAAGGCCCTTATCATTATCATTTGTATATATTTTTTTTTCAATATTTAGACAAAGGTCCAATTTAGCGTAACGCTAGTTTAAATGTTGTCATGATATTATAAAATATTATATATATATTTACCTAATAGATTTTTTAATGAGTGACAATTTAACCATTATTGCCAAATGAAAAGAAGTCTTTTTATCTCGATGTATCAAAATATTGCATGGGTTTTGAGACAGATACAATAGCACAACATACTAAATAAGCTTTCCTTTTTATTGCTAAAAACAGTAATAGTTAAGAGGCATTTACTCATTGAGCAATATATTATTTTCAATTTAAACTACACGTTTAAGTTCCTTGATCTGCAGGTTATTAAGCATATCATTTCTTTCAAACAAGTAGAACTTTTCTGAATTTGCATGACCAAGCATGAATAGATTGGAATCAACTCTGGAGTAGATGAATCTATTAGATGAATACATTCGCTGTATTTTATCCACTCTATCCTTGACTGGAAGTTATCTATTGTTTCATGCTCAGGGAAGCAAATTCAGAAAAAGTCTGTATTGATTCAAAGAATGAAAGAGAGCAGCCGACATGCAAGCAGACACAGCTCTACTCTGAAAGCAGTGCAGGCAAAGTTTTTGTCATGATATTGTTCCTTCTAAAAGGAATTGAATCAAGAAACAAAAGCATACATGCAGTACTTGTACAAAATACCTTTGTTGTGCCAATGTATTATTTGGAACTATTAGAAACTTAGCCATTCAATGTATATAAGTGAGCATTTACAAGTGTTGGTATTGTGTTGCTAATTTGCCAACCATTTTCACAATAGAATATCTAATTTTCTTTGTTCTAATATCAATGGTTGGTTGGCAAAACTATAACCAAATACATCACTGTACGCCCACCTATTGCTAGAGCTTAGACATGGTTTAACTGGTATACATGGTACTAGATAATATCTGGCGATAACCAGCAGTTTTTACTGCTAAAAGACTAGCTTGAGAAATGTTGAGCTATAGATTGAAACTTAAAACTTTAATGAAAGGTTTTTAGTCTTCCATTAAATTATGTAGACAGGGTCCTTAATGATATGACAATCTACCCTATTCACTTGTTGCAATGATTTCCTGATACAATCATTTTAGAATGTTTTGTATCCTTTCAGCAGATAAATGTTATGCCCTTGTCTCAATGTTTTACCAATGCAATCCTCTTGGGGAATATTATATAACTCACTGTTCAAAATACATACAAAATAGTCCACAAAACTACTTAAAACTGTAAAAAAATATACTCAAATCTTTGACGTCCAGGGTATCTGATAAGGTAAATGTTCTGTCCTGTCTTCCAGATTTTAAACAAAGAAAACTATCTTCTGCGAGGATTGTATTGGAAAAACATTGAGTCCAGAAATTAAGTTCCTTCTATATTGATAAAACCATTAATGCTAGCAAATAAGCTCTATCTCTCAAAAGGATTCTATTAGGAAAACATCAAGGCTAGCTACATTAGAATTATCTCCTAAGATTGTATTGATAAAACACTGCACAAGGCAAGTGAATAAAGTCTACAGCTTTGACTATGTTATATAACAAATTTAGATAGAAATGAACATCCTTTATGAAATGACTATTATCTTTTACACATTGGTCTTAGTTAAATAATAAATTCTAGATCTTGCACATCGTTAATAATGTTTTTTAAATGCTTTGTACAGTTGCACACGGATGGACGAAGTGCTTAAATATCAGCGTAATGGTGGCAGCAATCTTACACTGATGGTCTTTTTACAGGCTTGATAGATTACATCCTGAAGGGAAAGGCAAATGGCAACTACTAAGTAAGTATAGAAGACACAATATATAGATAAAAATACCATACATGAAACCCGTGAAATACACCATGAAAGCTGTGATCTATTACATTATCATCACATTCACCATCAACATCACCATCACCATCAACATCAACATCACATTCATCATCATTACCTTTGTCATCATCATCGCAATCATCAACATCACATTCACAGGGTTCATACATATTATTATTATACAGAATCCTCAGAGAAAATTTCCAAAACTTTTTCAAAGCCTATTACTCAAAATTCCAAAACCACACAAGTGAAAAGTGCCAACGGGCATTGATTGCCGCAGGCAAAAAAATCATCAGCCGTTTTTTTAATTACAACAAAAACAGTTCTTTGCAAGGTAGGAGCTGGGCAACCAACAATAACTTTTCCATAGCCCAGCAGGTGAAAAAGGAATTTTCCAAAACTTTCCAGGTCCTGGAAAAATGCATTACCAATTTCCAAAACTTTCCAAGACTTTCCAAAACCCGTACGAACCCTGCATTCATCATCATCACATTGGTCATCCTAGCAATCATCATCATCACATACATCATCAGCACATTCATCATCATCATCACATTCATCATCATTAATATCATATACACAATATACACTAAGAGCACAAACACTATATCCATGAAATAAGATCAAATTACTACTGTGCAATAGAGCTCAAACACTATATCCATGAAATAAAATCAAAATTTATATAATAATTACCTTTCTGATTAATTTATTCTGACAACGGCTCGTTTCCTTGTTGTTTCTCCATTTCATGCTTGTCCTCTTCTAGTGCTTGTAACTTGCGCTTGCCCTTTAGTTTGCCCTTAGTTACAAACCGTCCACCATTACTTCTTTTCCTCCTACAAGCATGCTGATGTCTGGACTCATGTAGGTATTTCTAAAACAAAGTAATGAAAAAAAAATACATTAACACTTACATATAAATGGAAACTAGCAAGTAAACTAGTATAGGTTGCGTCTGTGTTTGATATAAACGATAGGTAATACAATGAAATTTGAAACACCGTAAAAAATGTTGACTTAACTTTACTAACACTTATATGGATACTTTATTTGAAGAGCTAAGAGCATTTCCACTTGATGTCACAAAAAAGTGTTAGAATAAGAAAGTGATAGAGACACATCCAATTATGGATTGTCAGTGCTAAACGTAATCACAAATTTCCACGATGTTCGTGATATCAATCACTTTAAAATAAGTGTTAGAGAGACAACAAATTTCATCACACATAAGTTAAAAATGGAAAAACAAAAGATGTGTAAGATTACAAAAAAAACTATATCACAAATTTCAAAATAATTGTTTGAGAGACCTTAAATTATAAAGTGTCATGTCAAAATATAACAACAAATTTTCCCACATTAGTTAATAAAAATAAAAAAAGAAACAGGAAATACCTGAGATTACAAAGTAAAGATATCAATAATTTCAAAATAAGTGTTTGAGACATTAAATTATGAAATGCCATAGCTAAATATAAAGAGAAATTGTCACATGAGTCGTCACATGAGTGATGAAAAAAAAAATACCTTAAACATTATGTAATAATATGTTATTAATAATTTCAAAAAAGAGTTTGAGAAGCCTTAAATTATGAAGTGCCATGGCTAAATTTATTGACAACTATTCACAATATCACATACAACAATTATAGTAACAGCATGAGAATAGTGACAGTTGTAAATGTTTAGATAAGCTCTCATGGTCACCATAGGAGGCTAATAGCGTACCGTGGATGGAATACCATGAGAATAAAAACATATGAAAATAACAAAAACAAAGAAAAATATCAAAATAAGACATATTCCTATATTGATGATATAACATATTCAATGATAACAATTTAACTCAAACAAAGCAGGAACTAGAGAATTAATTATCATTTTCCATAACCATTTCCTACCTTTCGAACTTTGGGGATCTTTCCTTCTGCCTCAAGTTTTGCCCGTGCTTGTCGACGCTTGATTATTCTGTGGTATTGTTTGGCATTGACGTAAAGCGGTTCATCTAGTGTTTCCATGGCAACTGGAAGTCTCTGAGCACTGATTGGTTGGCTGCTCATCTGAAACATTTTCAAAAGAAAAACAATTTGTGAGTATTTGTGAGCGTATTACAGTGAGGACACTCTAACCATGAACACTGAGATTTTTTTGTAACTTTTTTTAACCCACATCCCATGAGTGAATAGATTAAAAATAAGATGTATTATGAACACTTAATGTATTTGAACTCACTGCTTTTTTTGAAGAGGTTTAGAAGCAGTAGGAGGTTCAGAAAATAATAACATAAAAAAGTGTTCACGGTTAGAGTATCCTCAATGTAAAAATATCATACCACATGAAATATATAATAGACACATAGTAGATTGTATTTTCATTGTTAATTAAACTATTACACGCTATCAGAATAATAGCAATAAACTTGTGAAATAATTCATAGAGTAATAGACACTAGAAGACCATAATTATTTTCATTGTCTTCTTTTGTGTTTATCAACCAAAGACATTTTTTCATGGAGCAAGCAATTTTCAAAACAATAAAGTATATGATCTATATCTAAAAAGTTAAAATTAATGTCCACAAAATTTGCTCACTCAGTAAATGAATATTATTATGAATGAGCCAGGGTTCCCTCCCCTGCTATGCTAATAAAGTATATTACACCAAGTCTGAGATAAAGGTTTTTTTGAACAATAACTAGAATTAACAATTAATAATCTCTTTACCACAGTATACAAGCATTTTACTCTAAATAACCTGAACTTCGAGAAAAATTAATTTAATTTTCACAAATAAAGGATTGTTTTGATAAAGAATTGGTGAGAACGCACAGAAAAGGTAATATTCTAGTTCATAAAGAATTAATCAGAAAATAACACCAATTTCATTCTAGTTTTGATACATGTCTACTGACTTGACAACGAATAGTTATAAGGTGTAAACATCTGTCAGGGGGAAAACACTAAAACAGATTTTCTAAGGATTTTATTCTATATTTTTTTTCAATTTGAAAGCAAATTTTTTGTTATTAAATTTTCGTGCATGGTTTTATCTTTTCAAACTGATAGCTATCTAACAATACTGAAACATTTACTCTGAAACGATAATATTCATAAAAGTTTATATAAATAAATTAATGCTTCGAGTCCAATTGACAAATGATCGAATGTTGAAAAGGATGAAAACGACAACCGAAAAAAGCGTTAAAATCTTTTACTTTTCAAAATGTAAATAAGTGAATTCAGAAATAATGGTTAAGTGCTAGTGAAGAGTAAAAATTGTCAATTTGCAAAGGATGTACGCCCTAAATTCGACATTTTTATCTGGACCAGCTGTTTTCATGTCACTTCGAGGCACAAAGAAACAAGCGCATAAAGAAATCTACATCAGCGACGGCTAAAATACTCGAAAAAATAACTTCAGAATCGTAAAATTCCCTCCAAAAGTTCAAAGACAACGCATGATTGGTATACAAGCTTTGAATGTGTTCCCTTCACCTGTTAAAAGATGTATTGGCCATTGATTGGCAAACGAAGTTACCCATCGATACACAGGTCTTCGCTGGGACCAATAGCGAACAAGAAACAGCAACTCGGCTCCATTGGACGAATTTTTAAATCTTCCAAATCGTCTGACAGATAGAATTTCCGGCCAATTGCTCGTTTAGAACGAACCAAAACAACTTTTCAAACTTACCAGTCGAAGTTAGAACATTAGATATGAGCATTTAAGACCTTAAATCGTAGATTTTCTCTCGCTTTACAAGAGACGCCGAAAGCTTTCAGGTCCACGGCTTTTCGAAGCGCATCACGATTCTTGTCGCGCATTTTCCAAACGTTATTCTACGATTTTCACAGAATCAAAGTACTAAAAACTCGTCTAAGTTATCTATAAAGAATAACTCACCATTATTTGGTTATTTCCATTTGATGCTGGCACAGTTATAGCCTGAGCAGGGTTGTATTCTACTGAGTTTGCTGTCATGAAAGGTCTGTCCGTATTAGCGTACATTTGCAAAGCGTGTTGTTGTGACGGATCAACGATGAATAATCCTTTCGTTGCTTGGTCAGGTTGGATAATATTGACGGCATTATGTGTAGAAGGGACTGCGTGAGTCACAGCGACGTTATTTTGTGTAGCATATGTGCTCAACTGAGGGGATGTAGGGGCCGCTTCCATCGCCATTTTTATCTTCTTTGCAACTAATGAATATTTGATTGAGGACGTGTGGCACTGGGCACTAGTGACGCAAATCTTTACATACAGTGTAAGGGAGGTGGCCGCCCTTCATACTATTTTTTAGCCTTTCACTCAATTTCAAATATATTTTTCATTTTCTTTTGAGAAACATGATATACCTAAATGAATGTTAATGGCTTTACACGTTGAAAATTACAATCCTATAGATATGTGCAAATGCATTTAAGTTTTGTAAAACCATTCTGTTCGCTTTTAATATTTGTAACTTTTATTATCTCATAGTGGAATGTTTGCTATTTTTTCAAACTTTCTCTTTATATATTTTTACTAACTATAATACATTTTCAAGCCGAGTAACCAGCAATCAGTTGTATACAATTTACTTTCCTTGCATTTTCCTTGTTTTCGAGACCATTATTGTCTACAGAAAATTTAAGTTTTAAATGTGCTGTATTTTCAAAAGTAGCTGAGTAATTTTTGGCAGCCTTTTTCACCAGACTTTTATGTATTTGTAATAAATGTTTCAATTTTGCTGTTTTTTTTTTTTTTTTGTTGTTGTTGTTTTTTTCAAGAGAGTTTAGCTAATTTCATGCAGAGTTTTAAAAAGTGAATACATTAACTAAACGTTAAGAGTGCTTGATTATTTCTTTACGTCAGTTTCAGTTTCTTATCACTCCTGACCAAAAACTGAAAGAAAGAAAGAAAAAAATACTGAAAGAAAGAAAGAACAGGAGAAAGAAAGAAAAAAAAAGAAGAAAGAAAGAAGAAAGAAAGAAAGAAAGAAAAAGAAAGAAAAGAAAAAAGAACATTGAAAGAAAGAAAGAAAATAAAAAAGAACATTGAAAGAAAGAAAGAAAATAAAAAAGAAAGAAAGAAAATTAAAAGAAAGAAAGAAAGAAAAAAGAAAAGAAAAAAGAAAGAAAAGAAAATTAAAAGGAAAGAATAAAGAAAATAAGAAAGAAAAAATCAAACAAACCAGGAGCCCCCCCCCCCCAAAAAAAAAAAAACGAAAAAAAGAAGAAAGAAAGAATAAAAGAAAGAAAGACATACAGAAAAAGCAAAATAATGAAAGAAAAACAAACACATCAAACTAAAAAAGAGGGAAAGTAAAAAATCAAAATACACAACAGTTATTAAAAATGTCAACAAATTTTAATGATAATAACAATAATAATAATTAGCAACATGCTTTAGAATATCTACACTATCTCTACGCTACTTCTATTTTGGGCTTCCTGTGTCATAACCGAGAAGTAGAGCCAAGTCTCTGTCGTTCAAGAAGCCACAAAGGCAACCCAAAAGGATTTGTATGCAAAACTAACAACGGCACCAGGAATGCCATAAAAAATCTCATTTCAATTTTTTTGTCCAATTAAATGTCTTGGTTTCAAAGATTGACTGTGGAAATAAGCCGAGGCTAGTCTGATCTATACATTTAATTTGCAAACATTGAATCTACATTTTTGCCTCCTCTATATTATTTGTAAACAATAACAGCAACGACTTCTATTTATTTTATTTGAAAAATGACGACCGATAGGTCATTTTTATTGTGGTGGCGTCATTTTACTACCACTACCAGAATGCAGCAATTGACACTAATTATTTCACAAAAGAAAGTAGACAAAGCATTCTGGTCATAGCAAAACTAATTTTGTTACTACTTTATCACCTTCAGTTTCCAGCGCCATCTTGAAAGGTAGCCGGGCCTTTGCATCGAAGCGAGACGAACGTTGAGCATGCAATGATAGAGATGCGTGAATAATGTTGTCCCGCAAGGTGTTAAAAGGTCTATATCATTGCAAGCTCAACGTTCGTCTCGCTTTGATGCAAAGGCCCGGCTACCTTTCAATATGGCGCAGGGATCTGTGAAGGGGTGTATTGATTGTTTACTAAGAAACACTGACGCACTACAGACAAAAGTTGACGGAGTGGACGGAGATTGCACGACCGAAAAGAACTGTGGGTAGTTGATATTGATTTTGCCTGCCCCCTTTTTGCCAAAAACCGATCTTACTGCAAAACACCGCAGCCTCATTTGATGAAAAAAGCTTGTAGTTTATGATACTGTGCTTATAGCAATCTAGGATATGTTGTATGCGTGTCCACAATTCCTTGCGGTCGTGCAATCGCCATCCACCGTTCACTCTGTCAACTATCTATGAAATAAGTGTATAATTTGTTGGCGATCGTCGTTCTATCTCTTGTCAGTCCTCCTATACTATAGGCTACTTTACACGATCTGTCGATATATGACACATACACCTGTTTCAATAATCGTTGTCACAATCAAAGCTACAGTCAACACTATGAAGTATGCAAAGGATGTCGGTATTTCTTCTCTTCTCAGTTATCGAATTATTCATAATACATTTTGGTTGTATGTGTTTGCGTTATATAACAAGTTATTGCAGTGGTAGACGTGACAGAGTGTGGACTTTAGCTTCGGCTGCGACAACAATTTTTGAAATGAGTAATACATGTTTCGAAGCTACAGTCGGTAGTACAGTCGGATAACTGCAAAGGATGTCGGTAATATGCTGACATAGTTTATTGATTCATTACACGTTTTTCAAGATATATTTGTTTCATCATCTACCACTGCAACAACTTGATATGGTCATATAACACAAACACGTACATATCCAAAATATGCTGTGAATGAATCGATAACAAAAGAAGAAATACCAACATCCTTTGCAGGCTTCAGAGTGTGGACTGTAGCTTTGAATCCGACAACCATTATTGAAAACGGTGTATATATATACTTGGCTCTGTGTCTATACGTCTAAAGTCCAGCAAATCCATTGTTGTGTCTACATTTCCCCGTGTGTTTCAAAGCAATCGGTGATCGTTTGTTCCTCTTAGCCTGGCACTTCACGACTCGCAAGTGACATTTACTCTGATAGGTCACACCGTCCGTCCCACAGACGGTAGCACCCCGCTTGCGACGACATTTCCTTAGAGTAAGACACGGTTTTGGCGTTAAAGGACGGTCACACGTTCCTCGATGCTTTACACGCAGGTGTCGTTTGCTACCTTT
Organism: Metridium senile; assembly: GCA_949775045.1. Lineage (NCBI taxonomy): Eukaryota > Metazoa > Cnidaria > Anthozoa > Actiniaria > Metridiidae > Metridium > Metridium senile. The sequence goes on from OX459107.1 coordinate 6,967,562, forward strand.
TGGGAGAAGACATTTTATCTGCGCCATTTCGCAGCCATTTTTGTAGGTCTTACCATCTGTACCACACACTGGTTTGTAGATGGTTGGACAGGTTGTTGGACACGGCTTTGGTGTCACTGGATTACCGCAGCTTCCTAAAAGACATAAGAAAATATTAATCTATTGTTGGTCCATACAGTGCATAAGCATACACAAATTATGGACCTCTTATGAGAGCGCACTTTCAAATGCATGGAAGAAGTATTGGGCTTCCTGTGAGCCTTGGGACGAGAGGAAACTAAGACTATTCAACAAGAACTGAAAAAGGAATCCCATGAGACACAAATATAAATGACCACTTTCTGACGGGAAACAGTCGAAGCAGGAACCCCGAGAAAAATAAATTTGACTTTACAAGGCGTGGTTCACTTTAAATGTTTCCAAAACCGCAAAGATCAAGTGATTACAGTATAATTTCCTGACCCGCGGGTTTCCTGTAGACAAGAAAAGCAGATCCCGCAAGGAACGGGATGTATGTAACAGTTTTACAGGAATTGAAATAAATCGCTTTTTCCTGCTTTACTTTTGTTCAGTTTTGTCCGGGGAACCAATAGTAAATATCCGTTTCAAGGAATTTCCATGTATTGTGTAGTCAGTTTTATCTGCTTTGATATTCTTATCAGTATTCCTACCGCAACACATTTGTTGTTGTTGTTTCTTATCATTCATTATCTGTAGTTCTATTGATTCGTTGTTACTCCAGCTGGCTTTATATCATACTTTGTTTTTTTGTTTTTTTATTTCTTTTGTTTTAACAACAGGATCTAGATGTATATTATTCAAATAGTTTTTCGTTGTTTCCCCCTGGCTTATCATACTTAACTTTATGTTTTTTTTCAAATTTCTTAACAAGATCTAGACATACTTTATTCAAATAGTATTTCAATGTTTCCCCCTGGCTTATCGGTATACTTTATGTTTTTCAAATTTCTTTTGTTTTAGCAACAAGATCTAGACATACTTTATTCAAATAGTATTTTGATGTTTCCCCCTGGCTTATCATACTTTATGTTTTTCTCAAATTTCTTTTGTTTTAACAACAAGAACTAGATGTATATTATTCAAATAGTATTTCGTTGTTTCCCCCTGGCCTATCATACTTTATGTTTCTCAAATTTCTTTTGTTTTAGCAACAAGAACTAGATGTGTATTATTTAAATAGTATTTCGTTGTTTCCCCCTGTCCTATCATACTTTATGTTTTTCAAATTTCTTTTGTTTTAACAACAAGAACTAGATGTGTATTATTTAAATAGTATTTCGTTGCTTCCTTCTGGCTTATCATACTTTATGTTTTTCAAATTTCTTTTGTTTTAACAACAGGATCTATAGATGTATTTTATTTAAATAGTATTTCGTTGTTTCCCCCTGGCTTATCATACTTTATGTTTTTTTCAAATTTCTTTTGTTTTAGCAACAAGATCTAGACAAACTTTATTCAAATAGTATTTCGTTGCTTCCTTCTGGCTTATCATACTTAATGTTTTTCAAATTTCTTTTGTTTTAGCAACAAGATCTAGACATATTTTATTCAAATAGTATTTCGTTGTTTCTCCCTGGCTTATCATACTTAATGTTTTTTCAAATTCCTTTTGTTTTAGCAACAAGATCTAGACATATTTTATTCAAATGGTATTTCGTTGTTTCCTCCTTGCTTGTCAAGCTAGCCTTGTGTGTGTTTTTTTTTCATTTCAAGCTTTTGTTTTAACAAGAGGATTTAACATTATTCCCATAGTATTTCTTCATATAAGACGTGCATTTTATAACCATATAATGTACTCTCCAACGTGGCTCTTCTTTAACGTTCGCTTCAAACAATGGCTCTATACGCGGTATGCGTCTAGTGCTGAATTAAAAATAGGACTTTAATTAAGATTCACTGTTGAATTAAGATGCAGTTTTCTAGTCACGTTCTTGTTTTATTACGGATTTGAAATTTAACTAAACAACACTATATTTGGTGATTTAAGCTCCGATAAGATCCATTGCCCGACCGATGTAACTCGAGCCCAGATCGCAAGGGGAAAGGCCGCGGGTCTGAGAGTCGCAAATTTTTTACCTCTGTTTTACACAACTGTTATCCGTTTAATTACAGAATTGGTCGTTTAGTAAGATATTTACTACAATCAAAGCGGTGAATGTTTTCAATTACAGTAATCATCATTACTGCATGTTACAATTAAAAAGGCGCAATCGTCTGCGGTGAGCCTGATATGCCATAAGATCGGATCTTACATCCACGAGTTATTTCACTCTAAAGCAACTAGTGAACTTCACTCGGACAACTTGTATGTGGACTGCCGTTGTACATGTAAGGTTATTAGTGGATTTCATTTCATGATGACAGTTCTAAACATAAATCATACGTGTTACAAGGTGTTTTCAGCTTATCATTACATGAATTCTTAGTTGTTTACTTTGCAAACAAGCCTTCCTATCTTTCTACTGTGTGGCTATTCACGGATAAGTAGCTGATATCACTTTAATTCCAAGTATTTCCCTAAAATAAACTTATTTCCCTCATAAACGTCAGCAGCAAAATATCATTATTTACATAAAACATATTTTTCCTTTACACTTGTTTCAAGAACGCTGTACTGAGGCAATATTTTGAGATGGGCCTGGGTCCTATAGTCTATCGCTTCATCCTTTTTAAAATAGATCTATGTCCATAATGCCTTTCCCGTTTTGTAATGACCGAATCGCATTGGACAACATTTTTAAAACACATGTATTCTCGAACTCATAAATAGTTGTATGCCTATAATTCCTTTCCGTCTTGAAATGATCAATTGCATTGGGCAACATTTTTAAAATAGCTGTATTCTCGAGCTCCGTTTACTCTTTGGAGTACATGACAAATTTGCATTGGCCAACCTTTTAGAAATAGGTGTAAACACGTACATAATTAATTGGACAACCTTTTTGAAATGGTTGTATGCCTATAATTCCTTTCCGTCTTGAAATGATAAATCGCATTGGGCAACATTTTTAAAATCGATGTATTCTCGAACTCCGTTTACGCTATGATATACATGACAAATTTGCATTGGATAACCTTTTAGAAATAGGTGTATGTCTATAATTCCTTTCCGTTTTGAAATGGTCAACATTTTTAAAATCGATGTATTCTCGAACTCCGTTTACGCTATGATATACATGACAAATTTGCATTGGATAACCTTTTAGAAATAGGTGTATGTCTATAATTCCTTTCCGTTTTGAAATGGGCAACATTTTTAAAATAGATGTATTCTCGAACTCCGTATACGCTATGATATACATGACAAATTTGCATTGGATAACCTTTTAGAAATAGGTGTATGTCTATAATTCCTTTCCGTTTTGAAATGGGCAACATTTTTAAAATAGATGTATTCTCGAACTCCGTATACGCTATGGAGTACATTTCAAATTGCCTTGGCCAACCTTTTAGAAATAGGTGTAACACATACATAATTAATTGGACAATCTTTTTGAAAAAGTTGTATGTCTATAATTCCTGAAATAGGTGCTCTCTTGTTGTGTACATACGCCTGAAACCTCTTAAAATGTCTATACATTGTCCCACCCTTGGATAACATCAAAACTTGAACACCGGTCAACACTTTATATATCAGTAGTTCATTAGCCGCTGACGAGCAACTTAATCAACTGACACGGGAACCGATAAGACAGACATTTTCATGATGTTTCGACAAAGTATCACGACAAAAGAACAGAAGAACGGATCAGGGAGAGGACAAAACAGTTTCTAGATTCATTAATTTAAATGGAAACTAGCAAGTCAACTAGTATAGGTTAAGCTCGAAACGTCAGTAAAGTTATCTATTGTTTTACGGTGTTACAAATTTAGTTTTATTGCCCATCGTATATATTAAACACCGACGCAGCGTTTCAGTCGAGCTTTGGGCCCTTGCTTTTACTCCAACAAAGACCTACAGCTCCAAACGTCATTTCAGATAAGTAAGGACAATAAACTCTTTATCTAAAGAGGGTAGCACGAAATAGCCGTTAATACTAATAAACTTGTCACTCTCTAAAAATTAAAAAAAAGTTTAATTTCATTTTTTCAAGTGTTTTCGTAGACACCAAATGTTTTCCACTATACAATGTCACTGACACCCAGATAAACCGGCGATCATATCAATGTTCTTATCAGAACTTTAGCCCATTTTGCTAACGACAAACAGCTATACTGCCCTGTGTCTATTGATGTCTTGAGATAACGTGAACGCTTTTTGATAGATCTACCAAATGTTATCTACACATATGTGCGGCCGAGAAAAAACAGTCAGAGCTTCTCCCCGGAGCTTCTCTTACGTCTGGGCTGCGGCTGTTTTTAAAAAGCAGTTATTTACTAGTCAAACAGCCTCAAAAGTTTAGATCATAAATTGAGAAATTACTAGTGGACTTGTAATGTTTAGTTAAGAATTTGTTTTATATCTAAATTATCGCCTTTTCGAACAGGAATTATTTGGATACATAAATAGAATCACGAACTGATTATCGGCATTATCGACGTTTTCGTAATCATCCCACACTCCGCGGTGACAAAAACAATTTGAAAAACCTAATCACAGACTAATTCGAACCTGCTAGCCTAATTGTGGCGTGCTATGAGTGTTTCAAGAGTTAAATCATAGTTACTATGCATGGTTAAATAGTAAAGACGAAATACCTCTTGTGAAGTGAGAATTCTAGAGATTACTACTTACGAGTTCAGTGTACGAAAACAATCAGTAATAATAATAAACCGTATTTAATTCTATTGCGCTATTACAAGGGTCTTACAAAGTTCAAAGCCTTTACATATTTACAGTATGTGGACTAACATGGATGCCAGAGGTTGAGAATTTTTACGATTTAAAGTATTTTTCCTTCGCGACTCGTTTCATTCCCTATAAAAGAAAATAAGCTCCTCTGGAACCAGGGTATGTGGACAGGATGTACCGCATTGCGGTGAATCTAGTTTGGGATAATAATTTCATGTTTTTATCTGGCACATATTAATACTCCTGATTGTAGAAATAATTTATTAATATAGCATTTTGTTTAGGATTCCGACGCAAAGGCCCTTCTATAAAGAATCGATCGAATCCAGGCACCAGAATCTGCATGCGCGCGCTGGATGCCTATAATGTGTTGGGTTTTTTTCTGTGAAATCTCAGCGTGGGACGTATACAGAAATATTATAGGATTATGACTTATTCTCGTGATCTTCTTAGAAAATCGAGCGATTATTTCGCACCACACAGTATTGACATAGAACATGCATAGCTAAAAGAGGGGACCCTCTATTAATAACTATGATCGCATACAATACTAATTTGCAATATTCCCCGTCACAGTTCTCTGCGCCATTTTGAAAGGTAGCCGTGCCTTTGCATCGAAGCGAGACAAACTGTGAGCTTGCAATGATAGAGATAAATGTCCCGCAAGGTTTTAAAAATGGTATCTTCTATCATTGCAAGCCGACAAAAATTTACAGTATTTTGTAAACATTTTCAGATCGATATACATATATATATACTTTTATATTATTATATATTATATTATTTATATTATCATAGTAAAGGACTGATCATATTCCGAATATCTGCTGAATAAATCTGGCCCAATTATGGTAGTTTCTAAATGGTAACGATTATCAAAGGGGCTTGCGAGTATTTCTAGTATTTCCGTGCGATTACAGTAAGCATTGGTGAGATAAATTGACTTCAAGTACGTGTGAATGTATATCATATCAATCTTGATCAAAAACAATTTGTCACGCGGACCTTGTCTGCATGGCAAAGGATTGAGTTTCAATGATATCGGAGTTGTTTATATTGAAGAATTAAAGCTAGTTAAGAAATTAGTGCTTACAGATATGATGATGATCGAGATGATGGTGCTGTTCGAGATGATATAATGATGATAATGATGACTATGGCGATGATGATAATGATCGAGATGATATGATGATGACGATGATCGAATTGATGACTGGCAATGATGACGATGATCAAAATGATGATAATGATGATGACCAAGTTTGTGATGATGATGATGACCAATTTGGTGATGATGATGATTGTGATAACTGTTGTGGTGATCCTGTTGATGCTGTGACTTTGATGTGATGGTAATGATTGGTGTTGATGATGATGTCGATGATACCGATGATGGTATATGACTTTCATGGCGATGATGATGTTGTTCAGTGAATTTGATTATGATTAGATTATGGTGGATTCAGGGTTTACAATATCTGTTATGCTTCTCGGGAAATTTAAAGAACACCCCTAAAAGACACTGGAAGTCTTTTTAAAAGGGCTTGGCATAGACGATGTTCAGTCCTAGCTTAAGAGTCTCGAATATAAAGTGAAAGAGGCTTCATTTTTCATTTTCAGTCATTGCCCTAAGAGACTCATAAAAATTTGAATACTTTTAAATACAGTGGCAGTACCTCTATTAAGCGGTCACACTTGGGACTTTCCAAAGTGGCCGCTTACTCAAGTACATTAAGGCCTGGGACAGGCCTAATTTCAGATAAAACGAAATATTTTCGATTTTTTCGTGAAAACAATCCAAAAGGCAACAAAACTTTCAGATAACCTTATTTCCATTTAGTGGGATCTTTTTGTGTTGCTTTTGGGCAATACCACTGATTACATGGTGAGTCACGTGACTTTTTAATATTCACATTTTCAAATATTCCTCCGGTAGTGAGTTCAAAACGTATCGGAGAAGTAAATACTTTAAGTTATTTCTCTTCTGCATTGCTTTTCAACAGTGTCTTGGCTCGTTGAAAAAGTAAACTGCTTTAAGGGGTTGTTATGCAAAAAAGGTCACGTGACTTCACATATGCCCATTTATCTCGTTACCTAAAAGTCAAAGGTCATCAGCTAAGACAGTATCATATATTTATTAGTGAGAACTATCGTTTGTTGCCGAAAAGTTTGTTTCAGCAGCTTTCTCCACCACCGGAGAGAGCTTTTTATGTTTAGTCATGTGACCTAGCCTGTGACGTCACTAATTATCAAAAAAGGCCATAGAAAAGTTGAGGTCGTTGAGTTCCATCATATTACCAAAAATAAAATTTATCGAGGAACATTAAGGCAGTTAAATGTTATTTTTTATTTTTTAGCTATATATAGTGAGTCCTCTTGTTATCCCAGGCCTTAATGTACTTGAGTAGTAGAGGTTGGCCGCTGAATAGAGTTATAGAATAGGTATAGGAGTAGATTTGTAGACTTTTTATTGTGGCCGCCTAATACAGGGTGACCGCTTAATAGAGGTACCACTGCATACTAGTAGCCTGCGTCACATCCGGACTTTTCTGGATGTGACGCAGGCTATATACTAGATTTTTACCCCTAAAGGAGATACGAAACGCATTCCCGATACTTTTACTCCCGACTACCCAAGACATCCCCCCATCCCCCGATGAATTAAGACAACGCTAGTGATGCCTATAATGATGAAATCAAACACCAATCATTCATAAAAGTGCTAACGACATTTAAAGCTGTAATCATTGTTTTCAAAGTCATCTAGTCTAAAGATATAATGTGCTAATCCTGCACGGATCAGAGACAATGCGTAATTACACAGATTAGTTAGTTTATACTACCTTCTTTGTAAATTGAAGGTCAAAAGATTCAAATTCTTTAAAGCAACACACGTTGAACATTTGTGCCCTAGTTATGTGGTGAGCTTAGTACGTATTGCTTTCGTTTTCCGTAACGTTATTTACATTTTTTAGTTTTTATACTAATCATTCCTTGCGGTTCCCAAACGTACCGCAATGAATTCTTTGCTTTTTATGTACCAACACTACAACGCAGCTATATAATTTTTCATAAAATAATTTAGATAGTACGCACGCTCTGATTGGTCAAAAACAGTGTTGGATGAGGCTATCTAAACATGCGCGCGCGTATTGATGGCGCGCGTACTGAGAATTGCTATTCTTATCAGCAATTAAAATGCCGATTTAGCCTCAAAAAATATTTTATAAAAGCAATAGAAGACGATTTTCCGTGTTATATAGCCTGATCTAAACACGCGTGATGTTGGGAGAACACGAGAGAGCGTAGGAAACGTACCATAATGAATTCTTTGCTTTTTATGTACCAACACTGCAACGCAGCTATATAATTTCATATCAACAAAAGTTGAACATTTGGGTCCTAGTTATGTGGTAAGCTTACGTATTGCTTTCGTTTTCCGTAACGTTATTTATACATTTTCTTTTTTATAGTGATCATTCCTTGCGGTTTCCAAACGTAACGTAATGAATTCTTGTACCAACACTGCAACACAGTTATACTTATTTTTATATTGTTGCGTTGAGTAGAAACTGACTTAAACTGAGAACAGAGACATCTAAGTTTTTTAAAACGTTTTCGGTGCGTTCTAGTAAGGATTTTACGTTCCTTGTTCGTTTGCGCAAAAAATAATAACATGCACATGTCAGTTCTGTTATAAAATTTACATATTCCTAAATACAGAAGTCGACCCTCGCGTTGGAATACCTTTTACGTAAGTGTCTCTTGCGTAAAACAAACCTTTATGTAGGAACACCACAATCTCAGGTTTTACCAAGGACGGGAGGTAAAACATGGCAGTATGACAAACCGACAAAAAAAGCAATATTAATATTAGGTCTTACCTCGATAAAGGAGCTTGAGCCTTTTCTTGTTTTTTCGTGCTTCACATTTAGCGATGAGAAAAAAGCATAGATTTCTGTAAGTCTTCCCATCTGCCCCACAAATAGGACTATTTCGATTCGGACACTGGGACACCACAGGGCACACCATCTTCACTCGTGGTTTACCACAAACGCCTCGGTAGACCAGTGTTAAAGTATTTCCCGCAAGCTCTGACCTACATTTAGCGATCTTGAAGTGACAATAGGTATGATACGTTACATTATCGCTACCACACACTGCGTTTCGCGTAGTATTCAACGTTTTACAACGTGAGAATGTTGCAGGACATCTCTTGCGACGGCGTCGTTTCTTGCTTTTCGTCTTGGGTTCTCCGCATTTTCCTTCGTATTGTATCAATGCCTGTTTCTTTTTACCAGAAGCGCAAACTGCAAGTTTAAACTGGCATTGGTTGGCGTAGGTGACTCCATCGACACCACAAACTGGTTTGATATCTTTGGGGCAGACGATGTTTTTGCAGTTTTTGATTTTCAGTCGCTTTGGTCCTTTCTTGGCCAAAACACCTAATTAAAAAACAAAAAAATAAGAAATGGTTAACCATAATATATATATATATTTGTCTTTGCGGAAAAAGTTGAACAGTGTATACATAACAATGTGACAGACAAAAAAAACCTTTCAGCTAATTTCAGAAGATTTCTGTTCAGAGTGAAACCATTCCAGGCGCGCACTTAATTGCAAATCTTTACTCTACGAGGAGAGGTATTCTTCTCACACCCTTACTGACTCAGAGGCGCTCTTACACAGTGCAGCTTTTTCAGCGGCTTGTCTTGCAATCTTATGCCGTACGTTGTTACACAAGTTGCTGAAAAATTAAACAATTTAACAGGTCGAGGCTATCTCGCAATCTTTCTTGTTGCAGACAGGTAGAGGTCGGTTCTACTTTTCGGAACAGAACTGACCAACTTGTTTTTTTGGTGACATATGCATCTTAATGTATTTTTTTATTAAACATTTTAAACACGGTTTACATGACATTATTCAAATATATAATATAACATACAATAATATATAACTATATGATGAATTAAATATACATACACAAACACATAAGAATAACGCGTAATATATAATTTTGTTTAATAAAATTGGCTTATTTCCCACTGATGAACTTGCTACGCCAAACTTTCAATCATTGCCAGACAAGTTGCTCGAAAAACTGCCTTGCAAAGTGTGACAGCTCCTTTAGTACCCTTAGAGCAGATTTCGTATACGTATGAGTGAAAAGCTCACGGCACTATCGTGGTCAAGGCATGGCAAGGCACATCAAAATTCTAGAAACATCAAAGTCGCGGCAAGGCTACCCTGGTTACAAGAGGTTATTTTCTACTTGCTCAAGTAGCGTTTGTAAATTTGACGGTTTGTGAAGCAACGAGAATTTCTCTTGAGGATAACGAACACAGACGTACAAATGATAAATACAAATATACTAGATCAAGGAAACCCTCTAGTTTCTAGGGTACGGCAAGGCACGCACACGGCACTGAACTGTTCACAGTCATACGAAATCTGCTCTAAGACGCAACGCTCTGCACGCATACAAAAACAAATATTTAGAAGTGCGTGTCTGAATAAATTAACACTACCAGCAGGGAAGCTAAAGGCACCTTTAGATGTAAAAGCGGATTCGACATGGATATAATAGCAATTAAATTAAAGGGATTACGATTTGATTTATTGATGCCAATTTAGAGGTGAAATCAAGCAGCATTTTTGCGCGAACTCAACCTTTTCAATTTCGTCACTCGCACATTTCTAGACACATTCAAGTTTTTACTTGTTTTACTCCTATAATTCTATTCCTCATTGATTTCGTTGAAATGTACCATCAAATGTGCGCAAATTTATTTTATTTTCCTCACACAAAAGCATTTTAAAAGCCGTAGTTATTTTCTTATACATTAATCGTAATGCTCAAATAAAACCATTCAAACGCTTTCCATCATTCGTGTTTTTATGTTATAAAGTGAAAGATTTCCTTTAGTCATTTTGCGCTTTCGAAATGCGCAATTTTATACAAGTTTTTATACATCCCTCCCAAAAGAACTTTTCAAAGTTTGAAAGGCAATATCGACCAGATAATTCCTTGCTAAATATATATACGGAGTCGTTTGCAATCGTCTCTGTTATGTTTAAAAATACAATATTAGAAACCACTTTTAAGACAAAATATAGCAGACCAAAAACGCGCGTTCAATTTTGCGCAATATACGCTGTTCACTTTTAAGTGCGCGTTCACAAATACCGTAAAGAAAACCATCTTGCAAGCATACTGATCACCTATTGTGAATGCTCTTGAAAGTGTGTTTCATTGCTTATGTTACCGGGCCAAAGGTTTCAACGCTTCGAGATGATAACAGTAAAACACATCAGTAGGTAAATGAAAGCGATATGCTATTGAAGTTAATTGCTGTCGTGTCTACGACGCCGCATTTCCTAAACAGTAGATAATCTAGACTACAGAGAAACTACATATATACATAACATTTCTAAACTTCAAATCAAATCAAAATCATTCCTAAACAAGATAACACGAGAAAGCAAAAAATTCAATTTCATCTTCAAAAGTAGACATTATCAGATTGTTGAGTCTACTACTTAGCGCAAATGTGTTTAATAATTCGAAAAAAGTCTGTTTATCGTCACTTCCATTTCATGAAAGCCTATACAGTTATCGCCCAAAGCAAAGCCGGAATTTCATAATTTCTTTTCCACGCATTGCCAATAGTAGACTGCAAAACAGTTCCTACTTTAATATACGCGAATACCGCTCCGATAAAGTTGCACTTCAATGCTAAGCTCTAGTTCGAGCTTTCACTATCGGCTTTGTTCAATTTTTTGGACTAGTTTGTAGTCTAATAATAAGGTTATCGGAACTGAGTTATAGGGAGTCCATCAATTAACCCCTAGTTTAAACAACGAATTTTGCCTTTAAAGACTTGGTGTGAATTTGTGTAAGATTAGAAAAACATGGTGGACAGAAGCAGTTAAATGTCTGGACAGCAGTAAATATTTTTACATTATTTAACACCCGTCTAGATTCAATAAAAAAAACAGTCGTTCCTCGCTACAAATACATAAACACAAATTTGACTTACAAGTGGTCAAAAAACATATTTCAGTTCCGTTTTTGGTCGATTTGTTTTTGAAAATGCTTAGGATTTCTTCAAAGAACATGTGTTCGATGATAAAGCGAAATATAGATCCTTAGAGTCTATATTTTACGTAATGAAGTATTTATATTTGTGAAATGAAATTCTAATTCAATTAATACATACTAAATATCCCAGATTACGAAGACACTTTTTGGATACATAAACCAGAGACGATTGATAATCACTTCTTGCAGCATTTAAAAACACTGTTACTGAAACTGTAAGTTTTTCAAAAGAAGGAATAAATATCTTAGTAATAGCTACTTTAAACAATGCATTTTGAAGACGTTGCTGATCAAATATTAAAATTGAATAGTGCAGATGTACGAAAAACGAAGATTGTTCTTTGATCATGAAGAGTGACCTAGCTATCAACGATTTAACGTTGTCTTCATTTTTGGGCACTTGACGAACAAAGTGGCGAAGAATAGCAAAATTCTTCATCTTTGATAATACTACACACATTTAAAGCAAAGCAAGCATACTCCAACTTCCAAGTTAATCAAAACATTAACAATCTCAATGAATTTTAACGTCGCATCACTGATATAAATAGTACAATGTACAGCGGACATGTTTCCTCTAAGGAGCCGGAATTCATGTACAATTCCCGGACATTTCCACACAGGAGAACCCGACGACCAAAATTAGCTCGCATTGAATTGAGATGTTAATTCTATATTACCCAACTGACGAGCAAATTATAAACAGCTCAACACAACATTAATAATTACAAGAACTGGTAAAAGAAGGACCAAGTTTACACAAAACACAAACCGCACACTGCAGGATCGTATTATAAACGATAAACTAAGAGTACAACACTAATGTACAAAAATAGTAACAAATTGTACAACTTTTGTGCTGAGTTTCTACTTACAAGTTCAACACAACATTCCTACTTAATTAGAAGAACTGAGGTAAAAGAAGGACCAAGTTCACAACACGCTAACCGCACACTGCAGAATCGTATTATATAACTGATAAACTAAAAGTATAACAAAAATGTACAAAAATACGAACAGCTTTGTGCTGAGTTTCTACTTACAAGTCAAAAGGACAACCAAAGTCGCACAAAACACAAAGTACTTCATCTTGAAACTCTATTTCACCGTTAGCTATGCTCACCTCTTCTTCACGACAGAGAGTGGTCCACTGTCTGCTGTGTCAGTAATCGCAGAGCTATCAGCCTTGCGTCACCATTCCACAAATTACTGGGTTATTAATTTACTATCCCTGTTTATACTAGTGATAGGATCTCAGCTGGGACTCGTTTATTCCAAGACAGGAAATGGAGCTCATCGCCGAGTTGATCCCGGCCGATAATCATAATACCGTATTACTACATACATCAATGATCTCAAACCCATGTTTTCCTCACACGCAAAGATGAAATCATTGCCTTGGAGGAGGTACCCTTGGCTCGGGTCCAGACTGACAAATTGGGGAACAAATTATGTTGGGGATAACACAGTAGATACCCAAATAACCCAGGGGCTTGAAACAAAATTGAAATGCGCACAACATACTTATCGAAACAGACACTACTCAAACCTCTGGCACCCAGGGTACTCCGTTGCAGAAGAAAATATGAGGCGAGCGTTATATACATGCAGGGGAAGGATATACGTTATACGAGGTACATTAAAAAGAGTTGAATTTAATACCATATTCATTGATGACCACTGATGTTTCGAACGTGGCTATCCAAATTTGTTCACTTACTAAAATTCTCTTATTCTTGTTCAAACGTTTGCCTTCATATCTCCTTAATTTGTCGGCTTTTGTCAGGTGTTTCTCCCTTTATTTCTTCTGTTTTCATTCTGTGGTTCTTTATGTTTATTTTAAGCTCATCTTATCTACGATCCCCCCTGTCACTTTCCTTCCTAGGATTCATCCATTGTTTCAGTCTGCTCTTCCTGATCTATTTTAAGCTGTTTTTCCCTCCATAGATTTCCTTATAAATATTTCCTTCTTGTTTTTCTTTTTCTCCATTCCATAAGTTTCTTTTTTCTTCCTGCCTTTTCTTGGGTTGCAAACATTCCCAGGAGAGTGACGGAATTGAACAAAAGAAACGGCAGCCATGCTGGTGGTCTTGACAAAAGAAAACCATCACCGTGACTGGTAATACGTTTGTTCAATTCGCTCTCCTGGGAATGGTTGCAAACCAAGAATATTTTCCCGTTGTTTTTCCTCTGCACTCCCCCAAGAGGTTTAAGTATAGCGGTGACCTTTATGTCTATCAACGCAGAACGAGCCACCAGACTGGGACGAACTCAAGAGATGTAACTTTAGAACACATGGTAATGTGTGTGGTAAGTTTGAATTATAGTCGTCATGCTCTAGAAAGTAAACCACGCTACATTCAGTGGCCTAAGTGGAGTCTGCATGCAATAAGAGATGGACCTCTTTAAAGCAACCATCAATTGATTAGTGGTCGTTTAGCTGAGAGTTGGTCGGAAAACTGAGGTTGACTTCCCCTCAAATTTTTTACCATTTTTCTCAGTCCTTCCTAATTTTTTCGGCCATTTCTCCCTCCTCCCTCCTCCCTGATTTTCTTTCTTCTTTCTAAATAAAAGCTATTGAGGCTATTCATTAGAGTGCAACTGGTACAAACTTTAACTATTTAATAGTTTGTAGTTGACAGATAAGCTGTTTGCATAAAATTAATATTATATTCAGTCCAATAAGACCTTTTAGTTTAAAAAATTAATTAGGTAAAATCGACCTTCTCCCTCCTCTCTTTATAGTTTGATTCTCCCTCCTCCCTCCTAGTTTTACCTCTTTTTCTCCCTCCTCCCAAAACCGTTCCTCTCCTCTCTATATAGAAATCCCAGCACACATGGAAGACCCAATGTGGATGATAGAGATGAGCCTTTAAAAAGCAACCATTTTTCTTAAGTGGTTGGTTAACTGGGTGTTTGGTTGGTAGTCTCTAGATACTTCGCTAAATGTACATAGTTGTCTGTCATAATAAAGACGAACCTCTATAAAACAACCGCCGTTTATAAGTGGTCAATAAGTCGGTGTTGGTCGGTAATTTGAGGTTCGTACTATGTCATGTGCCTTATTTAATAAATATTCATTTTGCGTACTGAACGCGCTGTATAGCAGCAACTATATTGGAGATAAACAACCTTTGCAAAGTGGTTGGTTACATATGGGGGGGGGGGGGGGGGGTAAAGTGAGAGACGTTTATAGACGAGACGTTTTTGGATATCTCAATTGAATTCAATTTTATTGTGATGTGTATATATATACAAATTGTAACCATCATTATTAGTGTTGCATTATTTGGAGAATGATCCCTAGATGAATATAGTCTGTTCATCATCACTATCATTATTATCATCATCACCACCATTATTATAATTAACATTATTGCTATGTTGGATAGTCTGCCCATTATCATCATCACTATCATTACAATCATTATCATCATCATCACCATTACTATAATTAACATTATTGCTATGTTGGATAGTCTGCCCATTATCATCTTCAACATCATCACTATCATTATAATTATCATCACCACCATTATTATAATTAACATTATTGCTATGTTGGATAGTCTGCCCATTATCATCTTCAACATCATCACTATCATTATAATTATCATCACCACCATTATTATAATTAACATTATTGCTATGTTGGATAGTCTGCTCATTATCATCTTCAACATCATCACTATCATTATAATCATTATCATCACCATCACAATAATTATTATCATCATCATCACCACCATTTTTATCATTAACATTATTGCTATGTTGGATAGTCTGCTCATTATCATCTTCAACATCATCACTATCATTACAATCATCACCATAACCACCACCATCATTATCATTAGCATCATTGTTGCATTGGATAGTCTGTTCATTGTCATCTTCAACATCATCACTATCATTATCATCATAATCACCACCATCATTATCATTAGCATCATTGTGTTGGATAGTCTGTTCATTGTCATCTTCAACATAGCCACTATCATTATCATCATAATCACCACCATCATTATCATTAACATCATCGTGTTGGATAGTCTGTTCATTATCATCTTCAACATAGCCACTATCATTATTATCATCATTATCATCATCATTATCATTAACATCATCGTGTTGGATAGTCTGTTCATTGTCATCTTCAACATCATCACTATCATTATCATCATAATCACCACCATCATCATCATTAACATCATTGTGTTGGATAGTCTGTTCATTGTCATCTTCAACATAGCCACTATCATTATTATCATAATCACCACCATCATTATCATTAACATCATCGTGTTGGATAGTCTGTTCATTGTCATCTTCAACATAGCCACTATCATTATCATCATAATCACCACCATCATTATCATTAACATCATTGTGTTGGATAGTCTGTTCATTGTCATCTTCAACATAGCCACTATCATTATTATCATCATTATCATCATCATTATCATTAACATCATCATCATTAACATCATTGTGTTGGATAGTCTGTTCATTGTCATCTTCAACATAGCCACTATCATTATTATCATCATTATCATCATCATTATCATTAACATCATCGTGTTGGATAGTCTGTTCATTGTCATCTTCAACATAGCCACTATCATTATTATCATCATAATCACCATCATCATCATCATTAACATCATTGTGTTGGATAGTCTGTTCATTGTCATCTTCAACATAGCCACTATCATTATCATCATAATCACCACCATCATTATCATTAACATCATTGTGTTGGATAGTCTGTTCATTGTCATCTTCAACATAGCCACTATCATTATCATCATAATCACCACCATCATTATCATTAACATCATTGTGTTGGATAGTCTGTTCATTGTCATCTTCAACATAGCCACTATCATTATTATCATCATTATCATCATCATTATCATTAACATCATTGTGTTGGATAGTCTGTTCATTGTCATCTTCAACATAGCCACTATCATTATTATCATCATCATTATCATTAACATCATTGTGTTGGATAGTCTGTTCATTGTCATCTTCAACATAGCCACTATCATTATCATCATCATCATCATTAACATCATTGTGTTGGATAGTCTGTTCATTGTCATCTTCAACATAGCCACTATCATTATCATCATCATCATCATTAACATCATTGTGTTGGATAGTCTGTTCATTGTCATCTTCAACATAGCCACTATCATTATTATCATCATTATCATTAACATCATCGTGTTGGATAGTCTGTTCATTGTCATCTTCAACATAGCCACTATCATTATTATCATCATCATCATTAACATCATTGTGTTGGATAGTCTGTTCATTGTCATCTTCAACATAGCCACTATCATTATTACCATCATCATCATTAACATCATTGTGTTGGATAGTCTGTTCATTGTCATCTTCAACATAGCTACTATCATTATCATCATCATTATCATTAACATCATCGTGTTGGATAGTCTGTTCATTATCATCTTCAACATAGCCACTATCATTATTATTATTATTATCATCATCATCATTACTATCATTGTTGCATTGGATATCACAATTTTCATGTACAATAAATTAGTTTGTTAATATAAATCCTTCCCCTCAAAATAATTATAAAATTACCATATAGAAATAACAAAATCTGTAGCTCTTTGCTACCATAAATCTAGTTCTTAGCCGTTTCTTACTAATAATAAAATTAAAATGAATTTATCTTTTAGATTACATGCTAAAGTGAACATAATATTAGATATAAAATGTCAATAATATTTGTACAAAAAAGTGATCTTTGATCTTCAAGCCTGGCCTTTGAATTGGGAACTGCCTATAATTGTGTGAATATTCATTTAAACATGGGTGATATATAACTTACATACTTTCTTACTTACTTACTTATCCATGTTGTTCCATTTGAGACAAATGGATGTCCTGTGTACAATAGACCTTTTCATGGGTCAAATTGAGCAAAACCTCAGCCTCGATAGCGTGTAATATATTCTTTACAATTTGACTACAGTCCGTGGAATTTTGAAGTGTTTCAATTGTTTGATAATGTCTACATTCCTTATATTACCACAAGCTGTAGACAAATTGTAAAGAACATATTACATGCTTTTTAGAGGGTCCTGAAGGGGTAAAATTGGGGCTGGGATTGGCCTTATTTTTGACTGGGAAAATGGGATTGGATGCAATGGGACTGGGAACAATAGAAAATGGGATTGAAAGCTTGAGCAAAACTGATGGGATTATGTGATTTTTGACTTGGATTTGGTCCAAATATAAACTGGGAAATGAAATCCCCCCCACCCCTATTGAGGCTGAGGTTGTAGATGTGACTCATGAAAAGGTGTATTGTCAGCTGTGAAAAGCTTACAAGCTAGTGGTGCAAATTTAGTCAAATGAGAGGCAATCATTTTCCAGCTCAGTGATATACTGAGTCATTTTCCAGCTGGTGTTTTGATATCTCTTGCAAGTTCTTTTTGCTGTGCAAGTTTCCAGTGATGTTTGGGAAAAAACTCTGAGATCGTTTGCAGAATGGGTACGCAAGAAGTAAGTTCTATATGAAGTTGATTTAGTCAATTGATCATTTTCCAGCTGATGCTGTAACAGTTTTGATCTGTGTTGCTAGTTCTTTTTGCTGAGCAAGTATCTGGTTAAACTTTTGTCGACTTAGATTAATAGATCCAATAGAATCAAAGAGTTTATTTGCTGAGACATCATCTGGTAATTTAGTGAGGAACTGTCCAAGGTGAATAAAATCCATTCCCATTAGATCCTGTTGGTAATGCTTGAGAATTCCTGCAAGAACAGCAACATAATAATTGTTATATAAGTCTGCAAACTGTATACACCTAATTGTAAGAATGTTGACCTGACATTTGTAATTTAGTGGGAAAGGAATTAATTAAAAGACAAAAGAAATCATCTTCATCATTTTCATCATAATCATCATCATCATAATCATCATCATCACAATCATAATCTTCATCATCTTCATCATCTTCATCATAGTCTTCATCATCATCATAACCTTCATCATCATCATCATCATCATCTTCATCATCTTCATCATAATCATCATCATCATCTTCATCATCTTCATCCTAATCATCATGATCCTAATCTCCATCATTATTATCACCACCATCACTTACCTAGAGCTGTTTGAAATAAAAAGTCATCTCCATCCCTACAAAACACATCCCATACACGGCAGGCCACATCAAGAGGTAGAGACTTACTAAATAACGTGAATATCCTGAAACACAAACCATGATATATATTAAGGCCCATTCACACTTGCAATTTTGTCTCACCAAAAAGAAATTGTAGAAATTGCACAAAATTTTGAAAATGTTTGAAGTTGTAACAACAAAGCTGCAAGCTGCCACAGCCCTTTAATAATAATAGTAAGTCTTTATTGGGTACTACAGAGATGGTCGTACAGGGGGTTTCTAGCACGGTTCACCGCCTGAAAAAAATAGCGAATCACGTCACTGTCACAGATGTCAAAATTTCATTTTCACAAATCATGAAAAACACACATAAAAAACTCAGCAAAAAAGGAGTGCCTGAAGAAATTGAATAAAAAAAGTGTAATATAAATCAAGGAAGGTCTTGCAACTCAAAATCACGTCGATTAAGTGGCAAAATCAGGAATATTGGTTATTGATTCAAGTTTTTCACGGGTCACGCAAAACATTTGGGTCACAAATCATGAAGAAGAATTTGTTAAATTCACGTTCTTGGAAAATAAAATAGCTAATCACACATCACAAGAATACCCCCTGTAGGACCCTTCAATCTACAGATAAAGCAGGGCCTTTCCAATCTGGCCCCATAGAGTGAATACACTAAATCTGTGAAACAAAATATATTTTTCAAAGCAATGACAGGTGCTTACCAATCAATTAGATACATGTCTGGTGAAAAGTTCTCTTCAACAAACAAACTAGCAATTCTAGGTAGGAACTCTTCAAGTAGGATCTCAAAAGTTGCAAAATAGGCTTTCATCTAAACAAAAAAAAACATTGTAAAAGAAATATAATTATACCTATAATTATCATCTACATTGTATATGATCCATTTCATCCATTTATAAATATATGTACTATCATCATAATCATTACTATCATCATTATCATCTGTTTTGCATATGGTCCATTTCATCTGTTAATATGGACTATCATCATAATTATCTTCATAATCGTTATCATCATGAACAGGTTCCCATTTAAATCTGTACTTTCCCATTTAAATCTGTACTTATGCAAATTGTGTTGATGTGTGCTAAACACACAGATCAACCAATCAGAGTATATTATTTCTGAAGTGAACTTCTCTGATTGGTTGATCTGTGTGTTTAGCACACATCAACACAATTTGCATAAGTACAGATTTAAATGTGAAAGTACTGATTTAAATGGGAACCTGTTCATGATTACCAATATTGGTCATGATATGAAGATTACATTAATATTATTGATAATATTGATATAACCTTCATGATAACCAACATCATCATCATCAGGATACAGGACTGTTATCATCATTAACAATAATATTAAATATTATTATTATCTTCAAGATTATCACCACCACCATCATCAGCCTTTTTAGACTATCAATTTTATTCACACACATAAATTTGCATTCGATCTGTATTAGATATGCAACAACTTGTCTTCGACCTGGGGGGAGACTCCCTTATAAAAGGGGTGGGGGTCCTGATCAGAAATTCTGAA